>JASDDO010000026.1:40552074-41067219 GCA_030015575.1 Agapanthus africanus
TCTCTCATATAAAACTCGCAATTGTTTTTTTCCTTTTTGAGGAATGATAACACTCACATTGTTGCCCATGTCAAAACTCTCTTGCCACTTACGCATTTGCCGAACTTTTCCCACATGTGGACTGCTTTACTTTAGGGTTAATTGAGAGATGATCTTTTTGAACATAGACACAAAGCAATTAGCTGAGATCCTTATTGATTGTAATGTCGCTCAGCAACCACCAAAAGAATATGGAGAAATGTTGTTATCTTCAATGCATCAAATAGCAATATGGAAAAAGAAATAATGATAAGGTAAACGATACTTAATTTAGGAATAGCACTTAATTCAATCATAATTGCAAAATTGTTAACCTTTGACTGCCTCCGCCATTTGGACCATCACCATAACCACCACGTCCTGAATCATGCCAGTCTACAGATTCAAAAAACAGAAGGAAGAGAATAGTTACATCAATTAAATTAAGCTGTTAATATCGAAAATCCATATATAAAGAACTAAATAAAGTTTATATAAAGAAATAAATTTACTAGGACAAAAATTTGGCATTAACAGTAAGCACTAATAGAACTTTTTGCACATTTAAATAAACCTAAATAAAATTCTTCTTTTATGAATTTCCAATGTACATAGGATAGTATTGTGCAAGTAATTAGATGCAAGCATCTCATTCTTATGAAAGAAACAAAGCACTTGTTGATAAATCATGTTGTCTATCATTTTGCAGCAAACATTTAAGTGAGAGCTGTGAATATTATACATGGAGAGGGATACACGACATGCATAGGGAGCATAAAATGTCTGGGGAAAAAGGCAGGGCACATGTACATGATGTATGTCTATGTTTATGCATGGAAAATGTTTGATTATATAATTTGAAAACAGTGGGACACAAGTGCACTGCATAGCAAGCGTCTGTGCTGCCATATGGGAGCACCTCAGAAAATATATATATATATATATATATATATATATATATATATATATATATATATATATATATATATATATATACATTGTCCATTTACATGCTAAAGCAACAATAAATTATCTTGATATCATATCCTACATGTTTCTTGTACAATTACAAGTTTACAACTCGTATCACATCCAAAACCAAATTCCCGAGTTCTCTACAAATCTTCAACAATTGACTTTAATAATAAAAAGTTAATAAGCAAAAACTCATAAATTCATAACCGTTTTGTTTATTATGAGAATGATATACATAACTTGATGGTCCAGAACCATCGGCTTAAGATTCTAGTAAAGTAGGTATCTGACATAGTTTCAAATCGACTTAAAGTTCTTGGGATGGAACCACATAACATCCACTTCCATTTGTTCAGCTTTTTACGGCCTCCAACATGGAACCATTTGTTCTCTAGTTCGAGTGGGTTGTGTACTGTTCAAATACATTGTTTGCATATTATTTATCTGGTAAAATTTAGGATAAGGATTTTTCTAACACCTGTTAACGCGTCGCAAATGAGGAGGTTGTAAAGTCTAACCCAAGATTTCTAAATACAAATTTGTGCAGGATAATTGTTCAGCACTTCAACATATTTACTTGGTAGGTTTCAAGAGATAAATAGCGCTCCTCGTCTAACTATGTAATTAATGGTGACTGCATTAGTACGCTAAAAAAGTTTTGGAAAAAATACACAGTTGTGCAGCTACATCTATTGCTAAATATGATGTTTCTTCACTTAATATATAAATAAACGTTAAATTTTGATTGGCCCGATATAAACACAATGTAAAACAAAATGCCCATGTGCATGCTAAAGATGATGAAGGCATCGGAGTGACAATCAATCACATAAATATTTCTAACAAGCACACAAAGTAAATACTGTTAATGGAATTCTGATGGACATGAGCTCTCAGCATGTTTATGGAATTTCAAACACAAAAGGACAAGAGAATACCTAGCTAGCTAGCAGAGCACACACTTATGAAAAACCAGACAAACAAGAATACCTATTGATGTTGCAACCGTGATTGAAGCTTACCGGTAACTACAGTAATACTAACAGCAGGTGGACACCAGATACCATAACATTGATTATAGTTAGTCCACGATCATTTTAGATGATTGTAAAAGCTTGTTATTTTTTAACTTTCAATAGTAATTTCAAATAGTTTACTATTTGTTGAAGTAAATTATTACTTCGAATTAATCATAGCAAGGCATGCTAGATAAGGCCCATTATACCAGTGCACACAAGAACTTTAAACAATTTACAGACAAAGACTAGTGCTTCATGATACACTTGAAAGCCATAGCATATTTATGCCTTTTTGCAACTATAGAAAAGAAAATTATTCCAGAAGGTATGCCTGGTAGTAAAGAACCGGACGACTATTGAAAGCAGTAATAATCATGTAACAAGTGGGATGAGCAGGGTCTCACTATGAATATGTTCTACTGCAATAAAAACAATTTGACATGCTTTCACAGCTGCAGACGTATATATATGAAATTAGCATACTGCCATACTTGTATGTTCTATTAGAAATTGTCACCTAGTTGTTTATTATTCATTATTAGTGTTCCTTGCTAATGTAATAAATCATGAATTCTCCAGCAAGAATACTAAAAAAGTATTACAGAATGAATCAAGATCTACCTGATTGACGATTCATGAACCGACCATGAGGCCTATCATCACTGTGCACACCCCTGCCTCCAGGGCCACCTCGGTCATAGCCTCCACCATGATCATAACCATACCTAACACAAAAACACACGATTTACAAAAGATCGTCCCAGAAGTAAAATCCAACCAAAATAAAATTATAAAGACCCTAATTTTCCATATAACAGAATCAAAATATACGGAAGAAATCTGCAAGGCTTAACGCTCACCTTCTATCGTCGTTTCCAAACCCTCCCCTAGGACTCCCTCTTCTTCTATCATACCCACCATCATCCCTCCTCGATCTCTTAAACGCTCCAGGGGGCGGCGAGCGGCGAGGTGGCGAGTGGCGGCGATCGCGATAAGGGGGCGGGCTAGGGCTACTCCTCCTCCTATAATCCCGATCTCTCTCGCCTCTCGAAGATCCATCCGGAGGCGGCGGAGGCGGCGGAGGCGACCGATTTCTCGAATCATGGTGGTAATCCCTCGAATCCCGATCCCTTTTCCTAGCCGGAGGCGGCTGAAGAGGCGGAGAGCCGTCGGGGGATTTCTCTCGCTGGCGATCTTGAGATTCAGGAAGCAAGTCTATAACTTCCGCCATAGGAAGCGTTGAAATTTTAGGGTTCCTGCGATTTGAAACCCTGGAATTTGGTGGGGATTTTCGTCGGAGAGCGGGGAGAGAGAAAGGGTTGCGGTGTGCGTGTGGAAATGAGAGGGCGCCGTTTAGGGTGCGGGGAAGGACCTTTAGTTGGTAACTGAATGGACGGATGGATGTTGTTGGTACGTATTTCCAATGAAACGTGTGAGTGGCTAGTTACTGCCAGTTAGCAGTGTGAGCAAAGAAGAGCTCTGGGTAGTGGACGGATTAGTGTTGTAAAATTATAAAATGTCTCCGATAACGGTAGGATAACGGTACTAAACCCTTGTTTAATCAAAATTTAGGGATGTTTGGTTGAGACTTTTTAGCTCCTAAAAGTTCTTTTATAGCTAAAACCCAATTTTCGAAAAATTAATATCAACCGGTCCTTAGGGAAAAGAGAAGGGAAAGAACAGGAATAAGATATCTTCTTTCCCTTTCCCTTTTCCTTTCAGCGCCGTGCCGCCGTCGACCTCCGCGTCCTCGCGAAGCACAACCCCCTCAACCGCTGCCTCATCGCCTCCGCCGGCGCCATCTCCCCCCTCGTCTCCATCCTCTCCTCCCCCGACCCCCTCCTCTAAGAGCACGCCGCCACCGCCCTCCTCGACCCATCCCTTTCCGACAACAACCGCCCCCTCGTCGCCTCCGCCGGCGCCGGCAAGCCTATCGTCCACGTCCTCAGCTCCGCTGGTTCCTCCACCGCCGCCGCCGGGGAGAACGCCGCCTTCGCCCTCGTCCGCCTCGCCCAGACCGACGACGACCTGAAGCTCGAGATTGGCCTGCTGGAGTGCAGGTCCCAGAGAGGGAAGAATGATGCTGAGGGAGACCGGAAGGGAGGCGGTGGAGGCGGTGGTGGAGTACCTGAAGGAGGCTGTGGTGGATGAGATGGGGCCCACCGTTCTCGAAATGGCGGCGGCCGAGGTGGTTCGGGTTGATTGGGTGCCAATCGCAGGTGACATTTTCGTTTTAGGGCTTTTCGATCTTAGGTTTTGAAGTTTACCCCAATACTCGGCAATGCATGCTTGGGAAGTTTTAATTTTGGTGTAATTGCAAATGGGATTCTTATCTAGTTATGAATTATATGTAAGCATCTTCAGAAGGATCAAAAGCTTTGTTTTGCACTTTTGCTTGGTAGAGATGCCTTGTAGTTCATCATGAAGTTCTATGGTAATGCGAATTGTTTATATGCTGGTTAATTTCAATTCGAGCAACGGGGTTGAGTCAAAACTTTTTTAAAAAATAATGGTTCATCACGTGTTGATTTTGATGCGGAAGCAAACGATCTCGAACAAGTTCATTTGCAACGATAAGAGTGTGCCTCACAGGAAGGTATTTCAAAAGTTCTCGCTCAAGTTCCATCGACATCTGAGACATGCCGTGAGATATGGAGATTATTCCTGATAAGAAAAGAAAAGAAATTACCGTAAATATGTAATGTGTATGATAAATTATGCTCTATTTGTTTGAGATGGCTCATGCCATATTTGAGCCGTCTCAACATCTGCTCATCTACTCGTTGCGAATTTTGGAAATAATTTTGATTTGATATCTTTCCTATTTGAGACTTTTTGTTGCTTGTGTTCTTTATGTTTATAATAAATTTGGATGAACTCATATAAATTATAATTGAGTAAAGCATTTTTGAAACCAAACACCTTTACAAAAAAGCACTTTTGTATGCCCGTTATGGTGATTTAAATAGTCAATAACACTTCTACAACCCCTAACAGTTTTTCAAATTAAAAATCACTTTCCACAATAGCACTTTTATCAAAGGAGCTTTCTTAAACAGCACTTATGCCACAAGCGCTTTTTGCAATAACCAAACCAAACTGGCCCTTGTGTTTGGGCAAAATTAACCACAACTACATCGCCCTTTAATTCCCTCCCCACAAATCACATCTCATCGTCCCTCTTACGCCTGCGACCCCTCACCTGCCGCGTCTTAACTCTCAACCTCTGGTCTTCCAACCTCACCGGTCCCATCCCCCACCCCATCTCCTTCCTCTCCCACCTCCGTCTCCTTAATCTTTCCAACAACCTCCGTGCTCCAACCCGATCCTCTCGCTCTGGCATTTCTCGACCCTAACGGATCTGCTGGCCGAGGTTGGCGGCATGGTCGAAGGCGAGACCGGTGCCATTAAGTACTATCTTCTCGATGGGGACCTCGACAACATGATGGAGGAGCTCGATTGCATTGCCGACGAGGCCGAGTCGTTGCGGATCTCCGTGATCTCGCTAACGACGACTATCCTGCGATTCACACAAGGCAGTACTATATCGACGCCATGAACGGGATCTGGATTGGGATCAAGAGAAAGAACAACATAAAAGGATACATATTAAAGGCATGTGGTTGGGATTACTTTTGTCCATACATAAGTTTTAGCGTGGATTTATCAAATAAAGATTTGGTAATATCGCCACCCTATCGGTATTGGACCCATTGCTCGCGTTTGGAATGCATCGCCTACCTTTTTAAAATTTCCATCTTAAGCTCTTGTTTTATGATAGCCTTGAACTTATGGGTTTGTATTTTATTTTCTTTTTGAAACTATATATGTCCCCTGGAGTATGCCAAAAAGTTAAACAGCGAGCTCCTGCTGTAAACTTTTCTCTGCCATGTCATAGGTGGCAACACACGAAGAGATCACGTCCAAGCAATGCAAGAGGGTGATTACGCAGGTAAGGTACGTCTACCGGGTCGTCTGGAACGGCAGTGACGTCACGGCTCCGGCGATCGCTGGAAATGAGATTCAAGAAAATAAAGAAAAAGAAAAAGAAAGAAGAGGAAGAAGAAGAAGAAGAAGAGAGGGGAATGAGGCTTACTGTGGTTTAAGGTGTTCTGTGGTTTCAGGAAGAGGTGATGGTGTTGAGGAGATCAACGGCGGTGAGCTAGGGCTTGGCTTCGAGGAGTTAGGGTTAGGTTAGGATTTGGGCTGTTGAAGGTGCTCGGGTGTGCAGGGGTCTTGGGCTCAGGTTTGGAGAAAGGAGGAAGAGAAGGAGTTGAGGAGAATGGGGTGGTGACGGCGAGGTCTAGGGATCGCCGGCGACGAGGAGATGGGTTCTGTGGGTTTGTGGGTGTGCAGGTAAGGGCTCGGGAAGGAGGAAGAAGGAGAAGAAGATGGCGAGGAGGAGGAGGTGGAGGCTCGGTGAGGTTAAGGGCGAAGAGGAGATGAGGTTTTAGGTTTAGGGTTTGAGGAGGAAGGAGAGTTGTGATGGGTTCAAGAGAGGGTGCTCGGGTTTAAATAAGAAGAAGGAGAAAAATAAGGAATTCAGTGAAGGGAGGTGACCGTAGCGGCGTGGAGGTGAGTGGAATCGAGGAACGAACAGTAACTCCGAGAAGAGAGAGAAAGGTGCGAGAGAAGAGAGAAAGAAGAGAGCTGGGGGGTTGTTAAAATAGGTAGAATTATAATTTAAAAAAGATTTAGGTTAGTTAAATAAATTTAAACTGTTAACGAAATTTTAAATATAAATATTATATTAAATAAAATTTGGATTTTGGCGGGATACAAAATAGTCCAAAATACGCCCGGGCCGGGTCTAAAAATTCAGTTTGAAAATACGAAAAATATATGCGATGACCAAAATTTAAAAAAGTGAATGTCCAGGTAACGAAAATGCATACCCCCAAGAACGGATGCACGTACGTGCGCGTAGCCATCCAAACAAGTCCGTTTCACTGAATGGGACAGGAACAAGATGCGCGGATACTACCACAGGGTTAAGGGTATCATGCAGGCCATGCAATGTATTTCTAAAATATTTTATGTGACTTAAAATGTTATATTGTAAAAATGCAAATGCCAGATAACATGCCGGTATGCAATGTACAAATAAATGAAAGTGCACGAGTCCATGCAACAGGTCAGGATAAATCATAAACATGAATCAAGACTGGTTTCAAGCAAGCGGGCCGGGTCGGATGCAAATACAAATGTCAAATACACTATTCGCAACCAAAACACAATAAATCAGGAAAATACCAAAAATAAAGAAATACGTGCACTGGAATTGGTATAAATGAACCAGGATGTTACAGATAGTCATGTAAACAATGTCAAATGTATATCCATGGTTCGGTCAAATCAATTCATGTTGATATAGATTGTATTCTGGTATAAATGGATTCATATTGAATTGGAGTTATACTTGACTTGTATTCAAGGATGAATTGATTTCAGATTAGACTGAGACTCTGATTGAGTCAGATACTTTAAAATGAATTGAAGTTCTGAATTAGTTTTGGAGTTATCGGTAACTGCTGCATATGGACGACAGGATTTGTGACTTTTTCCAAGCCAATTACCGTATTGATAACCCCGTTTTAGTTGTTTACCTTAAATAAGTAAGCACCTAAAATCTCCGGCTCCCTGAGGCTCAAGAGAACCGGTCCAGCTTAAACCTATATTTACCAGGGTCCTTATTGTAAATTGATATAACTTGAGGTTTTTTTTATGAAAAACAGTTTTTATATATTTTCAAAATAAAGCTCAAGTATTTAATTATCGTATTTAGGGTTTTCATAGATGTAATTTTAAAATATGAAATATTCTAGTGGATATAAATCTAAATTGAATAGTATATGGTATTTTCATGTAATTCAACTTGTATTGATTCTTGATGGTATTTTCATTAACTTTTGTGATTCTTTTCTTTTGATTAGAAAATATGGAATATATTATATATTTAAAATAGATATTTTGATAATATTTATATATATATAATTATTAAAAATATAATTTATTTATTAATAGAAATCACGTTTTCTTAGAAATTGTAATAAAAAATCCATCGAAATCGTATGCTCCGTGAGGAGGTCTGCATCTCGCTCTACTAGTCCCGAGAATGTGCGATAACCCGCACCATCCCGATCGGGTTCCCCAAAATGGGTTGTAGAAGTTTATTTGTAAGGAATTAATTAAAACAATTTAAAGAATACGGGTTTTGATAGTTTAAGGTATTTTAATGTAAAATTTGCATTTGTCCCTGATGATGCTCGGTACTGGGGACTCCTCAGATCATAACATGCGGCAGATGACGTGTCCCAAAGTTTACGAGAAAGGAGCAAGAACGGTACATTGGAAGCATACCCCGGGCTTTCGACCCGAGAATGTTCTCAACCTTTGATGACCTCCCAGAGCACTCCTATGCTCGCCCTACAAACAACCATTGGCTCACCTCCGAGCCCTCCTGCACGATGGGCCTCTTCAGCCCTCCTAGCATGCCACCGGGCTAACACGGAAACAAACTTGCTCGGCCTCCCGCTCACCTTTGTGCCTCCCGCCGAGCTAAAGCTTCCTCGGTCTCATTGACCGACCCAGAGCGCGTATCATAAGCGTCCCGGACATGGCCTCGCGAATCTTTCCATACGCGAGATATCCGCCGCCCCATGATCCCGCATTCCACGTCATCGCGTTCCCCCATTAACGACCGTATCTCGTCATTAATGGGAGATCCCGCCTTTCACGCAGGCGTAACGCCAGGGGCGTAACGGCCGGCGTGAATCTCGCGCCCGCCAGCCCATGGCCGCCACTATATAAACCCCTCTCTCAGACGAATCAGGTAAGGCATTTTTACCCCAATAGGCCCTTACTTTGCCCAAATACCTCGACTAACTTAATCGTCAGAGGGTCCACGGTGGTACAACCACCCCGGGACTTCCTGTTTCCTGATTTAAAATCAGAAAAGCTTATGGAAAAAGCTTCAGAAGAGGGTCACGTGCTTACACGTGACCAGCAGTCACGTGTTGGCACGTGACACCTAAAAGTATCGGCAAGGCAAGTTCAGTTTCCCAACTACATCGAGGAAAAGGGCTTCAGAAAGAGTCACGTGCTCCTACGTGACCAGGGTCACGTGTCGGCACGTGACATTTAAAAGCAAGCGGCAAAGGCACATTGGTTCCCTGATCAAATCAAGGAAAAGGCTTCAGAAGAGGTCACGTGCTCCCACGTGACCAGGGGTCACGTGGTGGCACGTGACGGCTAAGCAGCAGAAGAAGGCAGAGTGCAAAAGAAGAAAAGGGCTCGTTACAAGGGGGTCACGTGCCCACACGTGACCAAGGGTCACGTGGCCGCACGTGACCAGCTTTCAAAGCCCATTTGTTAACAGAATTAAATTCTGAGAAAAGGACTCTCAAATCTTTCCAAAAGCAACCGATTGAATTAAAGATTCAGAAGTGATTAAATATCATCTATCTATGGGAAAATCTCGAATTTGGAAAGATTTCCCCTTCAAATCTAACAGAAATAACAAAGGAGAATCCCTGGATTTGAAATCCAATGGTGAATAAAATTCACCTAATAATCCAAAGGTCCAAAACGAATGATGGATGCAAATCAAATCTCTCAATGAAGATTCGTCAAAAACTAATTGACTCGGCTGCTTCTCCTATAAATAGGAGCCAAGAGACATACAAAAAAGGATATACACGCAGATAGAAGAAAAGGGAGAGAGCCTTGATACTTTGAGGAATTTGGATCTTCTGCAAAAGAAAACCCTAGGTAAGAAAGGGAAGGCTCCTTGAAAGAAAAGAGAATTTAATTCTCAACAGAGTTCAACTCTGATGTAAAACAGAAGAACATATTTCTTCTCTCTTTGATAGAGGATCTGTAAAGCGCACATCTCCCCTTGAAGTTGAGAATTTAATTCTCAATGGGTTGAGATCCTGCCATGCAGATCCAAAGCATAGAGAGGGAATGGAAGCACGAGAATTTAATTCTCACATAACTATAGGAATTTAATTCCTTTAAAATAAAATTAGGGTTTGACCCTGTGTTATGGGAATTTAATTCCTTCAGAATGAAAAAGAATTAGGGTTTAACCCTAGTTAAGAACTTAGTTCTGTTGAAACAACGGGAATTTAATTCCCTTAATCATAATTCTTTAACAGAGAGTGGGAGTTTAATTCCTTAAAGCTTTTATTAGGGTTTAAACCCTATTCAGTTCTTCACATATATGAGGAATTTAATTCCTACAGAAAATTCAGAGTTCAACTCTATCCCAGAATATAAATCTTCAAAAGGAAGTAGGAATTTAATTCCTCTATTGTCAGGGTTCGACCCTACGAGGAATTTAATTCCTGAAAGGGATTAACAGATCTTCTAAAACAACTACAGAAAAGAAGGGTCACGTGTCACCACGTGACCCCCCCAAAAGATCTACAGAAAGCCCCTTTGAGGCAGTGACCCACGTGACCCTTGACAGAAGCTTTAACACACAAAGCGCTTGAATGCCCGTCACGTGGTGGCACGTGATGCTCTAGAAGATGCAATAGTCTCAGAAGAACAAATGAAGGGAGGGCGCTCTCACGTGTTGCCACGTGACCCCTCCTGCCTTAGTGTTTAACACTAAACCCCTGAATTCAGTATTAAAACATTGTTTGGTCTTAGTGTTCAATACTAAGCAAAGAACTTTACTTGCAGTGTTCAACACTGATTACCTTAGTGTTCAAACACTAGTTTAAGACTTCTGTTGACAGTGTTTAACACTGATCTGTTTTAGTGTTTAACACTAATTCGAAAGCCTTGTTGCTGGTGTTTAACACCAATTATCTTTTAGTGTTAAACACTGACTTATCAATCTCATTCCCAGTGTTCAACACTGATTGGTCTTTAGTGTTTAACACTAGGCATTGGCCCAATTGGCTAAATGGATAGAGGCAAAGCCTCTCCTTCAAGGGACCAACAGGAAGCCAATATTCCAGACATGATTAGACTTAGCCCAAGCTGGCCATAAGTCCTCAATTCGTAATTAACTGAGCTAATGGGCTCATGACATAATTAATTGGTCTTGATCCCAAATTGGGCCAAGGACTATTTAATCCACACCGGTTCCAGGGTACATCTCTTCACTCCTTTGATACTTGGCATTGTAATCCCTCAATGTCTTCAAAGAGGTGACGGGTCCCGATGACCACATATTGATATGGACTGTGGGGTCCTTAAACCCATGGACTACGACGTCCTTAACCTTGACCGAGATGTCTTAAAACTAACAATGGACTGTGGGGTCCTTAAACCCATGGACTACGACGTCCTTAACCTTGACCGATATGTCTTAAAACTAACAATGGACTGTGGGATCCTTAAACCCATGGACTACGACGTCCTTAACCTTGACCGAGATGTCTTAAAACTAACAATGGACTGTGGGGTCCTTAAACCCATGGACTACGACGTCCTTAACCTTGACCGAGATGTCTTAAAACTAACAATGGATTGTGGGGTCCTTAAACCCACGGACTACGACGTCCTTAACCTTGACCGAGATGTCCTTAAACTACCCATGGACCGCAATGTCCTTAAACTACCCATGGACCGCAATGTCCCTAAACTGGAACAATAGAGCCACGCATGCTCTCTTGTCGGATCTAAACGATCCCGTTTAAGTTGATCTTAGCCTTAAAATATGGCTAACGTATCCTTAAACCTTCAAACAGACTGGGCTATGAATCTCCCCCAATTAACTCTGGTTCGAGGGTACATCTCTGAACTCCTCTGACATCTGTCGTTGTAATCCTTCAACGTCGTCAGAGAGGTGACGGGTCCCGACGGCCATACATACGATGGACCACTATGTCCCTAAACTGGAACAACGGAGCCCAAATGCTCTTTTGTCGGATCTAAACGATCTCGTTAAGTTGATCTTAGTCTCAAGTTAGACTAACGTATCCTTAACAAACGTTTGAGTTGATCTTAGCCTCAAGTATGGCTAACGTATCCTCAAACCAAATCCCCAAACCCAAATCTAAGATAATACGGATTTGGACTAGTCCACGCCCTACGGGCGACGACATAACTCGGTCTCCGTAAATAATCCACGGGCAACAAAACATAAAATAAACACACACGACACGAAGTGACCATCTGGAGAAGGAGAAAGTTGTTACCGCGATGCGGTAGCGTAATTAACTGCAGGGACTTGCGCCTGCAGGGAAAAGCGTCCCCATAATCAAAAACCCCTCAAACGAGGGGGAATCTGACGAAGTCTGCTACATCGGCCGCATCCGTTTAAACCTTCGATACATGGTGCCATAAATCAACTTGGCATCTTCGGAGAGGTGGACGGATAGCACCAATTAGCATCTGCCCCGAATCTCAGGCGAGACGCCATGTCGCGCCGTCATTCGGAGGGGAACAGATTCTGGCACGCCCGGTAGGACCTTTTCCTCTTTCCACTCCACACTTCGTGTGTCGTGACTCACGAACCAATCGCGGTTCGCTAATGGTTGCCCTTGGGTTTCAAAATACTAAGAATTGGCGTCTTGCTTATTGCAGAAAGCAAAGGATCGATGGCTTCTACTTCTGCGAAATCCTCCAACCGCTCAGAATGCAATTGTGACCAACGCTTTGCCTCGCCAGGAGGTATAGCCTACGGACCCCAAGCTGCTTCGTTATTCACAATGCCGGTGGACCAGGTGACTCAGGCCACTACCGGATTGTTCTTTGGGACTATACTCCCACCAACAAGCTTCGCGGCGCCGGTGCTGACAAAGGAAGCTCTCAAGAAGTCGGTCTTTGATCGTCTTACCCCTGCCGCGGCTCCTCTCAACGAGTCGCCCAACGTCAACGCCTCGGTCTCCTCTAGATTGGGCCAGAAATCCTGCGAACTCATCATGGGGCCTACAATCTCAGAGAAGGCTGCTTCTAAGAAAGTGACCGGTCCTGCTCCTGAAGACATCAAAACGACTTCCCCTGCCACAAAGTCGGTCTTTACAAGATTGACGGCTCCAGCTCCCGCTCCTGCTATCCAAAGGACGTCGGTCTTTGACTGGCTAACACCAGCAACGACCCTCCACCCACGCAGGGGGCAAGACGAAACCATTCTTACCGCTGACCCAACGCCGTCCGGTCGACACGCTCGACGTCGCCATTGGCACCGAGTAAGGAAGGCTGGGAGCAACTCCCCCTCCGGGTTGACTCCATCAGCCCCGATGGCAGAAGTTAATGCTGCTGTTCCAATTGGGAACAGCTTCGAGATGCTAAATAAGGTGCGAAGGAATTCTCCTACTGCAGTGCTAAAGAGGTCTCCTCTCCCATTAAAAAAGGTTGTGGAAATAAAATCAGAACAGCCCCGATCCACTCAACGGCTGTCTTCCAAAATCTATAAGGTTTGGCGGCAGGCCCGAGACTCGATTATCGATCCAAACTTTTCCCGCCAGCACAAGAAGCTGAAAATCCAACCGGAAGCTGGTCACCAGGCTAAACCCCAAAAGGCTTTCTGGACGCCCACCTCAACGGCCCCCTCAACCTCCATGGCTCATAAAAGGAGGAGGCCAGAGAAGATCCCCCAGCCTGCAACGACGGCTAAAAGCACTGAGCCCAGACGCCCGAGGTCTGGGGGCATGGTGGTGCACACTGTTTATATGGCTTCTGGAAAGGAGGAAAGCCGCACTTCTACGGGCCACCGACCGCTAACCCGATCCGTGACGAAAGCTCAGGAGCAACAGCAAAAGCTCCAAGAAATGATGAATGCTATGGCCGCACTTACCGGGCCAAAAGAAAGCCCAGAAACGTCCTCAGACGCACGCCAGGAGGAAGAAACCGACGCTGAATTCCTTCGCCGGATACTGGAGAAGAAAGACAAAGAGGCTGCCGAACAGGCAGCCAACATACAACGTATGGGCCTTCTCTTCCAAGATATGATAGGAATGATGATCCAACAGGACTTACCCGCCGAGGATCCCCCAATCGTTCTTGAAGACGACCGAGGAGAAACGTCAAATCCACCACCAGCCCTCTCAACGGCCAAGGAGGAGGCAATCTCTAAGGCTGACTTGGTTGACTACATAGCCCAGCAAATCCGGGTTCATCATGCGACTGAGGCAGCTGGTCAGGTCGTAAAAACGGGGCGGCCGTATCCAAGCTGGTACGACCAAATCAAATACCCGCCAGGCTATACGATACCAAAATTCCACGTGTATAAGGGGACCGGCAATCCCGATCAACATGTTGCCCAGTTCCGGGCCCTCTGCGGTAACACCGGCGGTGATGATAAACTGTTGCTTCGCCAGTTCGTGGGCAGCTTATCAGAAACAACGTTCGAATGGTATTCGGAACTCCCGAACGATTCTATCAAAACGTTCGCTGAAATGGAGTTGTTATTCACTCAGCGATTCGCAAGTGCCAGCGAACGCACCCCAATAACTGCATTGATTAACGCCAGGGTAAAACCAGGCGACACCTGGGTCCAGTATGCTATACGCTGGCGGAATTTGTGGTCGAGATGCGAGCAACGCATTGAGGAGGCACCCGCAGTGGGCATGTTCGTGGGAACCCTAGACCCCCACGCAACCATCTCCCAGTTTATGATGTTCTTTAAGTCGACCACATTCCAGGCTTTAATCGACAAGTTGGCTCAGATGGACCAGATGGGTCATAGACCACCTCCCCCGAAGTCGGAACCTCGGAATGACAAGGGTAAAGGAAGAGCAACCTTCGTCGCGAATGCCCAACAGCAACCTAACGCCCCGAAACTGGCAGATCAACTGGAAGAAAGACGCCGGTATTATAATGAGAAGATGAAGCGTCCCTACTCGTTCCCACGAGACAAGACGAAATGGTTATTCGAGCTGGCAATACGTAACAGACTTATAAACCTACCAAATCCAAGGCGACCGCCACAACCCACTGAGGTGAATAACCCTAACTATTGCCCTTACCATCAAACGGTAAGTCATCCGATTGAGGATTGCTTCGTCTTCAAAGGATGGATTGAAGATCAATACCTCCAGGGGAAGTTTGCACTGTCCGAAAAGTGGAAGGTAAACCCACCACAGCCGCATACTCCTAAGAAAGCAGATACACCGGGGGCAACCTGTTCCTTTATTGAAGAAGCTCCATGGGAGGTCGTGCTATCAACTAAAACCAAAAGAATGCTGAGAGACCTTCATGCATGCCCTGCGATCGAATGGAAGGACCCTCTTGAACCTCAGATTATCGGAGAAATGTCGAAGCCCCGCCCAACTACGAAGACTCGCGATAAGGGCCCAAATACTCACGCCCAACCGTCAAAATCTTCGAAGAAAAAGAAGAAATCCAAGAAGCCCGTGAAGCTTGGAAACGAGCACACGAACTTGCAGAAGCAAATCGACGCGCTGGAAGAATACAATCAAAAGGCGCGAACTCCTGTCACACTGCAAGAGTTCCTCAACCACATCTTTCAAGAGAAAGATGATGGAGAGAGCTCGTCGGATGAATCCAAAGGATATGTGGCGAGTTGTAACGTAATCTCCCACTCGTTTGCCGATGATGGGAAAACTCCTGGCACTAAGAAGCTGGAGGCAGAGCCTGAACCAGAGCGTGTGTGGCCAACAAATGAAATGATCAATGCCTTTCTAGACGAGATTCGTCTAAAGAGTAAAGCGGATCAGGAGCGTGAGATGGCAACGTCAGAAGGAACCAAAGGCGGGCGACTGAACGAAAGAGTTGAACTACCCCTGCCAGAGCGAAAGGCATCCGAAGTAGACAAGAAGATATTCAAGACGAGGAAAAGGTTTGCCAAAGCCATGTCAATGGGAATGAAGCTACCACCCTCGGAAGGAAACACGCACGATGGGGTGGAGAGGCACCCCGATTATTGCGCATATCATCGGAAAATCTCACACCCCACGGAGGAGTGCGACGCCTTTAAGATATGGTGGCAAGGATATGTTGCTCGTCGGCAACATGTTAAGCGCATGAAACGCAAGATCCGTCGGGAGCGAAGAAGTACTGTCGATGGGCACAACAGAACTACTGGCAACTGTTATATGGCTCACGCCGAGGGGTCACAAGTTCTCACCTTTGGGAGCGACTCTGATGAAGAAATGGCTCTGGGCCCTCTCTTTAAAGAAGCCGTTTTAGGGAAATAGGAGAAATCGGAGGCCTGCGAGAACATTCAGCTGCGCAATCGCACACTCCCAGAAAAGAATCTCGGGCCCGTGAGTAGAAAAGATAAGGAAAAGGAAAAGGTCACTGAAGATATCACTTTAGATGACCAAGTCATGAGAGAGCTGGCTGCCAAAGACCCTCCTAGGAAGGGTAAGGTGGACTATAACATCCTCGCGCACCTAAGGAAGCTACCTTCTCAGCTTAGCATTCTCGATGCCCTCCTATTATCAAAAGAAGCGCGAGACTCACTAATTAAGGCGTTACAAGAACCTGAGCAATTCCAAGCCTTCCTCGCCACTGAAAGGATGAAGGATGAACTGGAGGAAGTGCATACGGCCGACATCACTTTCGGTGACGAAGACCTCCTTCTCGGGACGTGCGACCACAACCGTCCCCTATATGTCTCTGGATACTGCCATGATATCAAGATAGGCAAGATCCTGGTGGATAATGGATCCTCCGTCAATCTCCTTAATGTTCGGGTGTTGAAGGAAATCTGCATGAGTGTGCAACACCTCGCTCGTGACAAAATTACTATCTCCGGTTTCGATTCACAATCGTCACGGACTCTCGGATCTGTGATACTAACATTACGCTTTGGACTTTTCGTCACAGACATCAAATTCCATGTCATTGATGCCAAGACCTGCTACAACGCCTTGCTCGGTCGTCCTTGGCTACACGAGTACAACATCATCCCTTCTACACAACATCAGTGTATGAAGTACTTTAAGGATGGTTTCGAGTATACCGTAACAGGAGAATTAAACCCATTTTCCGTGAACGAAGTCCGCAAATACGAAGATGCGAAGTACTTTTTGCCAGATTTCGAGGATACAGAAAGGTGTCGCAACCCGGAGAACAAAACCGCCGCCACCATCCCTGTTTTCGGGAGCGATACCGAAGAAGAGGAAGAGATAGTTTATGCAGGGCCATCTCAACGCAACAACCTGGGGACGCCCGCCCCCATGTTGGTCTTCAGAAGTGATTCAGAAGATGAAGTTAATGCCGTGTTCTCCAATCGGCTGTCAATACAAGCACCCCCTGGCGATGACCATAGTTTGCAAATCACCATAGTACCGCGAGAACACTACAAGGATCTCGACACGCTTCAAGCTCACAATGTGCAGGACCTGCAAACATTTTACGTCCCTCCCAGGCAAAGGGGTGAGAAGGTGATCCTATTCTACCGATCCTCAGAGTCGAAAATAGAGAAAGAGATCTGGCATGGCGCGGATGCTACACTCGACAGGCTCCAACCCATCCGTCTGCCCAGATACTATACAAATGGATTAAAGAAGCTATTGAAGCGCCAAGGAGTACCCTTAAAACAGACTGTTCGGCAGGCTCGGTTCTACAACAAGATTTGGGATGTCCCCGGGACTCAACGCAAATTGCCCAACGGGAAAATGGAAACACTTGGGCTTGGATACGCGAGAACCGGAAAATGGGGACGGGCCCACAGCAGCTACGCTATATATACCTTTGATGAAGAAGAGGACGCCCTGTTAGGAGACGCCAACCCTTCATCAAAACTAGACCCCGTGATTGAAGTGCCGAGTCCGTCGTTTGAAGAACGAATGGACAAGCCTATCAGGAAAGTGGGTCAGAAAGCTCGTGAAGACCACAACCGCGAGATGGCCATCTACGAGAAGGCCAAGACGCAACGTCTATTTCAACAGGCTGCAAAAGACAAAGATGCTCATCCTCGTCAACCCGTTGTACGAAAGGCCCGACGCAGAGACGGAAATAAATCAAGAAGCGGAAAGAGGAGCCGACAACAACGACGCAGGATTAGAGGGTTACGTGATCGAGTATTGCACGGCTCGGATTTGTCCCTCACGAAGAAGATGAGTCGAGCGTACTCCTTCCCCCGAGACAAGACGGAGAGGTTACTCAAGCTAGCTTTAAAACATCAAATGATCGCGCTTCCAGAGCCTAGACACCCTGAGCAAGTTAACAAGGCTTCTCATCCGAGCTATTGCTCTTATCACCGAGCCATAGGACACCCTATCGAAGACTGCTTCACCTTCAAGAACTGGGTCGAGGACCAGTACCAAATGGGCAGATTCGCTTTATCCAACGGATGGAGGGTAACGCCGCCACAAAAGCACGAACCCAAGGCCGCAAGAGCAGAACCGGATCCACCTCGGTCCTGGGAGCGGATTCGCACCTGTTATATGATTACGTTATTGAAAGAAGAGCCCGAGAACATGGATGACCTTCCCTGGTGCTTTGAGAACAGCAATGATGAGGTGATCTCAGAATTTCCGCCAGCTCCGAAAGAACTGGAAGATGGTATACATAACCTCAAGAAGATTGAGTTGGGATCGGCAGATGACCCGCGACCGACATTTGTCAGCGAGCTGCTATCTGAAGAAAGGGTGGCTGCGTTAAAGAACGTGCTTCTACGGCATAAAGACTGCTTCGCGTGGAACTATTCCGAGATGCCAGAACTAGATCCAGAAATCGTTGTGCATAGATTGGCGATATCCCTGGATATCAAGCCAGTCAAGCAGGCGCCGAGAAGGATGCGACTCGAGCTTGAAATGAGCATCAACGCCGAAGTCAAGAAGCTGATCGATTCTGGATTTATCCAAGAAGTCCAATATCCCGATTGGATCGCCAATATCGTCCCGGTAATGAAGAAGAATGGGACGGTACGCATATGCGTGGATTTCAGGGATCTCAATAAAGCCTGTCCAAAGGACGATTTCCCAGTACCAGTAACCGAGCTAATGATAGATAACACGTCCACTCACGAGGTTTTCTTCTTTATGGACGGTTCGTCAGGATACAATCAGATAAAGATGCATCCCGAAGACCAGAAGCATACCGCTTTCCGGACCCCTTTGGTTATATTCTGCTACAGGGTTATGCCCTTTGGTCTAAAGAACGCTGGCGCTACCTATCAAAGGGCCATGACAAAGATCTTCGACGACCTCATACATGACATCGTCGAGTGCTATATCGATGACCTCGTAGTAAAGAGCATGTCATACGAAGATCATTTAAAGCATCTGGAGACTGTATTTCAACGCCTTCGGCAATATAATTTGAAAATGAATCCCCTCAAATGCGCGTTTGGAGTCTCCTCGGGCAAATTCCTGGGATTCATCGTTCGACACCGAGGTATTGAAATAGATCCGTCAAAGATTAAAGCGATCATGGAAATGCCTCCGCCAAGAACCCTCAAACAGTTGCGGTCTCTCCAAGGGAAGCTCGCATACATCTGGCGATTTATCGCCAATCTTTCAGGCAAATGCCGTCCTTACAGCCACCTGATGAAAAAGGAAACTCCATTCGTTTGGGATCACAAATGCCAAGGTGCACTAGACGAGATCAAGCAGTACCTGCAAAACCCTCCGGTGTTGGCTGCGCCGGTCAAGGGAAAACCCCGCATTCTTTATACGACCGCCCTCGAAGGTTCCTTGGGCGTATTATGGCCACAAGAGAACGATCAGGGGAAAGAGAGGGCACTCTACTACTTAAGTCGAGTTCTACTGGGGGCAGAAAGCAACTACTCTCCCATTGAAAAACATTGCTTGGCGTTAATCTTCGCGATAACAAAGCTCAGGCACTATGCGTTGGCGCATGAAGTCCGTCTCATTTCAAAGGTGGATCCCCTTAAATACTTGATGTCAAAAGCCATATTGACGGGACGACTCGCTAAATGGGCCCTGCTCTTGATGGAGTTCTCGATAACGTATCAACCTCTCAAGGCAGTGAAAGGCCAGGCCATTGCCGATTTCCTCGTTGAGCACCCAATACCGGCCGATTCTCCTTTGAACTGTGATTTGCCGGACGAGCATGCATTTGATGCGATTGGCGGCGGTAGCACCCGATGGGAACTCTATTTCGATGGAGCGTCCTCCGTAAAGAAATAGAAACAAGGTATCCCAATGATCAAATCGGGGATAGGCCTCGTCTTTGTAACTCCACAAGGAGGGATAATGCGCTTCGCCTTCTCCTTAACAGAGCCGATGACAAACAATGAAGCTGAATACGAAGCTCTGATAGCAGGCCTCGAAATCGCCATCGACCTGGGAATTGAAGACCTCCTTATATATGGGGATTCTCAACTGGTCGTTAGTCAAGTAAATGGTGACTACCAAACGTGCAAACTGGAGTTGGTGAAGTACGGCGAAAAGGTGCAACAACTACTGACCCAAATTCCCTCCTATACTTTGGAGAACATACCGCGCGCGGAAAACAGCAAAGCAGACGCGTTGGCCAAACTTGCTAAAGAGCTGGCGGACGAAAACCTCGATGATGTAAGAATCGTGGTACAAAGCCGTCGAGTGCTCGCCCCGGCAGAAATACCTCCGGAATTATATAAAGAAGAGGGGGCGACTGAGCAGACGACCCTACAAATAAAAGACCGTGAGAAGGCTGAGGACTGGAGGGAAGTCTTCATAGATTACTTTAAGTCCCACCGAATGCCCAAAGAAGCGTCCTCAAGACATCAGCTCATGAAACGAGCTCTATCTTTCGCTTTCGTCAACGATACTCTATACAAGAGATCGTTTGATTCTCTATGGCTGAGATGCTTAGGACCTGACGAAACAGAAAGAGTCATTCAGGAAGTTCACGACGGACTTTGCGGTTCTCACCAAGCAGGCCCAAAGATGAAGTTAAAAATTAAACGGATGGGTTACTACTGGCCCACGATGATCCAGGACTGCCTCGAGTATGCGAAGCAATGCCACTCGTGCCAGATTCATGGAGACTTTATCCACCAACATCCGAATCCACTACACCCAACGGTGGCTAGCTGGCCATTCGAAATGTGGGGGACTGACATAGTCGGCCCCATCGAGCCAGCGTCGTCCCGGGGACATCGTTTTATCCTGGCGACAACTGATTACTTCTCCAAATGGGCAGAAGCAGTACCACTGAGGGAAGTGAAGACGGAGAATATCCTCCATTTCTTCAAGACGCACGTCATCTATCGGTTTGGAACCCCACGGAGGATTATCTCCGATAATGGGCCAGCCTACCGAAGCCATAAGATTAGCCGCTTCGCGCAGCAGCACAATATAGACTGGAGATATTCTTCAGTTTACAACCCACGAGCTAACGGTCTGGCCGAGGCCTTCAATAAGACCTTGACGAAGATCATAAAAAAGACCGTTTCCCGGAATAAGAGAGACTGGCACGAGAGGCTGCAAGAAGCCCTTTGGGCTTATCGAACTACATTCAAGACGGCCATGAACACAACGCCGTACGCGTTGGTATTTGGGACGGAAGCAGTGCTCCCCCTCGAGATAGAGTTACCCTCTCTACGAGTGGCAGTCCACCACGAGCTGACGGACGAAGAAAATGCTCACCTTCGGCTTGAGGAGCTTGATGCCCTCGATGAAACCCGGCTCATAGCGCAACAACATCTGGAAGCCTACAAAGCAAAGATGACGCGCTCGTACGAAAGATTGACCAGGCCGAGGACATTCCACCAAGGTGAACTCGTACTAGTGGTCAAAAGATCTATGATCCCCAATCGTGCCAAGCGGGGAAAATTTGAGCCAAACTATGAAGGCCCGTACATCATAGACAAGGTCTACCAGGGTGGAGCCTATCTACTCATGGACATGCACAGTGAAAGGCCTTTCAGGCCAATAAACGGCCGCTTCTTAAAGAAATACTATGCTTAATGAGCCACAGCCTGGGTCAATGATAGATGACGACGACTATGTCCGCTCGCTATCTTCCTAAGCTCAGACTTTACAAGCAGCAGCCGGCCTTCCCCTAACGATGGACCGAAACGTCCTTAAACTAACGATGGACCGAAAAGTCCTTAAACTAACGACGGACCGAAACGTCCTTAAACTAACGATGGACCGAAACGTCCTTAAACTAACAACGGACCGAAACGTCCTTAAACTATCGATTGACCGAAATGTCTTTAAACTAACGACGGACCGAAACGTCCCTAAACTACTACCGCAGCATCCTTAGGCTGACGAGATAAAAAAAAAGAGAGGAAAAGAATAAAAAAAACAAAACGGTGTGTCCACAAGCAAAATGGGCACGGATGAAAACCCGAAAGGGCTCCGTGAGTAAAAACAACAGGACTACCGGCGAGTGTTTGTGAAAACCCGAAAGGGCGCAACCTCGTTAAAAGACACTTATAGGGTCCTCTCGACCTTGTAAGGAGAAACCACCTGCGTGAGATCCTTACGACTCACAAAGGAGCAACACACTTAGGGACCCTCACGATTCCTAAGGAGAAAATACACTTACGAGATCCTCACGACTCTTAAGGAGAACTCTCTTATGGGACCCTCACGGCTCATAAGATTTGAAAGTCTTAAGTTACAGAAACCTAAACCTGTTCTTAAGCAAATCCTCCACAACCTTCGATATTGCCCTACAAGCGGCTCATACTGACCCTTGTATACAATCCACGGGCGCGAATAAACATTTCCCCAGCAAAGTTCAACCCTTGTAGGTCCTCTCGACCCATAAGGAGAAAGCCCTCTTGTAGGATCCTTACGACTTACAGAGGAACACACACTTAGGAATCCTCACGATCCCTAAGGAGAAAATACACCTGCAAGATCCTCACGACTTGTAGGGAGAAATACCTTTGTAAGACCCTTACGGCTCATGAAGTCAAAAGCCTTGGTCGACAGGACCCTTAACCCTGTTTGCTGAGCCACTTTTGTTCAACATCGACAAAGGCAAATGATGATTCGCTCCCGGCAACATTCCAGTTGTAGCGATGCTGATGTCGAAATCGGTGTCTAAAATCCAAGCTTGCGGCGAAAAAGCTAGCAAGCCACACATGCCTACAAAATAGCCGAAATGATGGGGCAACTTGCAATAAAAAGCAGCAAGTAAAAATGTATGCATGAAGAATAGCCGAAATGATGGGGCAACTCGCAATAAAAAGCAGCGAGTAGAGAATAAATAAATAGCCGAAATGATTGGGCACCGCGAAGAATAGCCGAAATGATGGGGCAATCGCGGCCTCCGCGATATAAAAGCTGAAATGATAGAGCATCGCGGAAAAAGAAATAAAATATAAAAAAAAAGGGGCGTAAACAAAAAGGGAACATACCTCCCCCCCAGGTTTCACCAAAGAAAGAAGCTAAATCTCAACGGGCCACAAGCGACCTAGAGATCACCCCAACATTCGTCTCGTAACAACGGACACAACTTCAAGCTAAGCGGAACATCGGAAACTCCCAGTTCCATGGCTCGGTAGTATACATATCGCCAACAGTCAAACCTCCATCCCGTGAAATACGGATACAATCAGCAAAATTCCTGGTTACGTGGAACGCGGATAACGTTACTCTTTAACCCCGTGGAAAACGTCCAGAGCGGATCCTGGTCCTCGCAGAGCACGGCAGTGAACCCGTGTGAAGCATCCAGAGCGGAGCCTAGTCCTCGCCGAGCACGGCAGTGAATCCGTGTGAAGCATCTAGTGCAAAATTCCTGGTTACGTGGAACGCGGATAACGTTACTCTTTAACCCCGTGGAAAACGTCCAGAGCGGATCCTGGTCCTCGCAGAGCACGGCAGTGAACCCGTGTGAAGCATCCAGAGCGGAGCCTAGTCCTCGCCGAGCACGGCAGTGAACCCGTGTGAAGCATCTAGTGCAAAATTCCTGGTTACGTGGAACGCGGATAACGTTACTCTTTAACCCCGTGGAAAACATCCAGAGCGGATCCTGGTCCTCGCAGAGCACGGCAGTGAACCCGTGTGAAGCATCCAGAGCGGAGCCTAGTCCTCGCCGAGCACGGCAGTGAACCCGTGTGAAGCATCTAGTGCAAAATTCCTGGTTACGTGGAACGCGGGTAACGTCACTCTTTGACCCCGTGGAAAACGTCCGGAGCGGATCCTGGTCCTCGCAGAGCACGGCAATGAACCCGTGTGAAGCATCCAGAGCGGAGCCTAGTCCTCGCCGAGCACGGCAGTGAACCCGTGTAAAGCATCTAGTGCAAAATTCCTGGTTACGTGGAACACGGATAACGTCACTCTTTGACCCCGTGGAAAACGTCCAGAGCGGATCCTGGTCCTCGCAGAGCACGGCAGTGAACCCGTGTGAAGCATCCAGAGCGGAGCCTAGTTCTCGCCGAGCACGGCAGTGAACCCGTGTGAAGCATCTAGTGCAAAATTCCTGGTTACGTGGAACACGGATAACGTCACTCTTTGACCCCGTGGAAAACGTCCAGAGCGGATCCTGGTCCTCGCAGAGCACGGCAGTGAACCCGTGTGAAGCATCCAGAGCGGAGCCTAGTCCTCGCCGAGCACGGCAGTGAACCCGTGTGAAGCATCTAGTGCAAAATTCCTGGTTACGTGGAACGCGGATAACGTCACTCTTTGACCCCGCGGAAAACGCCCAGAGCGGAGCCTGGTCCTCGCCAAGCACGGCAGTGAACCCGTGTGAAGCATCCAGAGCAAATACCGGACTGTGGAGTCCTTAAAATCCACGGACTATGATGTCCTTAACCTCGACCGTGATGTCTTAAAACTAACGATCAACCACCCCGATTCCCTACAGATTCTGCCTTGGTTTAAGGGTACATCTCTTCACTCCTTTGATACCTGGCGTTGTAATTCCTCAACGTCTTCAAAGAGGTGACGGGTCCCTGCAACCAAACATCGGACTGTGGAGTCCCTAAATCCACGGACTATGAGGTCCTTAACCTTGACCGTGATGTCTTAAAACTAACATCGGACTGTGGAGTCCCTAAATCCACGGACTATGAGGTCCTTAACCTTGACCGTGATGTCTTAAAACTAACATCGGACTGTGGAGTCCTTAAATCCACGGACTATGAGGTCCTTAACCTTGACCGCGACGTCTTTAAACTACAATACCTGGAGAAACCCCTGACTCCGTAAAACACGGACAAGGGTGACCACATCCAGCACTTACAAGTCCTCACGACCTGTAAGGAAGAAAAACTCTCTTGTAAGATCCTTACGACTCTCAAGGGAAAACCCGCTTAATAATCCTCACGATTTTTAAGAAGAACTTACACCTATGGGATCCTCTCGACCTATAGGGAGAAAAACTCTTTATGAGACCCTCGTGGCTCATAAAATGCAAAAGCCTTAGGAAGCAGATCCTAACCCTGAATCCTAAGCCATCGCTGTCCTGCAAAGAGATCAAGATAGAATATCCGCAGAATACATTCAATAAAAAGGGGACACACCATTGTGAGGAAAAATGTATCTTTTATTCATAAACCAAAATAGATACAAGTACAATTTATGAAAGAAACAGAAAAAAGAGATACTCTCATTCATGAGTATGTACAAAAAAGGGAGAAAAGATACAAGTCCTCAAGCCGGCGGGCGGTGTAGTAATTTTACCAGCTCATCGTTCTATTGCTGAGCCACGGCTTCATGACGCAAGGTCTCCAGAAGAAGAGCCTCCGCCTGAGCTTGCTGAGCCTGATACGAAGCAAGCCGAGCTTCGAGCTCTTTCTCGGTGGCTTTATGAGCCTCGACCCTCTCACGAGTGAACGTGGCAGCTTTATCGAGAGCCACCACCTCTTTTATAGACTCCTGAAGCACCCGCCAGAGTTCGTATGCTTTGTTGGCCTTGGCTGTGAGGCTGGCATGAAGCTCGCTCAGCGCCTTAGAAGCCAGCTCCCTCTCCGAGAACTTGCGGCCAAGTCTCTTCTCGCATGACGTCATGTTGGCCACACATCGTGCTATCAGACCCCGCAACTCCGCTTTTGCAGCCACGGCTTCCGAGGAGAGGCGAGAACATTCGAGAGCGTACAAGCAGGCCTCCATCTTCCTACAGAACTCCACCCAGACCTGCACCACCTCCTCGCTATGATAAGTGGCGAGAAAAGGAAGAGAGCCGTTAGCTTTAGCGGCAAACGCTTCGGCTGTGGTCGCGCTACCAGCACGGAGCTCCTCGACGAAAGATGATAGGGAGACAAGGCTCAATTGGGCCAAGCGTTCTGAAGCCCGCAAAGCATAAGGACCGGACGGCATCATGATGCGCGATTCCAAAGCCATGGAGACTGGCAGGGCTGTTCAAATTTGGGAAATGTTAGTAAAACTCTTAAACGCAGAACGAAAGGGACTATAATAAAATGTCACTCACCGACAGTCATGCAAGTAGGAGATGAAGGTTCCCCTGGCCCTTCAACGACCTCGACCTCATCGTCAGCTTCCAAAACTATAAGAGACATCAACGTCATTTCGCGAAATAGTAACAATGCTATGGTAAAAAATGGCGAATGACACTAACCTTGCCCAGAGGAAAGGACAATACGCTGAGGGGAGATCGCCTGCAGAGCTGCCATCTCCAATAAACGCTGAAATGACTGTCGAGGCGACAGATCCGCGATAGTGGCCGCCAAACCGCGCAATTCTGGGAAAGATAAAAGGGTTCAGACTATGAGGGGGTTGCTAAATTAAAACGCAGAGGGATACCTTCAACACTCCTCCCATTCTGAGCCGGGGGGATAGCAGCTTCAACGGTCTCCGCCGTGACCTCAGGCTCCAACAAAGGAAGAGTAGTCCCGACTACCTCTCTTCCAGCCTCTGAGCCGCCCTCAGTAAGTGTCATTGGGGCGGCGACCTCCAAAGGAGCCTCCCCCAAAGGGGCAAGCGCTCCCTGATCAAGAACCGCCGCTGGAGGCTCTACTATGAGAGGAGCAGCCTCATCAGCCCCCTCCACATCAAGCAAGACTTTATTGAGAATTTCGGCGGGCTTCAACTTTAATGGGCCCGTAGGGAGCTCCCCCAGCGTCGAAGGTTCTGCACGATTCAAATAAGAATAATGATACATATGCACTGGCATAAATAATCGGAAAGACTGTAAAAGAAGCACAACATACCTATACGCAAAGAAGCCCTCAATATGGCTTCTTCAAGCCGCCGCTCCTTCTCAAGTAGGTGGGCTCGCCGGGGTTCAAGGGTAGACTCATGACCGCCGGTCCATAAAGAAAGCGCATCAGCGGCGTCTTCTGAAGCGGCCTGCTTCAAAGCCCTTTCCCCCCATTCCTCCAAAGGGCCGATAAACCGCCGCCGAATCCACGAAGGGACTTCATAAAAAATAACAGCGGGATAAGACTTCTTCGGAACCTTGGCGTTATGAGACGCGTCTTTTGAACGCCGTATGGCCTCAGCCAACTGTGCGGCCTCCTCATCAGCCGAACTCGGGAAGAGAAGTCCAGCGTCTGACTCCTGCAAGGCCAATGGTTCGTCCTCAAGGATAGGCTCAGACTCCGCCACAGAATCAAGCGGGGTGGTGGCCGCTTTCCTCCGCCGTTTGGACCCAGAGCCAGTCGCTGAGGATGACCGCTTCCTCCCTCGCGAAACCTTAGGGCGGCGCTGGCCTACATCGCCCTCAGCGCCCTCATCCCTGTTACTCTCGCTCAGTGCCACAACCGAGGATGACATCGCCATCGTCGACGCCACAGGGGGCGGTGCCGCCACCGGTAGGGGTGCTACCACCAGGGCCCGTTTACCCCTCGATCGAGAACCCAAGGGCATACCAGCTGTTAGAGTAAGGTCTACTCCTGACTCTCCCGGAATGAGCGCGGTGCCAATCTCCCTCAAAGGGAAGCGGACTGGAACCCTCGGTCGTAGCTTAGCTCCCGAAACCTGAGGAGGGGCGTCGTGACCAAGAAGCACCCTTCTTTCTTCAAGGATAATTGGGCTGATCCGATGAAGATACCAGCCCGTAAATGCACCCACACATCGGTGCATGTACTCGGCTTCAGGGACCATGAAACGGGAGCCGGTGTTCAGCCTCATGAAATGATGAGCGGCATCGCGAACAGTATCGAGCGAAGGGATCGGGGCGACTATAAAAGCCTCGAAAGGAACGCCCTGGTCGTATCCGAGCTGCCGGGCGAATCGATGCGGATTGTACCTCATAAAAAGAGCTGCACTGTCCTGGCGAAACACCAAGTAACCCGGTCTAATTGTATACAAATGCACGGCCTCCCGGGGCTTCAAAGAAGGTGCGTTGTCCTTCGACTGGTCCCAGATGTTGGGGTAAAAATTTACACCCCGGTTGACCAAGTCAAAATCAAAGTCAACCCCAAGGCAAGTGCGCCCAAGCCCAGATCCAGTGGGCCCATGCCCGGGTCGAGCCAGAATATGAAGCGGCCGACCTCCCCCCATGCCAAGATAAAAATTTTGTAATAAATAATTTTGTTGCATTTCTTTTATTTTATTTTATGGATAAATGTAAGAAAAATAGGCATAAAGCCAAATTTTTGTAAAGCCCATGGCTTATGTGCAAAAAGAAATGGCACATGAGCCATAGGATAGGCAAAATGCCATTTTGTGAAGCCCAAGGGGCTATGTGTAAAGTGTATAGCCTATAAAGGCAAAGATAATGAAATATCTCAACAACTTTTTCTCTCTCCAAAAAAGTTTCAGAGCTGAGCTCTTTCTTCCTTCTTCAAGGTTCCAAAACCTTCTTCTTTCTTTTGAATTAAATCAAGAGTTTTACTCTTCCTTTTTCAGAACTAAATAGTTTTCCACCACAAAACCCACAAAGGGGAACTTGGATCTGTCATCAGATCTTAAAAAGGAGAGATTTTGAAATTTCACATCTCTTGATCTTCAAGATCCAGCAAGCAACAGGAGGAAGAAGAAGAACCACTTCCATTAAACCCAAAACACATTCAGGAGCCCGACTCCTCTCTGATCTCTCTTTTGAGAAATCTTTTTTCAGGCTAAAAGCCTCTTGTCCTCTCCAGCGCGCAGCGCAAGTGCACAAAGCGCCCACGTGCCGACACGTGGCGCGCGCGCTTGCGCACCTGCGCAAGCGCGCAAAGCGCCCACGTGCCGACACGTGGCGCGCGCGCGCGCTTGCGCACCTGCGCGCATTGCGCAAAGCGCCCACGTGCCGCCACGTGTCGGCACGTGCGCGCTTGCGCACCTGCGCGCAGCGCGCTTGCGCACCTGCGCGCAGCGCGCTTGCGCACCTGCGCGCAACGCTCTTGCGCAAAGCGCCCACGCGCCGACACGTGGCGCGCACGCTTGCGCACCTGCGCGCTTGCGCAAGTGCGCAAAGCGCCCGCGTGCCGACACTTGGCGCGCGCGTTTGCGCTCCAACGCGCATTGCGCAAAGCGCCCACGTGCCGACACGTGGCGCGCGCGCGCTTGCGCACCTGCGTGCAAACGCGCATTGCGCAAAGCGCCCACGTGCCGACACATGGCGCGCGCGCGCGCTTGCGCACCTGCGCGCAGCGCTGCGCTCAAGGCGCTGGCCCCCATGCATCCCTTGGATGCCTTTCCCCCCTCTTTTTATGTACATACATATACATATACATATGTATACAAATTCACACATATACATACTCCGCCACATTCTCCCCCTCCAAAAAATTTTCGGGCCGGGGCGCTGCCCCGAACCCCGCAAGGGGGCTGCTAGCCCCCTTGACCCCCAGCCCGCTATCCGGGTAGCGGGACCCCCGTAAAAACTCTGCGTGGCTCCCGATATATCCAAAACCCCCTTTCAAAACAAAACACACGCACACTGCACATTGAGTTCACATGACCAATTTAACCCGTTAATCGGAGGTTCCCTCGCCCCAAAGGCGAGGGGTAATTAACGGCAGCTTAGTCCGCGGCTGCCGGAGATTCGGATCCCCACAATCATTAAACCCCGGCCTACCCTAGGCATGGGGAATCTGTAGTACGCCTGACAAGCGCTCGCGTATTCCCATCTCACTGGGGTGACGAAAAACACCCTACACCAGAGTTGTTGAACGGGACCCGAAGGAGTAGACAAGACCCGATCATTAAAAACCAACCCGCCAGCGGTGGCATGAGGAGAAATCAGCACCCGAATAGCCCTAAATTGAGTCGGGTCAGCAGCAGAAGCACCCACCAGTCGCATAAGTCGCGAGAAGGGATAGGCGTCGTAAAAGGCAGGCCTCTGATGCATAGCGAAAGCCCCCAGCACATGCATTTCGACCCAGGACGTGAAATAATGAAGCGAAAAGTTCACTATATCCACGCCGGGTGTAGATGTATTAGCTGCGGTGCCCAATCCATGATAGAGGTGCGCCAAGGCCGGGATGCCGATGGCCAACCGCGTCCCCTCAGCAATACGATGAGCCGGGTAGATAACCGAGGCTCTCATGAAGCGGCGATGCATGGGGATAACGAACCAACTGAGCCAAACACTAACAAACCCCACAAAGAACGTCTCCTCGTCCATGCCTGGGACAACAATGGATTCAAAAGATATCGGCGATATAATAGGGATGTAGTACTGAGGTAAATCTGATTCGGTGGTCGGCAACCTCTTCGGACCGAACCCAAAGGGGTCCCCAATGTTGGCAAACTTCGGGGCTGTCTTCGATAAGGCGTCCTCACGAAGGAAACGAGCAATGAAGCTCTTGAAAGTAACACCCTGCTCTTCCGATTCGGTGAATAACCGGTCAAAGATGCCTGGCGCCTTGATTAAACTGGGGCGCTTGTGGCGAACGACATTCTCAGCAGACAGACCGTCAACCGAGGCAGGCTCGGGTTCAAAAACGTACTCGTCAGGAGGCAACAACTCCTCATACAAACTACCCCTGATTGGCAACCCCGAAATATCATAGAATTCTGCTAGACAGATCGAGACCTCGCGATCTCCTAGGATGAAAGTGTTGGTGGGAAGATTCCATTGGTTTAAAAACGCCTTGACCCACCAGACATGCGGGGACTTATAATGGAATAATGACGCGTATACGGCCTGATAAAGCCCGACTTTCTGCAACCACGCACGATGGGCAGAAAGGATGTAGCGAGCCCAGAGAAGGTAGCCCGTAGGATGCCTAGGAGTGAGCCCTATCTTATAAATTTGCCCCCACGGGTGGGCCTCACCCTGGCAGATATGCCGCCCCAAGATGTCTATGGCCGGGATCGGATGGTTCGGAATACCGGCCGTCGAAGGTTCGAGCTTCCCCGTTGGAGTCCAGTTGGGCATTTCCACAGCAAAAATCGTCCTCGGAGGATCCATCGGTAAGAATGGGAAAGTGGGCTCCGTCGGCACCGCGCAAAGAAAACTCCGGCGACCCTGAATAATCTGACTATACCAAGATCCCCATTGAAGAAGGTTGGCTCAGTTCGGGTCATGGGCCCGAATCATCGCCATCGCTTCCTCATCAGATGGCGACTGAGGAAAAGCAGCCTCCGAGCGAGAAAATGGAAAGCGTGGAACAGAAGCCATCGCACCTGAAATCCAATAAAGGAAGACCGTTAAAAGAAAAGTCAGCAATATATATTCATGCATGAACATGAAGACTAGTTAAAGAAAGCAACAGCAGAGTTTTCTGGGACCATTGGCTACAAAACACATGGGCCCCACAGAATCCGGATGACGGCTCATTAATAATGAGACCAAACAGTTGCAATAAAACAAAGGGAACACCCTCGTTAAATAAAGAATGATGACCATGCACATTCCCCCCAACAGGATCTGTCTCGGGCTCTACAACAGATCCAACAGGATCAAAGGAATTAAATTCCCACAGAAGACATCATTACAAAGTTCCTGTTTCATTAATTACAGAATGGCAACCTAGGGTAAGGAGACCCTAAGGAGCCCCCATGGGAAGAAACCGAGTTCTTCGCAGGAATTAAATTCCTTATTAAGAAAAGGGAATTAAATTCCCAAAAAGCCTTTTCTGTGAACAGAGTTAAACTCCATGGATCATCATATGAACCCTAAGAAATCTACTGTTGGAGGTTAAATGGTTTCGTATTTTGGTTAAGAAACTCGAAGAAAAATGGGTTCTTTGTTAAAAAAGGGTAAAAACCCTTGTTTTGGATTTAAAATCCAGAGGAATGTGAGAGTTCATCGTTCATTCGAGAGCATTACCCAAAGAGAAAAGTCTTTTCGAAAAGAGTTAAACTCTGAGGGTGGGTTCAAGGCAGAGAACTGAGCTCTGGGAAAAGAGAATTAAATTCTCAAAAGAAGAAAGTTTGCAAGGAGGAAGATGAGCAAAGTGGAGGTTCTTCTGAAGGGACGTGAACCTTTATAGGAGGTGATGGAAACGCTTCATCTCCCTAAATCCCTAGAGGAATCCAACGGTCACAAAAGGTGACAGCGTTGCACTCACGTACGGACACGTGAGAACAACGCTGTGGGGGCATTTGTTTCCTGATTTAAAATCAGAAAAGCTTATGGAAAAAGCTTCAGAAGAGGGTCACGTGCTTACACGTGACCAGCAGTCACGTGTTGGCACGTGACACCTAAAAGTATCGGCAAGGCAAGTTCAGTTTCCCAACTACATCGAGGAAAAGGGCTTCAGAAAGAGTTACGTGCTCCCACGTGACCAGGGTCACGTGTCGGCACGTGACATTTAAAAGCAAGCGGCAAAGGCACATTGGTTCCCTGATCAAATCAAGGAAAAGGCTTCAGAAGATGTCACGTGCTCCCACGAGACCAGGGGTCACGTGGTGGCACGTGACGGCTAAGCAGCAGAAGAAGGCAGAGTGCAAAAGAAGAAAAGGGCTCGTTACAAGGGGTCACGTGCCCACACGTGACCAAGGGTCACGTGGCCGCACGTGACCAGCTTTCAAAGCCCATTTGTTAACAGAATTAAATTCTGAGAAAAGGACTCTCAAATCTTTCCAAAAGCAACCGATTGAATTAAAGATTCAGAATTGATTAAATATCATCTATCTATGGGAAAATCTCGAATTTGGAAAGATTTCCCCTTCAAATCTAACAGAAATAACAAAGGAGAATCCCTGGATTTGAAATCCAATGGTGAATAAAATTCACCTAATAATCCAAAGGTCCAAAACGAATGATGGATGCAAATCAAATCTCTCAATGAAGATTCGTCAAAAACTAATTGACTCGGCTGCTTCTCCTATAAATAGGAGCCAAGAGACATACAAAAAAGGATATACACGCAGAGAGAAGAAAAGGGAGAGAGCCTTGATACTTTGAGGAATTTGGATCTTCTGCAAAAGAAAACCCTAGGTAAGAAAGGGAAGGCTCCTTGAAAGAAAAGAGAATTTAATTCTCAACAGAGTTCAACTCTGATGTAAAACAGAAGAACATATTTCTTCTTTCTTTGATAGAGGATCTGTAAAGCGCACATCTCCCCTTGAAGTTGAGAATTTAATTCTCAATGGGTTGAGATCCTGCCATGCAGATCCAAAGCATAAAGAGGGAATGGAAGCACGAGAATTTAATTCTCACATAACTATAGGAATTTAATTCCTTTAAAATAAAATTAGGGTTTGACCCTGTGTTATGGGAATTTAATTCCTTCAGAATGAAAAAGAATTAGGGTTTAACCCTAGTTAAGAACTTAGTTCTGTTGAAACAACGGGAATTTAATTCCCTTAATCATAATTCTTTAACAGAGAGTGGGAGTTTAATTCCTTAAAGCTTTTATTAGGGTTTAAACCCTATTCAGTTCTTCACATATATGAGGAATTTAATTCCTACAGAAAATTCAGAGTTCAACTCTATCCCAGAATATAAATCTTCAAAAGGAAGTAGGAATTTAATTCCTCTATTGTCAGGGTTCGACCCTACGAGGAATTTAATTCCTGAAAGGGATTAACAGATCTTCTAAAACAACTACAGAAAAGAAGGGTCACGTGTCACCACGTGACCCCCCCAAAAGATCTACAGAAAGCCCCTTTGAGGCAGTGCCCCACGTGACCCACGTGACCCTTGACAGAAGCTTTAACACACAAAGTGCTTGAATGCCCGTCACGTGGTGGCACGTGATGCTCTAGAAGATGCAATAGTCTCAGAAGAACAAATGAAGGGAGGGCGCTCTCACGTGTTGCCACGTGACCCCTCCTGCCTTAGTGTTTAACACTAAACCCCTGAATTCAGTATTAAAACATTGTTTGGTCTTAGTGTTCAATACTAAGCAAAGAACTTTACTTGCAGTGTTCAACACTGATTACCTTAGTGTTCAAACACTAGTTTGGGACTTCTGTTGACAGTGTTTAACACTGATCTGTTTTAGTGTTTAACACTAATTCGAAAGCCTTGTTGCTGGTGTTTAACACCAATTATCTTTTAGTGTTAAACACTGACTTATCAATCTCATTCCCAGTGTTCAACACTGATTGGTCTTTAGTGTTTAACACTAGGCATTGGCCCAATTGGCTAAATGGATAGAGGCAAAGCCTCTCCTTCAAGGGACCAACAGGAAGCCAATATTCCAGACATGATTGGACTTAGCCCAAGCTTGCCATAAGTCCTCAATTCGTAATTAACTGAGCTAATGGGCTCATGACATAATTAATTGGTCTTGATCCCAAATTGGGCCAAGGACTATTTAATCCACTCCGGTTCCAGGGTACATCTCTTCACTCCTTTGATACTTGGCATTGTAATCCCTCAATGTCTTCAAAGAGGTGACGGGTCCCGATGACCACATATTGATATGGACTGTGGGGTCCTTAAACCCATGGACTACGACGTCCTTAACCTTGACCGAGATGTCTTAAAACTAACAATGGACTGTAGGGTCCTTAAACCCATGGACTACGACGTCCTTAACCTTGACCGAGATGTCTTAAAACTAACAATGGACTGTGGGGTCCTTAAACCCATGGACTACGACGTCCTTAACCTTGACCGAGATGTCTTAAAACTAACAATGGACTGTGGGGTCCTTAAACCCACGGACTACGACGTCCTTAACCTTGACCGAGATGTCTTAAAACTAACAATAGACCGCAATGTCCTTAAACTACCCATGGACCGCAATGTCCCTAAACTGGAACAATAGAGCCACGCATGCTCTCTTGTCGGATCTAAACGATTCCGTTTAAGTTGATCTTAGCCTTAAAATATGGCTAACGTATCCTTAAACCTCCAAACAGACTGGGCTATGAATCTCCCCCAATTAACTCTGGTTCGAGGGTACATCTCTGAACTCCTCTGACATCTGTCGTTGTAATCCTTCAACGTCGTCAGAGAGGTGACGGGTCCCGACGGCCATACATACGATGGACCACTATGTCCCTAAACTGGAACAACGGAGCCCAAATGCTCTTTTGTCGGATCTAAACGATCCCGTTAAGTTGATCTTAGTCTCAAGTTAGACTAACGTATCCTTAACAAACGTTTGAGTTGATCTTAGCCTCAAGTATGGCTAACGTATCCTCAAACCAAACCCCCAAACCCAAATCTAACATAATACGGATTTGGACTAGTCCACGCCCTACGGGCGACGACATAACTCGGTCTCCGTAAACAATCCACGGGCAACAAAACATAAAATAAACACACACGACACGAAGTGACCATCTGGAGAAGGAGAAAGTTGTTACCGCGATGCGGTAGCGTAATTAACTGCAGGGGCTTGTGCCTGCAGGGAAAAGCGTCCCCACAATCAAAAACCCCTCAAACGAGGGGGAATCTGACAAAGTCTGCTACATCGGCCGCATCCGTTTAAACCTTCGATACATGGTGCCATAAATCAACTTGGCATCTTCGGAGAGGTGGATGGATAGCACCAATTAGCATCTGCCCCGAATCACAGGCGAGACGCCATGTCGTGCCGTCATTCGGAGGGGAACACTTCCTTGCAGGTAGCTCGGATTCACTCCCAAATCAAGCCCACTGAGATCCACACACATCAAAAGGCAACCTTCAGGTCTAATCTCATCCATCCATCACCGCTCGCTGCAGATCAACGGAAGATAACATCTGAAGGAGATCAAGAGCTCCATCGGTTGGCACCGTCTGTGGGAAACTTCAAATTCCACTCAACGAAAGTTAATCTTCCGATCTCGGAGTTATGGCGAGTGATCATCGCGACGATCCAAGCACTAGCCGCCTTCTTCCCCATAACGGAGGCACGGATGGTTCCCCTCCTCCCCCGAACGCCATTCATGCACTGTCTGTAAGAATAGATCGGCTCGCGTTCGTCGTGGATGCGCTTGTCCGTGTCCAAACGGCGAGACAAGCTCCCCAAGTCGCCGCTCCCCCATCTCGGGAGCGACACATAGGGAGAGAATACACTGTCCGTGCCGGCGCATCCGAGCACCGCCACACTATCTCCAGCGGCCACAGATCCCCCGTGGAAACCAATTCGATGACCCGGTGGGCACCTCACAGCTCGACGCCGAGGTATTATGCAAGAGCGCCCCGCCCTGAGGCCCATCGCGCTCATGTCCCTCCCGAGAAGGTGTCGGTCAGCTCGCTTGCTCCAAGGCATGGCCGACGCCCTCTCCCTCGATAGGTTCGCGCGGACGGGACTCACCACGGCAGCTCGAGGACAACCTCGCCAGGGGACCTGAGGAACCTCATAGAACGGAACCGGAACCGCGGCCAGGCGCAGGTCACCAGCAGCAGGGGCCATAAATCCGAGTATGTCGAATACTCGGGATACCACGACTGACTCGATGCCCTCGAAAAGAAAATCGAGGGTATACGTCGGGAGAGTCGTCCTTCAAGCGACGGGGCTAGATATGCCGCCGACTCGCTTACGAGGCCTTTCACCGAAGAGCTGATCGCTGTCCACGTCTCCTCCAGGAACAAGCCCCCGAAGGTATCCATCTTCGATGGAAAGTCCGATCCGAAAGACCACTTGGACGCGTTCATAGCAGGGATGAGCTTCCAGGACAACTCCGACGCCGCACAATGTCGTGCGTTCCCCGCCACTCTCATCCTCTCTGGACGAGACTGGCTCCGAGGACTCACGCCACGCTCCATCTTTACCTTCGATGAGCTGGCCACCCAGTTCCTCGGCCATTTCGTCGGGAACATACGGCAGAAGCGGACCGTCGATCATATCTTCACCATAAAGAGCGGGGACAAGGAATCCTTCAAAGGATACGTCACCCGCTTCTACAACGCTCTTCTTGAGGTCCCAGAGCACCGGGACGAGACGATCATCATGTCCCTTAGGTCGGGTCTTAGACACAAGGAGTGGCTCCATTCCTTTGCATTGGCACAACCTAAGACCATGGCCGAGGTAAAAGCCTGGACTGAACAAGAGATCCAGCTCGAGTCCGAGGTAAATGCGAACCTACCCCGAACTGACCAGGCCGATCAAAAGAAAAGAGCCAGAGAATAGAAAAAGAAAATTGAATGGCCAAAGCCTTACTCCCCGAAGTTCCAGAAGTATACCCCGCTCAACATCTCCCAGACAGAGCTGTTAGAGGAGGCGAAGGGCGAGAGATTCTTCAAGCTCCCCTCGGTCAGCAATAGGGCGGCCAAATGGACGCGAGGGGCATGTTGCGTCTTCCACAGGTCAAAGGGACACCCCACCGAAAACTGCAAACGTCTCCGAGACTACATCGAGGAATTAATCCGCTCGGGGCACCTGTCAAGATACTTGCGGGACAAGCGACAAGCCGACCGAGAGCAAGAGCACCACCCCCTCCCGGCGAGTTGACGATCGGCCAAATCATGGTCGTATCAGCGGGGGGTGCACCTGGGGCCAACGAGACACGGCGCCCCTTGCCGGTCGAAGGGACTAGTAGCCAACCCAGGAAGAAGGTCAAAGCAACTGAGCCCATCATCTTTACCGACGAGGACCTCCACGGGATATCCCTGCCTCACAACGACCCTATGGTAATCACCGCACGGGTCCACCGTTACGAAGAGCAAAGGATATTGGTCGACTCGGGAAGCTCGGCAAACATCCTCTTCTATGACTGCTTCCTGACCTGAGGCCGACCGCCCACATCCTGTCGGGATTCACCAACCACTCCATCCCGGCAGAAGGGATGGTCACCCTCCTGCTTAACATCGGGGAGGCAAGCCGCACGCTTAGCGTGCCTGTGGAGTTCATCGTCGCCAGAATTCCATCGGCCTACAATATCCTCCTGGGACGCCCGACGCTCAAATCCCTCCGGGCCCAGATATCGACCTACCACCTGGCAATCAAGTTTCCACTCGACCAAGGCGGGATAGGTCGGGCCTACGGGAACCAGCAAACCGTGAAGGTTTGCTTCACAGCGACATCTATGCCCGAGGAGAGAAACGATGATCTTGGGAGCACGAATGATTTCAGGGGATCTTTGTATACTCGGGACGAGCATAAAGAGATCCAAGGAGCCCCGGTTGAGCCGCTAACAGAGGTCCACCTCGCCGAGGGGGACGATGAACGAACCGTCCAAATCGGGTCACTATTAACTGGGGCTCGGCGCGACGACCTGGTCCACTTCCTCAGAAAAAACTCAAACGTGTTCGCCGGGCGCCCGCCGACATGCCTGGCATCGACCCAAAAATAATATCACATAAGCACGGGGTCGACCCGGCGGTCCGACCCGTCGGTTCGACCCGTCAGGTAGGCGAAACGAAGTTTCGCCCCGATCAAGCAAAAAGCGATCGAGGACGAGGTCGACAGGCTGCTCGCAGTCAACTTCATTCGGAACGTGGCTTACTCGGAGTGGTTGGCGAATATGGTCATGGTTAAAAAGGCAAGCGGGAAGTGGCACATGTGCGTCGACTTCACTGACCTCAACAAGGCCTGCCCGAAGGACAACTATCCCCTCCCTCGGATAGATCAGCTAGTCGACAGTTCAGCAGGCCATGAGCTACTCAGCTTTATGGACGCTTTCTCCAGCTACAATCAGATCTGTATGAATACAGCAGACGAAGAGCTCACTGTATTCACAACGGACCGGAGGGTATACTGCTATAAAGTGATGCCTTTCGGCCTCAAAAACGCCGGGGCTACTGATTGATCGTCTGGATTGTGTTTTAAAAAATGTTTGTCACAACCAAAGAATTTATACCGCAATCAATAACGGCGTCGATGTAGATCGTTAATGAGAACGGATCGTCCACTGAGTTGCGATGATTTATTCGATCTTGTTTTAGATGAACTGAAAGAAAATAAAATTCAAGAAAACGATTCAAGATTTATGAGATTCATTTTCAAGCAACATCAAGAAAAATATCAAGAATCAAGAAATCAAGAAAGTATTCAATATCAATTTGATTTATCAAGAATACGAAGAATAGCTTATAGGAATCGATAGGAATTAGTATTAATGATGGATACCAATAATGAATAATATTATCTATTGATGAATTATTGCTAGAACGTTGGCGATGAATGAAGATTAGGAATCTATTGAAAAAACTAGGGTTTCTCCTTCACTATCCCTTATCTTTTCATTGATTATCATTCAAATCTAACCTTTAGCAGAGAGAATCATCAATTATTTAATCCCAAATTGCAACGAAATAATCAAGAATGGTGATCTCGTTCCAAATTTGGTCATTAACGATACTTTTTTTGCTAAAGTTCATAATCCTCATAAGCCTCATAAGACTTAAGATTACTTTAGGAATTCATTATCATTTGATCTACCGATCTCCCTCGAATCCTTAACAAGCGGAGATTTCACTCATGCATCATGAAAATAAAAGAATCAAGAATTATAAATTTCATAATGCAAGAATTTAAAGAAAGCGAGAATGAACAATTTATCACCTTTATTAAATCTTCTTCAAATTACACCTTTCAATTTGAGATTACAAGACTAGCTCTCGATCACTCCTTTGAAAGGGAATTTTTCGTCGATTTTAGCGTGGCTCGATCGCCGTGAGTCGCGGATCGGTTGCGGATCTTTTGCTCTTGATGACGATCGGCGTTGCGATAAAGGATTTTCGATTGTCGCTTGATTTTGCTCTCAATGGATCTTGATTTGGATTGGATCTCAAGTTGTGTCACTCAACTTGAATTGAATTGGATTGAATTAAATTGTGTCTCAATTGTGTAACCCCCAAAAATTAAGACTTAGATCCCCTTTAATAGCCCCCAAATCAAGCTTCTTTCATAAGCTTATTTGTTATGCAGAGCCTTCTCGAAGAAGCTAGGTGGTTACAGAGCGTCTTGAGGAGCTAGGAGGTTACATAGAATATTCTGGAGAAGTCTCGACCACTGACGATCCAAGTCGGCCGCGAATCCGCGGCGGAGCGGGCTGGATCGGTCGCAGTTCCGCGGCCGTTTGAAGTGCTCTCTGCATCATTTTCATGGGGTCTTCTGGTGTTGGTATTTGGGTCTTCATGTGACATCTGGAATCTTATTATCTTTTTTGAATCTCTGCCAGATTTTATTTCTTTGACTTGCTGCATTTTATCAGCAAATTTTGCGATTCCAGTTCTTTGACCTGAATAATTTTCTGCACAAAATATCTATGAAAAGTGTTGTGATATACAATATCATGCGTGAAGTAATAAACACACAATTTCCTATAAAGAATGTTGAATATATATATAACACGGGGCAATTAGTATTTTCCAGGCAAACTGGTAATATGTGTTATATTTATATCAACTATCCTTAGATGATTAGAATAATGAGGAAATTGATGTGTTACAGATTGCATTATTTCCGACTAAACAAATTCCCCCAAACTTGATTTTGATCGTCTCGAGCAAACTTCTTTTATTCAAGAGAAGGAGAAAATATAAGAAAAAGAAAAACTAACCAGCACACTTTCGTAGGCAACACGATTGCACTAAGCACGTGCAACAAACCTTTAAACCTCTAGGTGTCCCTAGTAGGAGGAGTGTCGTCTCCTGAGGGTTTTCAGCAAATTGCACCCACAAAATCTTATAATAAAAGGAAGACTGTGAAAGTTACATATAAAGATAAGAATTGTAGAAGAAAGACTTTGAAAATCAGAGTTTCCAACTGCACTAGCTTTTCGGTTGTCATGAGCCCTATCTTAATAGTCATGAAAAGATGTTAGAAATCACATCATTCTTCAATAAAACATCGTCTTTATTCTTCATTCCTACTTTTCTTCCAAACACCGATCATATACCTCTACGTGTATGTACAAGACATCCCTACACTCGGAGAATTCAATTCAAGCTATCATACTCTTGTCCATCTACCTCGGTACTTTTTAATCGATGAATATTTAGATGGAATTTCTCACACATTTTTCATGCAACCGTTAATACTTCTTGAGGTACTAACCGACCGATTACTCATGTGCTTGCTGATTAGGCGTAATTAGTATTTTCCTCATCTTGCAGCGCCTAAGACTTAGCAGTGACTCCCAAACTAGTTGGTCTAAGGCACTAGGTGATGAAGCACTCTCGCTATATTTTTTTTATGCTGCCTTGATGATTACAAAACCAGTGTTCATTTTTCTTCACCATTTTATATTTTATACTTCATTTATTATTTTCTTCGTACTTTGGCTTTTAGACAAGAGCATTTCAAGATATTCTCTACTATCCCGAGTTTCAAGACGTATGTAAGTGCATATAGTAGGGTATCAATATTCAAATGTTTGGCTTCCAGAATAGGAACTATTTTTCAGACTTATTTTTATGCTCAGATTAGTGTCTTCCTTCATCTTACTAACCCTTAGGACAATGGCTCATAACTACTTATTGCTAGTTTTGTTTAAGAAAACATCTAATTTTCTTGGTTTTCTTAAATTTTTCCAATCTTTTAAATGTAATTTTTCACTTTCTAATCTTTTATTATAAAAGAATTTTTAAATTTTTTTGATGCTTATGCAAAATATGATGTAAAGTGATACGCAAATAAACACAAACCTCCCCCAAACTTGTTTACAACAGCGTCCTCACTGTTGTCGTCTTTCAAATCTAAAAAAACTGTAGGCTTGGGAGGAAAAATTATTAACAGGGGCAAGAATAAATGACAGCGACAATTTCCCCCAAACTTATTTTTGGCTCATCATTTTGGGTACAAATTTTATTTTTAAGAGCCCAAATTATACCTCCCCCCAAATTTGAGTTAAACAATGTCAGGCCTTTTAAAATCATAAGAGGGGGGGGGGGTTAAAGTTATTGGTCAATACCAAGCTTTGCAAAGACCGAAAGTCAAAACCAACCATTCGAAGATTTTATCAGTGTAGTGCACCGGTTGGTGGAAAAACATGTTATATAGAGCCAAGAAGAAATGGGGAAAATATAAGTGGTGTAATAGAATGTGTTTGCGTCTCGTTTTGGAGAGACAACTCAATGATTGTGATGGATTAATCGCATTCTCTTTATAGTCCAGAAGAAAGGAAGGTGGTTCAACTTCTTTGTTTTGGATTTTATTCATCACAACTTCCGTGTTTTCTAAAAATGCGAGTTCATCAGCGAAAATTTCCTCAAAGCTTTCATCGATACCCCGAAGAATAATCTCATCAGAAAAAGCGGGGTGATCTTCAGACTCCATCAAAGGTTCAAAATCAGCGTTAGACATTGACCCGGACAACTCGAAAGAAGGGTCCGTATGTGTATAATATATATCTGGGTCAAACAACAACGTATGAAAGAAGTCTAGATCAGTATCGTGAAGCTGTTCAATTTCACTGCTGTCGACATCCATTAGTTCGACAGAACATGCTAGAGCAGAAGGTTCAGAGGGTACACTTCCCAACCTGTAAATGTTTAGCTCAATTGACATCTTCCCGAAGGATATGATCATAGAGCCATTACGACAGTTGATTACAGCGTTGGAAGTAGCCAAAAATGGTCGACCGAGAATCATCGGAATTTGGTTCCGTGGGTTCGCTACCGGTTGTGTATCTAGAACAATAAAGTCCACAGGAAATATAAATTCCCCGGCTTTTATCAACACATCCTCAAGCTCACCCCTAGATTTGGTGATTGATCGATTTGCCATTTGGAGAGTGCAGTGGGCAGATTTCAACTCTCTGACACCTAACTGCTTGTAAACCGAGTATGGAAGCAGGTTAACACTAGCGCCAAGGTCGAGTAGAGCACGGTTAATATTTTACCCCCAATAGAAATAGAAATTGTAGGACAGCCGGGGTCCTTACATTTCTTTGGTAATTGTTGGGTAAAAGCTGTGTTTACATTGCTCGTCATGAACACCTTTTTGGGCACTTGAGTCTTCCTCTTCCTAGTGCACAAGTCCTTACGAATTTTCGCATAAGCAGGGACTTGCTGTATTGCATCTAGGAGAGGGATATTGATGTTAACCTGTTTAAAGATTTCAATAATCTTCTCCATTTGTGGATTTGGTCTATTTCCCCTTAACCTATTAGGATAAGGAGCTTGAGCAATAAGGGTAGGGTCCAACATTGGAGAAGATCGTGTGGGTAGGAAAGATCCCAGATTAGGAGTAGGGATCGTCTTTGGATGACTAGAAGAAGTGGGCCGAGGGTTCGAGCCTTGGGGAAAAAGGAGAATAGGCTCGGAAGAAGGTGGTTTAGACGAACTAGGGTCAGAAGTGGAAGTGGAAGTGAAAGCCAGGGTATCATCGATTGATTCCTCACTATCAATCTCTTCACCGACATGGTTGTCTAGCACTCTTCCAGATCTCAACGTGGTAATAGCACTCACATGATGTACGTAGCCAGGATTAGCTAGTGGTTGAGCAGGAAGTTTCCCTTTCTCTCTAGCACTCATCGCAGCAGTTAATTGTGCAATTTATGCTTCTATCGCTTTAATACTCTCACCGTGAGAGGCGTGGTCTTTCGTTAAAGTTTGGATAGAAGACTTAATATCATCGGACATTTGCATGGAATGTTTCATAAACAAATCCAAAGTGCGTTCGAGTGCAGAGGAGTTTTCAGTACCGGCCATTTGGAAAGAATTATTCCCAAGTGTAGAATTGTTGGTCGGATTTTGAAAAGTTTGTGTTTGGTAGGGGTGCTGACTCAGTAGTGGATGTTGTGGCTGTGGAGGAACCCTTTGGAAGTTATTTTGGTTTTGAACCGTATTTTGAGTTTGGTGTTGGTTCCAAGCAAAGTTAGGGTGATTCCTCCAACACTGATTATAAGTGGAAGAATAAGGATCGTTTCTAGGTCGCTGTTGAAAAGCAGCATTAGTGAGCTCTTGACCTTGAAACGAGGAATTCAAAGGATATTCTTCCGTCAGATGTGATGGATCAGAACAGCATCCACATACGGTTCTAGGGATCGTCATCTGGTTTAGGGAGGCTAATAAAAATTTGTTTTCCATAGCTTCGAGTTTCTTTTGCATTGCAGCCATTTCGGCTTTCATTGCGATGGAAACTTCAAGCTGATGAATACCTTCCCTAGATGATGGTGGTCTAACGCTTTCTCATTGTAAAGTGTTTTCAGCGAAATTGTCTAGGAATTTCCAGGCTTCACCATTGTCTTTGGACATGAAATTACCTTGACACGTGGTTTCAAGTGTCTGCTTTGTGGCAGGTGTAATGCCCTTATATATGATTCAGAACAGATCCCATCTATGGATTCCGTGATGAGGACATTGGACTAACAAATCCTTGAACCGTTCAAAGAATTTCCAAAATGGTTCATTTGGAAGCTGGGTAAACTGGTTAATTTCGCTACGGACATGGGCGGTCTTATGATTGGGATAGAATTTCTTAAGGAATGCTATGAAGAATTCGTCCCGATTTGAAATAGAGTGTGCAGCTGTGTTATAAAGCCATTTTTTGGCTAAATCGCATAAAGTGAACGGGAGAAAACGTAATCTCATAGCATCCACAGAAAGCTGTGAAGTACCCATCATAGCGCATACGTTTTCAAATTTGGTAATAAAAACGTATGCGTCTTCAGACTCGAGCCCATGAAATTTGGGTAAAAAATTGATGTATCGAGGTTTGATTTCAAAGTTATGCCCATTGGTTGGTGGAATGGAAAGACAGGTAGAAGGAGGACCACGTATCGGGTAACATCTCTCTTGGAGAGATATACGCGGTAGAGTTTGCGCACCTGCGGATGGTGGTAAAGTGGTGTTATGAAAGTTCGATGGAGATCCGTCCATCGTGGTGGATGTGGTGTGTGGTGAGGAAAAAGAAGATGTAGAAATATCGACTTCGGAGTCGATAGGAGAAATGCGGACAAGACGGGCACTAGAATCCCGTGTCCAGCCGAGCATGCACTAAATGGTTTAGCATAAGTGGCAGCGTTAATTAATTAGAGAAAAGTTGATTTGTTTTTGGTTTGTTTTGAAAAAGACGGATTTTGAAAAATCACACAAAAAATGCACAGGCAACCCTATATCTAACGGTCACCTAGGTCAAGTCACTAGACCGCTCCTAGACTTCCAGAAGACAAATCGCAGGATAAATCCTCTACTGCCTCTTTATCCCTTCTGTGGCCAGGTAAGTGGGAGGTTCTCCGCTACGTAAATAGCGGGCCTAATTAAGTAACCACTTGTCTTAGACACACTTGCCTTAGATACCACAAAAGAAATGCGGATAAGCAATAGATTACCCACAACCTTCTTCTGTCCTAATTGAGCGCGACGGTCCTTAGAGTCTTGTCTAGATATTTTTTTAGTTAATGAAGGGTGACGCGAATGCTAGTTTTGTGATTTTGGGGGCTTAGGAAGGGTAATGAAATCCCTACCTAATCCGAATTTGGTCTTTGCTCCTTAATTTCCGTATTAAAATATGCAAAACAACCAATATCAAAATACGCGACAATTTTTTTTTTAGCGGCGCTGCGAATTTTTGTAAAGAATCCTGCAGAAAATGGTTATTGGACAAGAGCAGGGAGGAGATAAGAAAGAAAGAAATATACCTGAGAAATCCGGAGCTTTGAAACGTCAATATCATCGCGGTTCCGCCCCGAAATGCCTGCTATGGCCGCGGTTCCGCGGTCAGATTGCAAGATCTTTGCACGAATTTTGGCATTGCTGCTCCTTTCAGTCCTCTGGCCTTCTTGAATGCTCCAAAATCTTGGTCTCACTACTCTAATAATTCCATATTCCCTTGCAAAATTCACAACTAATCGTTAAGCACTTGATGCGATTTTGATTTAAAATTCTGATGGAATAATAAAATTTTCAACTCAAATAACAAGAACGAACAAAATAGTACGCATCCCCGGCAACAGCGCCATTTGATTGATCGTCTGGATTGTGTTTTAAAAAATGTTTGTCACAACCAAAGAATTTATACCGCAATCAATAACGGTGTCGATGTAGATCGTTAATGAGAACGGATCGTCCACTGAGATGCGGGGATTTATTCGATCTTGTTTTAGATGAATTGAAAGAAAATAAAATTCAAGAAAACGATTCAAGATTTATGAGATTCATTTTCAAGAAACATCAAGAAAAATATCAAGAATCAAGAAATCAAGAAAGTATCCAATATCAATTTGATTTATCAAGAATATGAAAAATAGCTTGTAGGAATCGATAGAAATTAGTAGCAATGATGAATACTAATAATGACTAATCTTATCTATTTATGAATTATAGCTAAAACGATGGCGATGAATGAAGATTAGGGATCTATCGAAGAAACTAGGGTTTCTCCTTCACTATCCCTTGTCTTTTCATTGATCATCATTCAAATCTAGCCTTTAGCAAAGAGAATCATCAATTATTTAATCCCAAATTGCAACAAAATAATCAAGAACGGTGATCTCGTTCCAAATTTGGTCATTAACGATACTTTTTTTGCTAAAGTTCATAATTCTCATAAGAATTAAGATTAGTTTAGGAATTCATCATCATTTGATCTACCGATCTCCCTCGAATCCTTAACAAGTGGAGATTTCACTCATGCATCATGAAAATAAAAGAATCAAGAATTATAAATTTCAGAATGCAAGAATTTAAAGAAAGCGAGAATGAACAATTTATCACCTTTATTAAATCTTCTTCAAATTACACCTCTCAATTTGAGATTACAAGACTAGCTCTCGATCGCTCCTTTGAAAGGGAATTTGTCGTCGATTTTAGCGTGGCTCGATCGCCGTGAGTCACGGATCGGTTGCGGATCTCTTACTCTTGATGACGATCGGCGTTGCGATAAAGGATCTTCGATTGTCGCTTGATTTTTCTCTCAATGGATCTTGATTTGGATTAGATCTCAAGTTGTGCCACTCAACTTGAATTGAATTGTATTGAATTAAATTGTGCCACTCTCATCCGCTCTGGACGAGACTGGTTCCGAGGACTCACGCCACGTTCCATCTCTACCTTCGATGAGCTGGCCATCGAGTTCCTCGGCCATTTCGTCGGGAACATACGACAGAAGCGGACCGTCGATCATCTCTTCACCATAAAGAGCGGGGACAAGGAATCCTTCAAAGGATATGCCACCCGCTTCTACAACGCTCTTCTTGAGGTCCCAGAGCACCGGGACGAGACGGTCAACACGGGCCTTAGGTCGGGTCTTAGACACAAGGAGTGGCTCCGTTCCTTTGCATTGGCGCAACCTAAGACCATGGCCGAGGTAAAAGTCTGGACTGAACAAGAGATCCAGCTCGAGTCCGAGATAAATGCGAACCTACCCCGGACCGACTAGGCCGATCAAAAGAAAAGAGCCAGAGAAGAGAAAAAGAAGATTGAATGTCCAAAGCCGTACTTCCCGAAGTTCCAGGAGTATACCCCGCTCAACATGTCCCAGACAGAGCTGTTAGAGGACGCGAAGGGAGAGAGATTCTTCAAGCTCCCCTCGGTCAACAATAGGGCAGCCAAACGGACGCGAGGGTCCTGTTGCGCCTTCCACAGGTCACAGGGACACCCCACCGAGAACTGCAAACAGCTCCGAGACTAAATCGAGGAATTAATCCGCTCGGGGCACCTGGCAAGATACTTACGGGATAAGCGACAAGCCGACCGAGAGCAAGAGCACCACCCCCTCCCGGCGAGTTGACGATCGGCCAAATCATGGTCGTATCAGCGGGGGGTGCGCCTGGGGCCGACGAGACACGGCGCCCCTTGCCGGTCGAAGGGACTAGTAGCCAACCCAGGAAGAAGGTCAAAGCAGCTGAGCCCGTCATCTTTACCGACGAGGACCTCCACGGGATATCCCTGCCTGACATCGACCCTCTGGTAATCACCGCATGGGTCCACCGTTACGAAGAGCAAAGGATATTGGTCGACTCGGGAAGCTCGGCAAACATCCTCTTTTATAACTTCTTCCTGCGTATGGGGCTTACCCCGTCAGACCCGAGGCCGACCGCCTACATCCTGTCGGGATTCACCAACCACTCCATCCCGACAGAAGGGATGGTCACCCTCCTGCTTAACATCGGGGAGGCAGGCCGCACGCGTAGCGTGCCTGTGGAGTTCATCGTCGCCAGAATTCCATCGGCCTACAATATCCTCCTGGGACGCCCGACGCTCAATTCCCTCTGGGCCCAGATATCGACCTACCACCTGGCAATCAAGTTTCCACTCGACCAAGGCGGGATAGGTCGAGCCTACGGGACCCAGCAAACTGCGAAGGTTAGCTTCACAGCGACATCTATGCCCGAGGAGAGAAACGATGATCTTGGGAGCACGAATAATTTCAGGAGATCTTTGGATACTCGGGATGAGCATAAAGAGATCCGAGGAGCCCCGGTTGAGCCGCTAACAGAGGTCCACCTCGCCGAGGGGGACGATGAACGAACTGTCCAAATCGGGTCACTATAAACTGGGGCTCGGCACGACGACCTGGTCCACTTCCTCAGAAAAAACTCAAACGTGTTCGTCTGGGCGCCCGCCGGCATGCCTGGCATCGACCCAAAAATAATATCACATAAGCTCGGGTCGACCCGGCGGTCCGACCCGCAGGCAGAAGAAACGAAGTTTTGCCCCGATCAAGTAAAAAGCGATCGAGGACGGGGTCGACAGGTTACTTCGCAGCCAACTTCATTCGAAAAGTGGCTTATTCGGAGTGGTTGGCGAATGTGGTCATGGTTAAAAAGGCAAGCGGGAAGTGGCGCATGTGCGTCGACTTCACTGACCTCAACAAGGCCTGCCCGAAGGACAACTATCCCCTCTCTCGGATAGATCAGCTCGTCGACAGTTCGGCAGGCCACGAGCTACTCAGCTTTATGGACGTCTTCTCTGGTTACAATCAGATCTGTATGAATCCGGCAGACGAAGAGCTCACCGCATTCACAACGGACCGGGGGGTATACTACTATAAAGTGATGCCCTTCGGCCTCAAAAACGTCGGGGCTACTGATTGATCGTCTGGATTGTGTTTTAAAAAATGTTTGTCACAACCAAAGAATTTATACCGCAATCAATAACGGTGTCGATGTAGATCGTTAATGAGAACGGATCGTCCACTAAGATGCGAGGATTTATTCGATTTTGTTTTAGATGAATTGAAAGAAAATAAAATTCAAGAAAACGATTCAAGATTTATGAGATTCATTTTCAAGAAACATCAAGAAAAATATCAAGAATCAAGAAATCAAGAAAGTATTCAATATCAATTTGATTTATCAAGAATATGAAGAATAGTTTGTAGGAATCGATAGGAATTAGTAGCAATGATGAATACTAATAATGACTAATCTTATCTATTGATGAATTATAGCTAGAACGACGGCGATGAATGAAGATTAGGGATCTATTGAAGAAACTAGGGTTTCTCCTTCACTATCCCTTATCTTTTCATTGATCATCATTCAATTCTAGCCTTTAGCGAAGAGAATCATCAATTATTTAATCCCAAATTGCAATGAAATAATCAAGAACAGTGATCTCGTTCCAAATTTGGTCATTAACGATAATTTTTTTGCTAAAGTTCATAATCCTCATAAGACTTAAGATTAGTTTAGGAATTCATCATCATTTGATCTACCGATCTCCCTCGAATTCTTAACAAGCGGAGATTTCACTCATGCATCATGAAAATAAAAGAATCAAGAATTATAAATTTCATAATGCAAGAATTTAAAGAAAGAGAGAATGAACAATTTATCACCTTTATTAAATTTTCTTCAAATTACATCTCTCAATTTGAGATTACAAGACTAGCTCTCGATCGCTCCTTTGAAAGGGAATTTGTTGTCGATTTTAGCGTAGCTCGATCGCCGTGAGTCGCGGATCTGTTGCTGATCTCTTGCTCCTGATGACGATCGACGTTGCGATAAAGGATCTTCGATTGTCGCTTGATTTTGCTCTTAATGGATCTTGATTTGGATTGGATCTCAAGTTGTGTCACTCAACTTGAATTGAATTGTATTGAATTAAATTGTGGCTCAATTGTGTAACCCCCAAAAATTAAGACTTAGATCCCCTTTTATAGCCCCCAAATCAAGCTTCTTTCATAAGCTTGGTTGTTATGCAGAGCCTTCTCGAAGAAGCTAGGTGGTTACAGAGCGTCTTAAGGAAGCTAGGAGGTTACATAGAATATTCTGGAGAAGTCTCGACCGCTGACGATCCATGTCGGCTGCGGATCCATGGCGGATCGGGCTGGATCGGCCGCAGTTTCGCGGCCGTTTGTAGCGCTCTCTGCATCATTTTTATGGGGTCTTCTGGTGTTGGTATTTGGGTTTTCATGTGACATATAAAATCTTATTATCTTTTCCGAATCTCTACCAGATTTTATTTCTTTGACTTGCTGCGTTTTATCGGCAAATTTTGCGATTCCAGTTCTTTGACCTGAATAATTTTTTGCACAAAATCTCGATGAAAAGTGTTGAGATATATAATATTATGCGTGAAATAATAAACACACAATTTCCTATAAAAAATGTTGAATATATATATAACACGGGGTAATTAGTATTTTCCAGACAAACTGGTAATAAGTGTTATATTTATATCAACTATCCTTAGATGATTAGAATAATGAGGAAATTGATGTGTTACAGATTGCATTATTTCCGACTAAACAGATACGTACCAACGCTTAGTCAACAGGATGTTCAAGCCTCAGATCGACAGGAACATGGAGGTTTCCGTTGACGACATGCTCGTCAAATCGACCTCGTCAGATCAGCACGCCAAAGATCCGTGCGAAGCTTTCGACATCCTCCGCAAATTCAAAATGAAATTGAACCCCGCCAAGTGCGCGTTCGGGGTCACTAGTGGAAAGTTCCTCGGGTTCATGGTCACCCACCGAGGAATCGAGGCTAACCCGGAGAAAATTAGTGCCATCCTCAACATAGCAGCGCCCAAGACCAACGTCGAAATCATACGGCTCACGGGGTGGGTAGACGCTCTGAGTCATTTCATGTCAAGATCCGGGGAAAAGTGCCTCCCGTTCTTCAAAGCTCTGAGGAATATCCCAAAGTTCGAATGGTCGGAGGAGTGTCAGACTGCCTTCGAGCAATTGAAAGTGCACCTGGAGACTCCCCCACTACTCACCCGGCTAGTTGAAGGAGATGAGCTATCGCTGTATCTGGCGGTGTCCGATCAATCTGCAGGTTCGGTGCTCGTCCGAGAGGTCGAGGGAGTCCAGAAGCCGGTTTGCTATGTAAGCCACGTCTTCAAGGACGCGGAAACAAGGTACCTGGCCATAGAGAAGATTGTCTTGGCACTCATCATGGCCTCGAGGAAACTACGGCACTATTTCCAGGCGCACATTATCCTTGTCCTCACCGAACTCCCTTTAGGGGCTATCCTCGCCTCCCCCGAGTCTTCTGGTCGTCTGGAGAAGTGGAGGTGGGAGTTGTCCCAATTCGACATCAAGTACCGCCCGAGGCAGGCTGTCGAGGAACAAGCCCTGGCCGATTTTATCGTCAAATGCACTATCCTTAACAAGGAGGCAGTGTCTGTGCCGGCCCCCGGATCTCAATCCTCGATTGAAGAGAGGCCCGACTCCGTCCCCGACTGGGTCCTTTATGTCAACGGGTCATCAACCGAGGAGGGCTGTGGTGCCGGCCTCATCATTCGGGGACCAAACGAGGCAGAGATGGAGTATTCTTTGAAGCTCGGGTTCAAAGCCTCAAATGCAGCGGAATACGAGACTCTGCTCGCTGGACTGCGGATCACCTCCGGAGTGGGGCTGAAGATGATCCGAATCCGTAGCGACTCCGCTCTGGTCGTCGGCCAAGTAACCGAGCATTTCGAAGCACGGGAGCCCAAGATGGTGAAGTACTTAGCCGAGGTAAGAACGTTGCGAAAGGACTTCGACGAAGTTAAAGTGGAGCAGATCCCCCGGCACCTAAACGCCCAGGCCGACGCCATAAGCAAGCTAGCTTCCTCCTACATGGCCGACAACAAGAGAAATATCCTCTTCGAGGTCTTGCCACGGCCCAGCGTGGAAGACAGAATGACATCGCTCCAAGTTACACGGCCCGAGAAGAGGACCAAGATTGGAGGAAGCCCATCGTGGAATTCCTGAAGGAGGGTACGCTTCCCGAAGATCGTGGGGAGGCCCGCCGCCTCCGTGCCAAATCTTGCCATTTTGTCTGTGTAGGGTGTTTTTCGTCACCCCATTGAGATGAGAATACGCGCACACTTATTAGGCGCATTACAGATTCCCCCTGCCTAGGGTAGGCGGGGGTTTATTGATTGTGGGGATCCGAATCTCCGGCAGCCGCGAACTAAGTCGTCGTTAATTACCCCTCGCCTTTGGAGCGAGAGAACCTCAGATTGACGGGTTAAACGGGTCATGCGAACTCAATGTGCAGTGTTGTGTTTTGAAGGGGTTTAGTGTGGAGTGTATATAAAATGAGGGAGGAAAGGGCGTCCAAAGGACGCGTGAGCGCCAGCGCTTCACGTGCCTAGCACGTGGGCGCTGGGCGAGGGCGCCTCATATGCCTAGCATGCGGGCGCTGGGCGCGGGTGCTGGGCATGCCGAGCACGCGGGCGCCTAGACGCTCGGCGCTGGGCGCCAGTACCCCACGTGTTTGGCACGCGGGCGCTGGGCGCCAGCGCCCCATGTGGTTGGCATGCGGGCGCGGGCGCCAACGCTCCACGTGCTTGGCACGCGGGCTCAGGCGTCAGCAGGAAAAGGGATTTGGTCCCCGTACTGGGAGCTGTGCTCCCGATTTGACTTATGGAGTTGAACTCGTGACAGAGAGAACATGTGGGCTTAGCCCCTGCACTGGGAGTTGTACTCCCAAAAAGAAAGATTTATTATTTTTTGTGTGTGTGTGTTAAACTCCTAAGATATTTTTGGAGCTGATGAAAGGGGCTTCTCCCTTGAGCCCTGGATCTTCCCCAAAGTGGGGTTCTTGGAAGTGTGTATCCTTCTTCCTCTTCTTTATTGGCTGACTCTTGAGGAAAAGAGGGTGAGATTTAAAAACCTCTCCTTTTGGAGATTGGATGGAAAATCTGAGCTTCCCTTTGTGGGTTTTGTGGTGAAAAACTATTTATTTTTGGAAAAAGAAAAGTGCAACTCTTGATTTAATTCAAAAAAAAGAAGGTTTAGAACCTTGAGGAAAGAGAAGGAGGCACAAAAACCCTAGATTTTTTAGGGGAATGAAAAGTTCTTCTTAGATATTTTCATCATGTTTGACTTTATAGGCTACAAACTGTACATATAGCCCCTTGAGCTTTACAAAATGACATTTTTCCCATCCCATGCTTCGTGTGCTCATTTCTTTTGCACATGAGCCATGGGTTTTATAAAAATTTGGCTTTATGCCCATTTTTCTTACATTTATTCAAAAAATAAAATAAAAGAAATACACCAAAATTATTTATTACAAAATTTATTTTGGCATGGGGGAGGCCGGCCGCTTCATGTTCGGGCTCAACCCTGGCATTGGCCCACTTGACCTGGGCTTGGGCTTACTTGGCTTGGGGTTGACTTTGATTTTGACTTGGTCAACCGGGGTGTAAATTTTTACCCCAACAGTTTGGAGCAATGGGAACCTCTACAAAAAATATTTCACTCAACCCCTGCTTCGGTGCGTCGACCCCCACGAAGCTAACTATGTCCTCCGTGAGGTCCATGAAGGGGTCGGTGGAGCACATCAAGGGGCCCGCACCTTAGTCCAAAAGACGCTGCTCCAAGGGTACTATTGGCCGACCATTCATCAGGACGCTTAGAAACTCGTCAGAAGGTGCAAGAGCTGCCAACTCTATGGCAACATACCCCGCCTTCCGGCTACCGGGCTGACTACCCTGACCTCCCCATGGTCGTTTGCCCAGTGGGGAGTAGACATGATAGGCCAACTCTCTACAGGTACGCGCGTGCACAAATACATCCTCGTCGCGGTAGACTACTTTACGAAGTGGATCGAGGCCGTCCCCATATGAAAACCGGACGCTACCACGATCATCAAGTTCCTGCAGAACAACGTAATATTCCGGTTCGGGATCCCGAGGTGTATCATCACCGACCATGGGACGAATTTCGAAAACGAAAGAGTTAAAGGGCTCTGCAACGAATACCATATACTGATGAAGTTCGCCGTGGTCGCGCACCCCAATGCAACGGGGAAGCCGAGGTCGCTAATAGGGACGTCATTCGAGGACTTCGAGCTCTCCTGGAAGAACGACATGGCAGTTGGGTCGACGAATTAGCTCGGGTCTTATGGGCCTTGCGCACATCGAAGAAGACCCCCACTGGAGAGACCCCCTTCTACCTCTGCTACGGCACCGAGGCGATTGTCCCAGCAGAAATCGGGTTGCCCAGTTACAGGGTCGAGCACTTCGACGACGAAGCAAACACCTCGGCCCTCCGGACTAACTTGGACGTCTTGCTGGAGAAGCGGGACCGGACACAGATCAGAGCTACCGCATACCAACGACAGACTGCCCGCTACTACAACGCTCGGATCAAGCATCGTGCCTTCAAGGCCGGAGAATTGGTCCTGAGGCGGAACGAGTTTGTTGATCAGGGCAAATTGCATAAGTTTTCTCCGAAGTAGGACAGGCCTTTCCTCGTCTCCGAAATCTTGCCTGGCGGGGCCTATCGCTTACAAGACGCGGCAGGTCACAAGTTTCTACGGCCCTACAATGCCGAGAAGCTCAAGTTGTACCTTTTAAAAGTACACCTGCGAGTACATATTTATTCTTTGACAAAGCGATGTAAACTTTTTCAAGTCTTTTTCTAAATATGAAGAAAACTTCTCCTATATGTTTCCGTCTTTCTCGTTTCAAAGGCAACGGATTTCAATTCGTGAAAATACTTAAACGCGCTCAAAAGGAAAAACAGGAAACATCAGAACGTCGCAAAAAGGGAGCTTTATTTACTTATAGAAAGGTATTATGGGCTCCTCAACCTTACATACAAAAAATTATTACAACAGAGGGGGAGCGGGGTCAAGGAAGTACTCCTGGTGTTACTCCGAGGAGATCTCCGCCAGCCGAGCCCTGGCCTCTACAGCCCGTTCCCGCTGATGCTGCATGCAAACCTGGGACGCCACGGAAGGGCCGGGCGCCCACTAGCCGAGCCGTGGCTCACGATCTGTCTCTTCTGGAAGCACTCCAAAATGAGGGCCAAGGATCGGTCATGCCTGGTCTTCGAGATGAGACCGAGAACGAAGATCGTACACACCTTGTCGAGCGCCTCGTCCAACAACTCCTCGGCAAGGGGGTTGTACAACCCCGGAGACCTCCTCCAAATTGCGTATATCAGCAATAGGAGGAGGGGCGACCGGAGAGGAAGGAGAAGTCCGATGTGGTCCTCGATGCGCTGGACCACTCCCCGGTACCTCTCCTCGGAAACAGACTGGTCGTATATATATATGTCATTGGGAGTAATGATCTCTTCGATCGCATTGATATGCCCATTTATCTCGAAAAGCAATGCTGAAAAGTTGGCATCTCCTTCTCTATTTATAGCCTCCACAGAATCCCCAAGAGTCTAAATTTGCACGCGCATGGGCGCGAATCCAGGGATTCGTTCGATTCTTCCATTACCGTACCGCCACGTGGCGGATATCCCGTATTTCTCGGCGAATCGAAGTCGGAACGACGCGGATCTTGGAATGACTCACCTCACCTATGAGTTCCTGCCACATGCCGCTCGCGACAGTCACTCTCCCCGATATTCACACATCTCGGAATGTCGGGCAGAGCCTCGCAACACCGAGCAGCTACCCTGCCTGGTCCATCCTTAGCGGGTAACTTCTTGCCCATCAACGCTAAGGATCAAAGCCCTCGCCAGGAGGCAACCTAGCAGCTGCCCTGCTCGGTCCATCCATGGCTGGTAGTTCACTACCCATCGACGCTAAGGATCGAAGCCCTCGTCAAGAGGCATCCGAGCAGCTGCCCTGCTCGGTCCATCCTTAGTGGATAACTTCTTACCCATCTTCGCTAAGGATCAAAGCCCTCGCTAAGAGGCAGCCGAGCAGCTGCCCTGCTCGGTCTATCCATGGCTGGTAGTTCATTACCCACCGATGCCAACGATCGAAGCCCTCGTCAAGAGGAAACCGAGCAGCTTCACTGCTCGGTCCATCCTTAGTGGGTAACTTCTTATCCATCTACGCTAAGGATAAAAGTCCTCGCCAAGAAGCCACCGAGCAGCTGCCCTACTCGGTCCATCCATAGCTGGTAGTTCACTACCCACCGACGCCAAGGATCAAAGCCCTCGCCAAGAGGCAACCAAGCAGCTTCACTGCTCGGTCCATCCTTAGCGGGTAACTTCTTACCCATCTACGCTAAGGATCGAAGCCCTCGCCAAGAGGCAACCGAGCGACTGCCCTGCTTGGTCTATCCATGGCCGGTAGTTCACTATCCACCGACGCCAAGGATTAAAGCCCTTGTCAAGAGGCAACCAAGCAGCTTCACTGCTCGGTCCATCCTTAGCAGGTAACTTCTTACCCATCTACATTAAGGATCAAAGCCCTCGCCAAGAGGCAACCGAGCGACTGCCCTGCTCAGTCAATCCATGGCTGGTAGTTCACTACCCACCGACGCTAAGGATCGAAGCCCTCGTCAAGAGGAAACCGAGCAGCTTCACTGCTCGGTCCATCCTTAGTGGGTAACTTCTTACCCATCTACGCTAAGGATTAAAGCCCTCGCCAAGAGGCCAACGAGTAGCTGCCCTGCTTAGTCCATCCATGGCTGGTAGTTTACTACCCACCGATGTCAAGGATCTAAGCCCTCGTCAAGAGGCCACCGAGCAGCTTCCCTGCTCGATCTATCCTTAGTAGGTAACCCCCTACCCATCTATACTGAGGAGCGGAAGCCCTCAACCTCCTCTACGACGACCTATCTTCAGAGAGATGGTCGCCATTCCAACTCGAGGAAATGGGCGAGTCTACGCCTTTCTACTCGGAGATACCAACCGGCATACCTTCAATGCGATCGCCACCTCGACTCCGGGGCTATAACGATGACGACCTTACACCGGCCAGTGTATACTTTGACGAATAATTGGGTTAAACTCGACGCGCGATCGCCAACTAAAGGATCGGTCCCTGACCTAGCGCTCATCAGGCGAGCAAAATGAAGACATTGCAGCGAAATGGAAACTTTGCTACAAAAATTCTGCAAGAGAGCTTTATTTACAACTCGGGAACCTTTACAAAGGTATTGTGGGCTCCCCAGCCTTACAAAACCGCCCGAAGGCTTACAAAATTCCAAGACGAAAACAAAAATATACAAAAAAGAGGGCAGGGAGACTCAGGCCTCAGGGCCGGGAAGGACCTCGACGAGCTCCGCGGCTACCTCGGGAGCCGGGGTGACTGCTTAAGGGCCGACGCCCACCGCAGGAGCATCGGAATTGGGAGCCGGGGTAACCGCCTTCTCCCAGAAGCCCCCACCAGGGGACTTCCCCCCGGCGACGCTTCCGGTGACATCCCCCTGCACCTCACCTTCGAGAGGGTACTCGAGCCGGAGCTTAGCGTCGGGAAACTCCGGCATCAGCGCTTTGACGGCGTCGAGGGCATCATGCCAGACGAGGGCCGAGGCTTCGGCAAGGTCGGCGTAGAATTGATCCGACGTCTTGTAGCTCTCCACCGCCTTCGCATCCCGGAGGTCGGCGTGCCTCATCGCTTCCTTCATCGCCTCGTTTTCCCTCTTGAGGGTGTCCCGCGTCTTCTTCAGAGTGGCAACGAGCACCCTGGCATCCTCCAACTTGGCTTCAACGGCCTTGTTGGACTCCATCAAAGCTCCGATGGTCTCCCAGCAGCCGGCGTTCACCCGACCCTCGGCTGCCACCTGGTCTTCGAGGGCGGCGATCCTCTCTTTTGCTTCACGCAGCTGTTCGCAGCCGAAAACTGAGACGGAACCGCGTAGGTTCGTCCTGCCTGAATTTGGGGGCAGATGCTATTTGGTTTTATCTGTCCACCTCTCCGAAGATGCCAAGTTAATTTATGGCACCGTGTATCGAAGGTTTAAGCAGATGCGGCTGTTATAGCAGACTTCGTCAGGTTTCCCCTTATTGTGAGGGGTTTTTGATTGTGGGGACGCTATTCCCTGTAGGCGCAAATCCCTGCACTTAATTACGCTACCGCATCGCGATAACCACTTTCTCCTTCTCCAGATGATCACTTCGTGTCGTGTGTGTTTATTTTGTTTTTGGTTGTCCGTGGATTGTATACTGAGACTAATTTGTGTTGTCGCCCGTAGGGCGTGGATTAGTCCAAATCCGTATTTTCTTAGATTTGAGTTTAGGTTGGTTTAAGGACCCTTAGTATTGTTTTAGACTAAGGTTAACTCAAACGTTTGTTGAGAATACGTTAGTCTAATTTTAGACTAAGATCTACTCAACATGATTTTAGGATCATTTAGATCCGACGAAAGAGTATTTGGACTCTATCGTTTTAGTTTAGGGACGTTGCGGTCCATAAGTTCAAGGACATCATAGTCTATGGATTTTAAGGACATCATAGTCCATAGAGTTTAGTTTAAGGACGTTGCGGTCCATTGGGTTTAAGGACATCATAGTCCGTGACAGTTTAAAGACATCATAGTCTATGAGTTTAAAGACCTCACAGTCCATAAAGTTTAAGGACATCATAGTCCATGAGTTTAAGGACCTCATAGTCCATAAAGTTTTGGTTTAACCAGTTTAGGGATGCGCCAAAAGTTATTGATTATTGGGACCCTCCATCTCTCTGAAGACATTGAAGGATTACAACGACATGTCTCAGAGGTATGAAGAGATGTACCCTTAAACCAATACTGGTTGCGAGATCTATAGTCAGGTTTAGGACTAAGACCAATTGGGGAAATTGTGAGCACATGAGCTCGGTTGGTCTGAGTTAGGAACTTGTGGCCAATTTGGGCTCAGCCCACTCAGCTTTGATTAAAGTGTTAGACACTTGTTTGGGTCTTGAACATTTGTTTGGGCGTTGAACATTTGTTTGGGCTCAGTTCCATCTTGTTCAATAATGCTGAGCATTAATTTGGGTTCTGACATCCCTTTTTCTTTTTTTCTTTCATTGAGTGTTGAACACTCTTTATGGCGCAGAGCTCTTTATGTACAGATCTTTATGGGCAGAGCTTTTATATACAGAGCGCTTGGTGATGAGCGCCAGATTTGGAGCGCTAAGGCGCTTCCTCTTGAAATAGCACCCACGTAGGGAGCACGTGGAGCGCTTGGCGCTGATCGTCAGATTTGGAGCGCTAGAGCGCTTCTTTTAAAATAGTGCTTGGAGCGCTGGACGCTGAGCGTCAAACTTGGAGTGCTGAGGCGCTTCTTTTTTTTAAAATAGCGCTTGGAGCGCTGGACGCTGAGCGCCAGACTTAGAGCGCTATGGCACTTCTTTTTAAATTGGAGTGCTAAGGCTCTTCTTTGGTAGTTTTGATTAACTTTGTATTCTGAGAATTAAATTCTCGTTTTACAAGAGACTTTGTCTCATGGATCTAAGAACTAAGTTCTTCTCCTTTTGATGAGATGCTATGATCTCTTTCTTTTTTATGAAAAACCTTGTCTTATGGATCTGTGATCTATATAAAGAACTGAGTTCTTATGATGTGAGAGTTAAACTCTCAAAAATCCAGGAGATGTTATGATCTCTCTCTTATTTTTATTTACCTCGAAGAAAATTTCTTCTTCCTAGAGCTTACTCTTCTCTTTCAAATTTCTTAAAGTTTGTGGGGGGGGGGTCCTCTGTGCGAGACTTGAAGTCTTGGGTCCTTTATTTAAGGGAGGCTGATTTGTTGAATCAGTTAAGGAAATCCTTTCTCTGATTGATTTGGGGATGTTTCCCCACCATTGGATCTTTGATCCTAGGACTTCTGTTTTACAGAAGACAATTTTCTTGTTTTTAACAAGATTGGGAAAATATTTTCCCATACAGAACTTATTCTGTATCTTGGTGATTTTTAATCACCATTGGATCTTTGATCCAACGGTGCTCTGATTTACAGAGCACAATCTTTCCTGTTTGGAAAGATTCGAGGAGTATTCTCTCAACATAATTTTATTCTGGTTATTTAATGATTTTTAATCATCTTCGTTGGATCTTTGATCCAAGGGTGGAGAACGTTTAGTTCTAGCGCTAGCGCTCTCGTGCTTTGCACGTGAGGCGCTGTCTCAGAGTCTTTGACTCTTGGCGCTAGCGCACTTAGCGCTAGCGCTCTCGTGCTGTACACGAGAGGCGCTGCCTCAAAGTTTTTAGCGCTGGCGTTCTTGGCGCGAGCGCTCTCATGCTTTGCATGTGAGCGCTGCCTCAGAGTCTTTGACTCCTAGCGCTGGCGCTCTTGGCGCGAGCGCTCTCGTGCTTTGCACGTGAACGCTGCCTCAGAGTCTTTGACTCCTAGCGCTGGCGCTCTTAGCGCGAGCGCTTTTATGAGGCGCTGCCTCATTTCAAATTTCAAATTTTGAAATTTTAAATAGAGCTTTGCTCTCTCATTGGAGGAAACAAATGCCCCCCTCACCCTTGCGCTCACGTGGCTCACACGTAAATGCAGCGGTGGCAGCTTTTCTACCGTTGGATCAACTTGGAAGTTGAATCGACTTCCAGCACCTATAAATAGGGCCTTTGGCCTTTGAGATGACTGCTTGTTCATCTTCTTGTTTTATTGTTCTTGAGAATTTAATTCTCTTTCAGAGCCAATCTCTCTGCCTCAAAAAACTCCTTTAGAGTTAAGACTCTGTCAATTTTTTTGGTAAGATTTGAACCCATTAACAGAGCTTTGCTCTACTTAGATCACAGATCTTAAAGATTTTTTAGGGTTTCTCAACTCGTTAATTAAAAACCAGAGCTTTGCTCTTCCTAGATCATGGATCAGAAAAAGAAATCCTTTTTAGGGTTCCTTTAACCCATTAACGAAGAACTCTTAGAGTTCGCTTTACAGATTTTAAAGATCCTGAAGTTTTTAACTTCTGTAAAAAGCTTTGCTTTTAGGGTTTTTGATGGATTATTCCATTTTCTTCGTAGAGCATGGATCTTTAGGATTCTTTGGGGGATTTTTATTCCCCTCATAATTAGAGTTGACAGGTGTCACTCATGTTTGCAGAGCGTTGCTCTCAGGGGAGATTAACTCCTTGGCCCGAGGGGCCCCTCATTAAATGAGAATCCTTTTAGGATTTTCTATTTAATGTCTGTCTCATCAATGATGAAACTGTCATCTAGATTGTGTGGCCCTTTGGTCCCTTCCCACTGCATTACAGTGCGGTACGAATTTAATGTACCAAGTACCAGAACTTAAACTGTAGCATTGACGGCTAACTTTTGTTCTTTTTCGCGCAGGTACTATGTCTTTCGACATTTCTTTCCCGTTTGAGGATTCCCTGAAGCGCCCATAGACCGAGAAGTTTTTGCACTAATCAAAGATCACGACCCAGAGCAGAAATCTCTTCATTTATGGGGGACGTGGTACAATCAGATCATCAGGAGTCGGCATAGCTTTTCTTACACAGCACCTTCGGAGCCCATTTCGGCGATCCACTATGCCGACTCACCCCCAGTGAACTATGCCATGGAGGAAGTCAACTGGACCTCGGAGGGTTGCCTTCAGCCCTCTATGGCTGCAATACCCGTACAGCCTCTAATGGCGTTGGATACTCTGGGGCGACGTATATGTCAAGGCGAGCCGTGCCCTTGGGGACAGCCATACATGATAGGTTTGACTCCCCGCCATTCAGCCGGATATCTGCAGTGGGCTCGATACATCTTATCGGCCAAGAAATCGCAGCTGCTGAAGCTCGGGTTGTATCCTGCGATTTATGCTTCTCTCTTCCAGTATTCCACGCCCCCTGTATGGTGGGTCAAAGATTTTTTGGAACAATGGAATGTTCCAACTCACACCTTCCTTCTATTAGATCGGGAAGTCTCAATCTCTTTAGAGGAGTTCGCGGAGATCTCCGGCTTGCCTGTCAGAGAGGAACATTATAAGGAGATATTACCTCCCGACGAGTACATTTTCGCCACTCGATCAGTAGTGATTGGTCTGACCCCAGAGAATGCCATTCAGCACCGATTCTCAAGCTTGATCAAGGTGTTAAATATTTACGAGAGCATGTTTCTCACATCCGGAAGCCACGGGGTCAGCTTTACGGATTTCATCGCCCGGAAGTCTTGTCGAAATAAGGTGCGAAGTTTGCTAAGCTCGACGATCCTTTCGTGTTTGGCTTGGATAGCCGGCCGACAGCGGAAGCAGATCAAAAGGATTTCTTCCTCCCAAACGCCGCGGTCGTCCCCTTTGCAGAACTTGCCGCTCAAGACATCAATGAAAAGGCATTCTTTTTAGGGTTCCTTGGTTTATGCTTAAGCTGATTTGTGCTCCCTATGCATCCTCGCTACATGAGGCCGTCCGTTTTCTACCCGACTCACCGAATGGTTGAAGGGACACAAGTTGCCGTTGGAATTGCTAGGCTGGCTTACCTGTATCATGGCCTTAGCTTGGCGGCATACACCACTCAACTGGGGGTGCAGCCCGTAAACTTCCCGATGCACTATTTCACTTCGTGGTTCGAGCTGCATGTGCTCGGCGCTTTTGGAGTCCACAAGCGGCCCCGTTTCTACGAAAGTTATAACTTTCCTCGGTTATGCGGCTAGTTGACGCTTCCGTTTTGGAACCGACTCAGCGAGAGGCTCGGGGTCTAATTCTTTGCCCGTGTACGGTTGGGGATGGCATGACCTTCGTCGATAAGGTCATGACTATCGGCAAGAAATCCGCTAAGACGGTGCAGCCGCTACGGGACACCTTCAAAGATGGGGTTTCTACCTTGAAAGCTTGGGAGATTCTTCACTTATATTCAATCAGGCCGTGCTTTTTAGTGTTTAGGCGGAACGATGCGGCGCTGTTCATGAGATACAACCCGGACCGCTTCGCTCAACAATCAAGCTATAATCAGGGTGTCCCGCTTGATGCCTTCCTAGCTGAGCCGGCTGCCACGGAAGAAGGTATCCGTAATGCGCTACACCATTTCATGCGGCTTAACACCGGGTCTAACTTCTTTATCAGTGAGCCGAGCTGCTTCCCGAGGATCCTGAATGTGTACGTGGCGTGTTACCAGCACGAGATGGGTGCCGTTATCAAGGAAGAAAAGCTATTATTGCTTGATCGCAAGGGTGCTGTCCCAGCTGGTAACCCAGCCGTTCCCTTGAAGCAACGAACCATTGTTCGTCCTTCCTTGAGAGGAGCCACTGCGGTTGTGGTCCCGCGCGCTATGCCTGAGATGACCCTACCCCGTGTGCCCATAGAAATGGTAGTTGTAGCGTCTCCCGAGTCTGGCGTGGGTACGAAGATCGGGACTCGCCGCCCAAAGTTGCCCGCCAAGCACAAGCTCCTGTTGCCGGCTGCCGGCTTCCGCTCACAGAAGAAGAAGAAGTCGTTATTTTCTGCGGACGTTGCATTCGGTCAGGTGCCCCATGCTCCTTACAGCGAAGGCTTAAGTGAGTACGGGACCAATGAGTTTATTCATTGCGTCGGATGATACCAATCTGGAGGCTGCCATCGCAGTTTCGGAGCAACTGGCTCGGGATGAAGCAGCACTGATCACCATCGCACAGTCAGGTAGACTTCAGTCGTATCTATCCGTGGTTATATATATATATATATTTTACTTTGACTGATGCTTTCTTCTTCAACAGGTATCTCCGCCGAAGTGGCTCTCGCGGCTTCCCTCAAGACTTTCGAAGAGGAAGAGAGGCTTCGCGCTTCCTTAGGCCTTGGTATACTTCGGATTGTTGTGTCTTCATTCTCTTTTTCTTTATTCGTGGTTTAACCTTTCCTTTTCATCTTATTGTAGAGACTACCTCGACTCAGGTTATCCTGGGTGCGGTTCCGACCCCGCGTGGTGATGCGGCGATGCTTCCAGAGCCGGCTGCTGAGGCCCCAGCTCTCCCAATATTGCCTCAAAAGGCTTCGCTTAAGTAGCCGATGACGGACGTCGTAACGGCTCCAGAGGCAGCTCCTGGTTCGTACGATGACGTCCCTTTGACGGTGGTCTTGAGGAGATCACTTCTCACAACCAAGGCTGACAAGAAGTGTAGGAAGCGTGCGGTGAGGGAACGTAATGTCAGCTTGGCTGTGGGTGCAGGTTCAAGCACCACCCCATCTGTCGCTATTCCTCTAGAGGATGCTCCAGCTGCCCTGTCTACCGTTCATAGACAGGTCGTGCGCGTGGCTCGGGAGGCAACTGAGAATCCATCACTAGGTAATGTAATGCCCAGTCTTTTTCATTTTTACTCGATCCGCAAATTTTGATATAGTATATCTTGCAGGGCCAAGCATTGGCGATGAGGCAGCAGGTGAGAAGACGACGACCACAGAGCCCAAAACGGCTACTCTCTCTCGGGAGTCCGGGACTGCCCAAACCGCCGCTCTTTCCCCTTGCGGTTCCCTGCTATCGGCTGGCATTGCGAGTGTCACGACGGCCGTAGTCGAATCAGGGGACGAAGCCACGGGCGCAGAAACTATTTCAGTGGAGGAGAGCGAAGAAGCAGCTGCGCCTAGTGATGCTCTTGTCGAGGTTTCGATTGGCGACCTATCAGGTAGATCTTGGGTCACTGTTATCTTTTTATCTTTCGATCCCGTTCAGCCCCATCTGATGACATTTTGTTCATTTTGAGTGTAGGTGCAGTGAATACGGAGATTACGCCATCTGAAGCGCCTCTGGTCGCCGCCTTGACGGCTGTTGTTCCGTTGCTTTCTCCCATGTCGTCTGGAGTGCTGGAAGGTACATGTTTGAGACTTATCGGTTTCATTATGGGTAATATATTCTTTATACTGACATCGTATTGTTACAACCTTGTAGGAGTCCTTTTTGACCATCTGTATCAGGTGCCGAATCCACATTTCTCCTTCCAGTCAGAAGTCGTCCTGCCTGACGGTGTCGGTGAATATAGTTTGTTTTTTTTAAAACCGGCATCCTTTCCTTTCTTTTATGGGCAACCATATCTTTGCTAATTCTTCTTTGAATTGATTGCAGCGTTACAGATTGGAGGAGGGGACGAGATAACAGTCGCGCCTCCGGTACTCCCAACTTTGCCACCTGTCGCAGCCGGTATAGTAGACTCTATTGCTCGTGCATTTTCTTTATCTCTTGAGCCGACATCTGACTATTATTTATTTTGCAGCAATCGCACCGACTCCAGCTCCCTTCGAGTCTCGAATTCCAATGCCGACAGGGCCCTTTGTTAAACGCCCATCTTCCAGGGACGTTGCGAATAGCCTGCGAATGTTGAGTGAATCCATCGAGGAGCTTGACGTCGAGGCTTTCGCATCTGCTGCAGATTTTGCTGCTGAGGTTAATCTCATGTTGGCGATGCTCGTGAACTTTCACAGCGAGGGCGTCGTCGAGTCTTGGGTTAACTACTGTAGGAAGATCGAGGCCTGTCTGTATGAGATTGAGCTCAGGCGTCCCGCTCCGGAAGTGTTGGCTTTGAACTCCCAGCGGGCTGCATGGGTTGAGCAGAGCGTTCCCTTCCTCCGCCATCTCGAACAAGAGATGACTTTGAAGCGGAAGGAACGCGAGGGGGGTTCAGGCGAATCTGTCCGGCTGCATGCCCAAGTTGAAGCGAATGCTGTGCGGCTGAAAGCTATCTTTGAGGGCCTCCTATGATGTATTTCTGACGAGCTAACGCTGAGGCAGAAGCTCGACCTCACTGAGCGGGATGCGCAGATTCATGAGGCAGCTCAGCGGGAAATCGATGACAAAATTTCATCCTGTTTGAAGCAACGGGCCCGAGTCGAAGCGGAGCTGGCCACGGCGGCTGATCATGAAAAGGAGCTGAGAGGAGTGCACGAGCGGCTTGCTGATTTGTTAAAATCTCCTCCTTCTCAATAGTTGTCTTTGTATCGATTGTAATTTATGAATAACATGTATTCATTTCATTTTTTAAATATTTTATATGATGTATCTCGTATTCAATTGAATTCATGAATAAAGAACACATTTTTTTATCTCCGACTATCGCTTTCTTTTCTCTGCTGTGTTGTTGGTATGTTACTCTGGAAAGTGTGGCCTGCAGATAATAAGTAACAGTTCATCTTGAACTCTTTGTAGGGTAGTGATGGCTTAGGAGACAGGGTTATGATCTGTCACCTAAGACTTTCCAACTTTATGAGCCGTGAGGGTCTCATAAGGAATTTTCTCCCTACGAGTCGTGAGGATCTCGCAGGTGCATTTTCTCCTTAGGAGTCATGAGGATTCCTAAGTGTGCTTTCTCTTGAGAGTCGTAAGGATCTCGCAAGAGAATTTCCTTCCTTACAAGTCGAGAGGACTCGTAAGTGATTGTTTCCCTCCTTGTCGAGGTTTCACTTCGGAGAGTGTGGCCCATAGATAGTCCATCTTAACCTCCTTGCAGGCCAGTGATGGCTTAGGAGACAGGGTTAGGATCTGCCACCTAAGACTTTTCAACTTTTTGAGCCATGAGGGTCTCATAAAGATTTTTCTCCCTACGAGTCGAGAGGATCTCGTAGGTGTAATTTCTATTCAGGGGTCGTGAAGACTCCTTAGTACATTTTCTTGTGAGAGTCGTAAGGATCTCACAAGAGAACTTTCTTTTTATGGGTTGATAGGTTCATGTGTTGACTTATTTCTGAGTCGAAGCATTGCTTTACGACAGGGAGATCATGGGTTGATGTATTTCCGAGACGGAGCATTGCTCCGGCGGGGGGTTAGGGGTTGACATTTCTCCGAGTCGAAGCGTTGCTTGATGACAGGGAGGTCAGGGGTTGACATGTATCCGAGTCGAAGTGTCGCTTGACGGCAGGGAGGTCAGGGGTTGACATGTATCCGTGTCGAAGCGTTGCTTGACGGCAGAAAGGTCAGGGGTTGACATGTATCCGTGTCGAAGCGTTGCTTGACGACAGGGAGGTCAGGGGTTGACATGTATCCATGTCGAAGCGTTGCTTGACGACAGGGATGTCAGGGGTTGACATGTATCTGAGTCGAACCGTTGCTTTACGACAGGGAGGTCATGGTTTGACATGTATCCGAGTCGAAGCGTTGCTTGACGATAAGGAGGTCAAGGGTTGACATGTATCCGTGTCGAAGCATTGCTTGATGACAGGGAGTTCAGGGGTTAACATGTATCCGTGTCGAAGCGTTGCTTGATGACAGGGAGGTCAGGGGTTGACATGTATCCGTGTCAAAGCATTTCTTTACGACAGGGAGGTCATGGTTTGACATGTATCCAAGTCGAAGCGTTGCCTGACGACAGGGAGGTCAGGGGTTAATATGTTTCCATGTCGAAGCGTTGCATGACGAAAAGGAGGTAAATGTTTGACATATATCCGTGTCGAAGCGTTGCTTGACGACAGGGAGGTCAGGGTTTGACATATATCCGAGTCCAAGCGTTGCTTTACGACAGAGAGGTCAAGTGTTGACATCGGGTTGACTCTAGGTTGTCTGTGAACAGTAGAGTCTTGGAACTGGGGACTTTGCCGTGGTTCCGCTTGGCGGTGTCGCATCCGTGCCCTGCTGGCATGAGGAGGAACGCCGTTGTTGGTCTCTAGGCTGTAGAGGTGGCCGTCGAGATTTGGAACTAGGGACTTTGACATGGCTCCGCTTCGTTGCAACCTTGAGGTCGGTTGTTGACGTTGCGTCTGCATCCTGCTGGAGTTGAGAAGGAACGCCGTGTTGGTCTTCTGGTATGCAGTTATTACCGCTGAGACCTGACTCTCCCTTTGATAGAGCTTGTTGGGACATGTGTTTCCCTTTTCGTTTATGCCCATGGATTGTATACAGGGGTCAGTATGGACTTACCTGCAGGGCAAAAGTTTGTATATTTTATATGTGTTTTTTGTTTTCTTTCTGCGATGCTCTATCATTTCAGCTTTTTATATCGCGAAAGTCGCGATTGCCCAATCATTTCAGCTATTTTTCGCGGTGCCCAATCATTTCGGCTATTTTTCTTTTTACTCGCTGCTTTTTATCGCGAGTTGCTCAATCATTTCGGCTATTTTGTATGCATATATTTTACTTGCTGATTTTGTTGCAAGTTGCACTATCATTTCGGCTATTTCATATGCATTTTTGGCTCGCTGATTTTTATCGCGAGTTTAGACTTAGAATTTGATACCGATTTAGGCATCAGCATCGCTACAACTGGGATATGGCCATGAGCGAATCATCATTTACCATTGTCGGTTCGAACAAAGGTGGCTTAGCAAACGGGGTTAAGATCCTATCGACTAAGGCTTTTGACTTTATGAGCCGTAAGGGTCTCATAAAGATGTTTCTCCTTACGAGTTGTGAGGATCTCGTAAGTGCGTTTTCTTCTTAAGAATCGTGAGGGTTCTTAAGTGTATGTTCTCTTATAAGTCGTAAGGATCTTACAAGAGTATTTTCTCCTTGTAAGTCGAGAGGACTTACAAGGGTTGTTCACCATGTGAGGATATCCCTCGTTGACGGTGGGACTCTGTTGGGGAAATGTTTATTCGTGCCCGTGGATTGTATACAGGGGTCAATATTGAAACGCTTGTAGGGCAAGATTGGGATGTATGACGGCTTAAGAACAGGTTTAGATTCATGTAGGTTAAGGCTTTTGAATTCTATGAGCCGTGAGGGTCTCATAGGGGAATTCTCCTTTCAAGTCGTGAGGATCTCGTAAGTGTAACTTCTTCTTAGGAATTATGGGGATCCCTAAGTGTGTTGCTCCCTTATGAGTCGTAAGGATCTCACGCAGGTATTTTCTCCTTATAAGGTCAAGAGGACCTTGCAAGTGTCTTTTAACGAGATTGCGCCCTTTCGGGTTTTCACAAACTCGCCGGTAGCCCTATTGTTTTTTACTCGCGGAGCCCTTTCGGGTTTTCATCCGTGCTCATTTCTCTTATAAACGTACCGCTTTTTTTTTGCCGCGTTAGCCTAAGGATACTGCGGTTCGTAGTAGTTTAGGGACGTTTCGGTCCGTAGTTAGTTTTAGGACATTTCGGTCCATTGTTAGTTTTAGGACATCTCGGTCCGCTATTAGTTTAAGGACGTTTCGGTCCATCGCACGTTTTCGAGGCGAGATTTCGCCGGATACTACTTATAGAGTTTGGTCTTGGGAAGATAACGAGCGGACATAGGCGTCGTCATCTATCGTTGGTCTAGGCCGTGACTTGTCAGGCGTAGTATTTTTTCAAAAACCGGCCGATTATTGGCCTGAAAGGTCTTTCGCCATGCATATCCATGAGCAAGTAAGCCCCACCTTGATAGACTTTGTCTATGATGTACGGGCCTTCATAGTTCGGCTCAAATTTCTCCCGTTTGGCATGATTGGGGATCATAGGTCTCTTGACCACTAGCACGAGTTCGCCTTGGCGGAATGTTCTCGGCCTAGTCAATCTCTCGTATGAGCGCGTCATCTTTGCTTTGTAAGTCTCCAAGTTTTGTTGCGCCATGAGCCGGGTTTCGTCAAGGGCGTCAAGCTCCTCAAGCCGAAGATGTGCATTCTCTTTGTCTGTTAGCTCGTAATGAACCGCAGCTCGTAATGACGGTAGCTCTATCTCCAAGGGGAGTACTGCTTCAGTGCCGAATACCAATGCATACGGCATTGTGTTTGTGGCCGTTTTGAACGTTGTCCGATACGCCCAGAGAGCTTCATGCAGTCTCTCGTGCCAGTCCTTTTTATTTCTGGACACCGTCTTCTTTATCATCTTCGTCAAGGTCTTGTTGAAAGCCTCAGCTAGACCATTAGCTCGGGGATTATAGACCGAAGAGCATCTCCAATCTATGCTGTGCTGCTGTGCAAAGCGGCTGATTTTGTGACTTCTGTAGGCGGCCCGTTATCAGAGATAATCCATCGCGGAGTGCCGAAACGATAGATGATGCGTGTCTTGAAGAAATGGAGAATATTCTACGTCTTCACTTCTCTTAGCGGTACTGCTTCTGCCCACTTGGAGAAGTAATGAGTTGTCGATAATATGAACCGATGTCCTTTGGATGATGCTGGTTCTATGAGCCTAATTATGTCGGTTCCCCACATTTCGAACGGCCAACTAGCCACTGTTGGGTGTAGCGGGTTTGGATGCTGGTGGATGAAGTCCCCATGAATTTGGCACGAGTGGCATTGTTTCGCGTATTCGAGACAATCTTGAATCATAGTGGGCCAATAGTAGCCCATTCTTTTGATCTTCAGTTTCATCTTTGGCCCAGCTTGATGAGAACCGCAGAGTCCATCGTGAGTTTCTTGAACGACTCTCCTTGCTTCTTCCGGTCCCAGGCATCTCAGCCATAGAGAGTTGAACGATCTCTTATACAGCATGTCATTGACGAAGGCGAAAGACAGAGCTCGTTTAATGAGCTGATATCTTGAGGACGCATCTTAGGGTGTTCGACGGGATTTGAAGTAGTCTATAAAGACTTCTCTCCAATCCTTAGCCTTTTCCCGGTCTTTTATTTGTAGGGTCGTTTGCTTAGTCACTCCCTCTTCTTCGGACGATTCCGAAGATATTTCTGCCGGTGCAAGAACCCAACGGCTTTGCACAATGATCCTTACGTCATCGAGGTTTTAGTCAGCCGGTTCTTTAGCGAGTTTGGCTAACGCATCCGCTTTGCTTTTTTCCGTACGCGGTATGCTTTCCAGGGTATAGGAAGGGATTTGAGTCAGCAATTGTTTCACTCTCTCGCCGTACTTCACCAACTCTGGCTTGCGCGTTTGATAGTCGCCGTTTACTTGACTAATGACCAGCTGGGAGTCTCCGTATATGAGGAGGTTTTCGATTCCCATGTCGACGGCGATCTCTAGACCTGCTATCAAAGCTTCATATTCGGATTCATTGTTTGTCCTCGGCTCTGTTAAGGAAAAGGCAAGGCGCATTATCCCTCCTTGTGAAGTCACGAAGATAAGGCCTATCCCAGATTTGATTATTGGGGAGCTGTGCTTTCGCTTCTTCATGGAAGATGCCCAATCAAAGTAGAGTTCCCATCGGGTATCACTCCCTCCTTTCTCTCCTTCGATCGTGTCAAACGCGTGCTCGTCTAGCAATTCACAATTTAGGGGTGAATCAGCAGGTATCGAATACTCAGCGAGGAAGTCGGCGATGGCCTGGCCTTTCACTGCCTTGAGAGGTCGGTATGTTATCGAGAACTCCATCAAGAGGAAGGCCCATTTAGCGAGCCGTCTCGTTAGTATGGCTCTTGACATCAAATATTTGAGAGGATCCACTTTTGATATAAGGTAGACCTCATGCGCCAAAGCATAGTGTCCGAGCTTCGTTATCGCGAAGATTAACGCCAGGCAGTGTTTTTAGATGGGGGAATAGTTATTTTCTGCCCCCAGGAGAACTTGACTTAAATAGTAAAGGGCTCTTTCTTTTCCTTGGTCATTCTTCTGTGCCCATAGTGCGCCTAAGGAACCTTCAAGGGCGGTTGTATACAGGATGAGAGGCTTTCCCTTGACTGGAGCGGTCAGCACCGGAGGATTCTGCAGGTATTGCTTGATTTCGTCCAGTGTGCTTTGGCATTTGTGATTCCAGACGAACGGGGTCCCCTTCTTCATTAGATGACTGTAGGGACGGCATTTGCCGGAAAGGTTAGTTATGAACCGCCGGATATACGCGAGCTTTCCTTGGAGAGACCGCAGTTGCTTGAGAGTTCTTGGCGGAGGCATTTCCATAATCGCCTTGATCTTTGATGGGTCTATTTCGATACCCCGATGCCTAACGACGAATCTTAGGAATTTACCTGAGGAGACTCCGAATGCGCATTTCAGAGGGTTCATCTTCAGGTTGTATTTTCGAAGGCGCTGAAACACTATCTTCAGATGCTCTCAGTGCTCCTCGTATGATTTGCTTTTCACTACGAGGTCGTCAATATAGCATTCGACGATTTTGTGTATGAGGTCATCGAAAATCTTCGTCATGGCCCTCTGATAGGTAGCGCCGACGTTTTTCAAACCGAAAGGCATCATTTTGTAGCAGAATATGTCCAGAGGAGTCCGGAAAGCGGTATGCTTTTGGTCTTCGGGGTGCATCTTTATTTGATTGTACCCTGATGATCCGTCTATAGAGAAGAAGACTTCGTGAGTGGACGTGTTGTCTATCATCAGCTCGGTAACCGGTACAGGAAAGTCATTCTTCGGACATGCTTTGTTGAGATCCCGAAAGTCCACGCAGATGCGCACCGTCCCATTTTTCTTCATCACTGGGACAATGTTGGCGATTCAGTCAGGGTACTGAACTTCTTGGATGAAACCCGAGTCGATCAGCTTCTTGACCTCCGCGTTGATACTCATTTCAAGTTCGAGCCGCATTCTCCTCGGCGCTTGTTTGACTGGCTTGATGTCTGGGGATATCGCCAGTTTGTGCACAACAATTTCTGGATCTAGTCCCGGTGTCACAACCCGAAAATGTTAGCTCGCGACCGTCACTTAAATCACGCAATGTCTACAGGCGCAACGTAACTTAAGTAAACTGAAGCCCAGAAAACTAAACCTTAAGTAAAAATCCTTAAACTTATAAATTAATTTTTTTTCTTTTTTTCTTAAAAATTTCGGCAGCACCTCCTTTGTAAAAACTAGCCCCGAAATGGGTACAACATAGAATATAAAGAAAGCATCCCCAAACGGGAGCAAATCACGCCCAACGGCGAAGCTCAACACAAAGAAAAATGAAAAGCAAGACATCAAACCCACCAAGCGAATATATAACCCATCGCTCGAAGTCTCGCAACTACAAGTCTTGCTAAGTCTTACAACATAAACAAACACCAGTTTCTGGTTGATGGAGTTGACTAGATACAATAGGAATAATAATAATGCAAGAGGGGAACGATCCAATATGTACCACCTACCAAAGCAAATCATCCGAATGCAAGCTGTGTGCCAGCGATGCCGCTACTGATCCATGCGGTCAACCTGCAAGAACTGTGGCACAACGGGGGTGAGTTACCAACTCGTGAGTAGAAAACATCAGCAGGTAGAAATCGAATAAAACAACGTTTTCCTAGGTTAACTATATCATAAAGGTAATACTATGATATCTAGGGTGACGTGTCTACATATATACCAATAATAATCAATACCTGTTGTCACGCCCCGCTTCCCAAAGTACGCTAAAGTGGGCACGTGACATAGCCAACCATGCTACCTGTGGATAGGAAAAATCCTTCCACAGTCACATTACGGCTGTGGAGATATCAAGAACAGGAAAGTAAACTAACTACCTATTACATGTCCATAAGCCAGAGTAAAAGAATCAAGAGATAACAATATGCGGAAGCCAAAAGATACAATAAATGAAACACCTGGAGTGAAACTACGTACCGACAGGAACCTCACCGCTCGTCTAACAGCGGCAAAACTCCTAATCAGTCTGCAGCAAGGTAGAAGAATCTGGGCCATGCAAAACCAAGACGTCAGCGCGTCAAGTCATCAAGTAATAACATAGTAAACAGGCAATGCGAATATAAACATGAATAAAGCAAGGGTAACAATAATATAAATCAGAGCAGTACAGGGTAGTGTGCAGTGGGTAAACTGGATTGTTCTATCAGGTTCTCTGTTCTATAGTCTTTGAAACCAAATTGATGAATCATCGATGTAACTCAATAGTATCCCGTACATACCCGGGACCACGGCCACAATATTCTCGACTGCAGCCGAGACATGCCGCTAGGCACAAAACAGGAATGTGTACACTCGATAGTATCCCGTACATACCCGGGACCACGGCCACAATATTTTCGGCTGAAACCGAGACATGCCGCTAGGCACAAAACAGGAACGTGTACACTCAATACAGGTTGTGAACTGTCGAGTTACAAGTCAGATTTCACCTTTGATTTCCCCATACCCCAAAGTTATATGTGTATGTCAAGTCAGGTATCCAGTAATCAAGAAACTAATGCCAACACAGGATCAGGTAAACAGGTTTGTCTGGATAGACAACAGGAACGGTCCATGAGGACTACCTGTTATGTTTGTTGGCATTAGACACAAGATCAGGTAACAGATAAAGCCATGGTACATCAGTTCAAGCCAGGTAATGTATAAAGGTGTCTTGTCATGTCAAGAGTGTACGGTACCATGTCATGTCAAGTAGGAAGTGTAACAGGTCATGTCAGGAAGCACAAGATGTCATGTGGGTACTCATAATCAAACTAACATAAGCATGTGTATAAATAAACAAGCATGAGTACTATCAGAACAATAAACTGGAACATATAATATGATATGCAAATAGATATAATTTCAAGGATATGGATGCACAGTTATCGATTAGGGTTACATTTATAGTTCCAATACTAATTAGGATGCAATTTATTAAACATGGAGTGTTAATATCACATTATTATGTAGTAATGTGATCTATGGATGCAATTATATGTATCTTAAATGCGATGGATGCAAACGGGTATCCGAAAAGTTATAAAACTATAAAATTGTAATGTGGGATGTACAACTAAGCAATATATGATATAAATATTGATATAATAATATTAATATGGATAGCATATTCAAAGCGATTAATAACTATAAAAGTGGTATTGATTAACCATGCACAATAAAGTTCCGTTCAGAAATTCAGCATCACCCTAATTTGTAAAATAGCTTAAAAATAACAAACGTTCTCCAAAAAGAACGTGTCTTATACCAAAACAAAGATAATTCAATAAGGTTTTCAGTTTTATAAGTATAAGCATCTTAGGTTGTCCCTACAAAAAGTTATGAACATTCGAAGTTGAAATTTTGCTGCTGGAATTTCCCTGGACAGCAGTTTGGAGACATTTTCATTTGCATTTTACGTTATTTAAACAATTTATTTTGCAATTAAATATTTTATATAGTTATAGTATTCTGAGTTAGCTTCGTAACGAACTAAAGAACGTATACTAATGATTTTTCTATGATTTATAATGAATTTTATAAGGTAAGGTGTATAGTAAATTTCAGATTTGTCGTATCCGCTTTTTCGACGACGTTTCATGTGTAAAATTTAATATTTTCAAATATATAATATTATAAAATGCAGATTATAAACTAATTAAAGATAATAATAAGAAATATTACGACGATATATATTTTAATTGATATGGATGCAGTATAATGTAATCTAGTATGTCACAAGACAAGTTTTCATGATCTAGATTTAATATGATATAAACGGATGCAAACGGAACATCAAAACGTTATAAAATTAAACATGGGGCACTGGATTTAAACTATAGGTATGGTATTTATTTAAATAAGTATAAAATGAATTATATAGCATGTAGCAAGATTAACTTGCCTCGATGGGTCGCGAATCGGGAAAACGGAACGTTAACCGTCGGCGGGGAAAACTCGCGACGGGCGCACGGTTCACGGAATGAACCCAAACGACGAACAAAGGAACCACACGGGTCGGGATACCTCGCTGGAACGTCGTGAAGCGTCACCGGCACGACGGAATTCCGGCAACAAAAGAACAGTTAAAAAAATGAGAAACGAGACATGAAGCAAGAAGAGAAAGAATGATAAAGAGAAGTACGAGAGAATATATGAGAGAGAGAGAGAAAAAGTGGAGAGAGAGAGAGAGCGAGAGAGAGAGAAGAGGGAGAGAGAGAAAGTGGAGATAGAGAGAGAGAAGTGGGGCCCACGGGGTTAAAGGGGAGGTTGCGATTGGCTGAGAGAATAAATTGAGAAGGATATAAAAGATTGTAAAAATATTATATGGTTAACTAAATTATATATGATGGTTTAAATATATTAAAATCTGGGATTTTGGCGCAAGGTAAAACATTTCCAAATCGCGCCCGGGTCGGGTCCAAAAATTTGAAATTGAAATAATAGAATTTTAGGCGGGATCCAAAATTTAAAATAAAGTGTTTTATGATCAAAAAGCATACCCCCAAAACGGACACACGTACGTGCACGTAGCCGTCCAAACTCGCCCGTTTCACTAAACGGGACGAGGACACGATGCACGGACGCTACAACAGGGTTAGGGGTGTCAAGTAAGCCAAGATGAATATTTTTAATTTTATTTTAGATGCCAAAAATTGTTATATGCAGAAATTAATTTCCGGGTAGAATTTACAATAATTAACCATCAAGCAAGATAAATGAAATAAGTGCCACACTACGTTCGAACGGTAACTGAAATTAGTAGCATTGGGCTCGGGTGTTACACCTGTATGCATGCGGATCTCGTCCAACAATATAATCAATGCATGTATGCAGGTGGATCTCGTCCAACAATATAATCAATGCCTGTAAATATATGAGGATATCAAAGAACGTGTGTCCATTAATGACACATCAAATCATGGAACCTGAGTGTCCAACACTGACACTCGAAATATCATGAAACCCGTGTCCAGTATCAACACGTAAATCCTCATATCTCAGGCGCCGCATCCTCAGATCGGCCCTCAGGCGCCGCATACTCTGGTCGGCCCTCATCTCCATCTCACGACTCCGGTCAATATCCTCCGGATAACCGCCGAGTCCAAATACCATCACCGGTAGGTACTACTCCCTATGCTAGGCTCATCGTCTACACTACGAAAATCACCTCTCGCGCCGGGGAACCATACCGGGTCCACCATGTACCCGCAGACGATGCCTCCCGCTCCTCGAATCGGGTTTCACATGCCAATCTCAGAACCGAGAAAACACATGGTGGACGCACTGAAATATCATATCAAGAGAAACCGGATTTTTAACACAATACATATTTTCCTTTGATATATAACTACGGTTCTCAAATCCAGAATCTCATGAAAACAACATCTCAATGCGTAATATCATAAAGCATGATGTATGCAACATATCACCGAAATGTTAGCATATCAAGTATATCATGCAACCAAGTATAGTGATGTGAGCATAGCAAGTATATCATGCAACCAAGTATAGTGATGTGAGCATAGCAAGTATATCATGCAACTAAGTATAGTGATATGAACATGGCAAGTATATCATGGAACATAGCATAGTGATGTGAACATAGCAAGTATATCATGCAACATAGCATAGTGATGTGAACATAGCAAGTATATCATGCAACATAGCATAGTAATGTGAACATAGCAAGTATATTATGGCATGATGTAGCAATTCTACTGTATAGTGACATAGCAATTATCAATGATGAAGGTGTGTGAGCCGGCCAATCTATGTATGTGTAACATACGCATCATCGATAATGGTGTAGGTGTACTAGCACAGATATATGCAATGCAATGCGAATATCATGAGCGTAGCATAAAGTACATCGTAAGCGAAACGCTACAAGGTATACGTGTCTACAATATATCCGAGTCGGTGAATCTATCAATCGGCATCCAGCCTCACAACATCACGTGCGGTATAATCTATCGTACGACATCCTCTAATCAAGGGTATGGATCAATCAACAGGTAAAACTCATCGCGTACGGCAATCCATCGTACGACGGCATTAAACAATTAAGGATTCTATCAACCTATACAACAACGGGGGTACGGATCTAAGTCTCGTACGGCATATCACTCATTATGCACATCATTATATATATATATATATATATATATATATATATATATATACTTATCTCTCAGGTCACATCCGTGTCACTCTCATATCATGGGACCGGCAAGGTAAACTATTTCTTATCGACTCGCATCCATATAACGATATATCAACCAAGTCATCATATCTCATCATATACTCTTTTCATCGCATCAATCTCTCACATCAAGTCATTTTACATATGCATTCTATCATATAAATCTCCAAGAGTTATGTCCACATAACGATATATACTAAATCATTAATATCACCTCTAACTATCTTTTTAATCACATCTATAGTTTTCAAATGTAGGTTTCTCCTACTGTATTTTATGTATATATCGGTTTACATTCATAATTTATGGGGGTGTTATACGCCATCCACTCGACTTCCCCCGTAGATATAAATCTACTCACCTGTGGAACTCCTCGTCCAGGCGTAGTCGATGTGCTTCGTCGTCTCGGAATCCACGCGAGGGTACCTACAAATCAACACATATCGCAATGTTATGAAAACCAAGTCCGAAAACCGATACGGCATACGGTGCGCTCATATGTTAGAACCTATAGCCTACGCATGCAAAACAACCAAATAACCCTCGTCGTTGACGTACAAACGTCTAACGACCAAATACAATATCAAGTCTCAAAACCAAGAATCCCAATACCGGAAAACATAGCCAAAACCCTAACTAGGGTCGCTATTCAAGAAAACCGCCAAGCCAAAAACCCAATCGTACCAATACTCATTAACAACACAATAAATATCGTACAAGACAGTGTATTTTTCATCACTGCGTCAAATAAAACTCACGTCAAATTTTACCGAAAACCCAGTAAGCATCTTTTAATTATTTTAGCTCAAATCTAGATATTTGAACAAATCTAGTGGCCACAATCATCACATAATGGCTTAATTAAGCATCACAAACCTTTACTACAATTTTAATCTCATCCAAATAAGATTTAGTAAAAGCTAGTTTGCGATAAGTTTAATTAGACAATTAGAAAAATAACAATTAACAATCTCACAATTAGGTTAAGTTTTCCAAGTCTAAACTACTCAATTAACCATTACAATAATCAAAACCCTAAATTGATCTTCATAGCCCTTTCTAGAAATTCCAAAACATGCTAATTAAAGCTTCATTTAAATATCTAATAACTAGATTAAGGTATTTAAACAACACTAAAGCTTAGGGTTAGGATTTTATACCTCACACTAGATTCACAAACTTGCAACTAGACTTCCAAATTAGCCTCCAAAATGCTAACTTTCATGAAGATCCAGGCTAAAGAATAATGGGTATGGATTTTTTTTAGAGTTTGTGGGATTATTTGTTGATTTTTGATGATTTTTTGAAGCTTTAAGAAGTCAAAATGGAGTGGGAAAAGAAATGGGGCAGCAGGGGGGGCTCGACCAACTTAGAAGAAATGGGGAAATGTGTGGAAAAATCTAGGTTAAAACACATTAAAGCTCAATTAATAAACTTTACTTTATACCACCTCTTAATTCTATTAATTAGAATTTCATTAAACCTTCAAAATATCAAGATATTTTGAAAACAAGACAAAATACTTAATCTTGTGATTAAGTTGTCATGGTTCACATTAGCAAAATTAACCCAAACCCATTTTGTAATTACCACTAATTAAGTGTATAATTAAAAGCTTATAATAATATTTTAATTAGGGAAAAATATTTAAGTGAACTAAAAATTACAAGCGACTAATCAAAACCCTCATACTAGTAATTTCCTAGTTAAACTGGGTGCATCCAAGTCTATATTGAAAAATGATCACATCTTGGTTTTTACGGAAAAACCCAAATTATTTACCGATTAATGGAAAAATTTGCCTAAACGATTTCTGGAACGTTACACCCGGCATCTCGGAGTAGTTCCACGCGAAACAGTCTTTATACTGCATCAGGACGTCTTTTAGCATAGTTACCTGTTCTTCGGACAACAGCTCATTGACGAACGTAGGCCTCGGGTCGTTTGCCGTTCCCAAGTCGATCTTCCTTAGGTTGTCCGCAGTAGTATGTATTCCATCTTCCAGCTCTTTGGCGCCGGTGGAAATTCTGAGATCAACTCATCTTCATCCCTATTTTTGAAGCACCAGGAGAGGTCGTCCACATTATAGTGCTCTCCTTCTTCCAACATCGTTATCACGTGACAGGTGCGAGATCGTTTCCAATACCGATGTTGATTCGGTTCTACTCTCGCTGTATACGTGGCTTTCGGTACATGCTTCTGTGGTGGGGTTACCCTCCAACTGCTGGATAGAGCGAAGCTGCCTTACTGATACTGATCTTCTACTCAGTTTTTGAATGTGAAGCAGTATTCGAGAGGATGTCCTATCGCTCGGTGATAGGAGCAATAATCTGAGTGATGAACCTCGTTTACTTGATCGGGGTGTTTGGATTCCGGGAGCATAATCATTTGATGTTTCATGACAAGATCGAATATCTTCTTTGTCTTGGCTTAGGGAAAAGAATATGCTCGACCCATCTTCTTTATAAGAGACGGATCTCGGCTGCTCGATTCTCGATAGCGTGGCTTCTTGGACCCGCTTTGCCGCTGTCAAACGCTTTTTCCGTTCTTTAGTTTGTTTTTGCCTCCACGTCGGGTCTTCTGTATGATGGGCTGGCGACGAAGGGCATCGTCATTCTCCGTAGCCTGCTGAAGGAGGCGTTGTGTCCTAGCTTTCTCGTAAATGGCCATTTCACGGTTGTAGTCATCCCGGACCTTTTGACCCGCTTCCCTTATTAGTTTGTCCATCTGTTCTTCGAACGACGGAATTGGCATTTTTACGGCAGGATCTCGTTTTGGTTCAATTGCAGTGTCTTATAACAGAGCATCTCCTTTTTCATCGATGTCGTGTATAACGTAGCAACCATGGAGTCGCTCCCGTTTCTTGGATTGAACATATCCAAGCCCGATCGTTTCCATTCTCCCATTGGGCAATTTTCGCTGAGTTCCGGGGATGTTCCAGATCCTGTTGTAGAACTGAGCTTGTCGAGCAGTCTGTTTGAAGGGTACGCCTTGGCGCCTCAACAGCCTTTTTAATCCTTCTGTGTAGTATCTGGGCAGACGGATGGGCTGGAGCCTGTCAAGCATAGAATCGGCACCATGCCAGATTTCTTTCTCCACTTTGGTTTCCGCGGATCGATAAAAGAGGATCGCCTTTTCATCTTTTCGCCTGGGAGGGATGTAGAATGTCTATAGTCTTGCACACTATATGTCTCCAGCGCGTCAAGCTCTCTGTAGTGTTGCTGGGGAACTAGGGTGATCTGCAAACTCCGTTCATCGCCTGGCACGGCTTGTATTGATGGTCGAACAGAAAATACTACATTGACCCTATCTTCAGAGTTGCTGCCGAAGATCAACAGAGGGGTAGACGGTCCAGACTTCTTGTATTGGAGCGGCCCTGAATAGACTATCTCTTCTTCCTCCTTGGCATCACTCCCGAAGTCTGGAATAGTGATAATAGCTTTTTTCTTGTCCTCGGGTTTATGGCATCTTTCCGTGTCTTCGAAGTCTGGTAAGAAATACTTGGCGTCTTCATATTTGCGGACTTCATTTACGGAGAATGGGTTTAGCTCACCCATCACGGTATACTCGAGACCATCCTTGATATACTTCATACATTGATGTTGTGTAGAAGAGATGATGTTGTACTCGTGTAACCAAGGCCTGCCGAGCAAAGCATTGTAGCAAGTCTTGGCGTCAATGACATGAAATTTGATGTCAGTGACGAGCAGCCCAAAGCGTAACTTCAGTATCACAGACCCGAGCGTCCATGATGACTGGGAGTCGGACCCAAAGATGGTAATTTTATCCCGAGCGAGGTGCTGGACGCTCATGCAGATTTCTTTTAGCACCCTCACATTTAGGAGGTTGACAGAGGACCCGTTATCAACTAAGATCTTCCCTATCTTGATGTCATGATAGTATCTAGAAACATAGAGGGGACGGTTATGTTCACACGTTCCGAGGAGGAGATCTTCATCGCCGAAAGTGACGTCGGCAGTGTGCACTTCTTCCATATCGTCCTTCATCTTTTCTTCGGCAAGGAAAGCTTGAAAGTGTTCGGGCTCTTGTAGTGCCCTGATCTGGGAATCTCACGCCTCTTTAGACAACAGAAGGGCATCAAGAATGCTCAGCTGTGAGGGCAACTTCCTCAGGTGTGCCAGAACGTTGTAATCCACCTTGTTCTTCTTGGGTGGGTCCTTGGCTGCAAGCTCTTCGACGACTCAGTCATTGAGGGAGATATCTTCATGGGCTTTTCCTTTCCCCTTATCTTTTTTGTTCGATCCCTTATTTGTGGGTCCGAGATTCTTTTCGGGTAACGTGCGATTACGCAGCTGAATGTTCTCGCAGGTCTTTATCTCTTCTGTTTCGGAGATGGATTCCTTGAAGAGAGGGCTGAGGGCTATTTCTTCATCAGAATCGCTCCCGAAGGTGAGAACTTGCGATCCCTCGGAATTAACTATACGACAATCGCCGACAGTTCTTTTGCACTCATCTATCGTGCTTCTCTGCTCTCGACAAGTTTTGTGCTTCATCCGCTTGAAATGCTATCGATGAGCAACGTATCCCTGCCACCAATTTTTAAAGGTCATGCATCCCTCGGTAGGGTGTGTGATCCTCCGATGGTATAAGTAGTATTTTGGATGTGCATCTAGTTCGTCGGGGAACGTATTTTCTGAAGTGTCTTCTTTGAAAGGTGGCAACTTCATTCCCATCGACAGGGCTTTAGTGAACTTCTTCCTTGTCTTAAACCTGCTTTTGCTGGCGGCAGAAGTGCTTCTATCCGGTTGAGATACTTTATGGCTTCTCAATACCGGAGCTTCTTCAACGTGACGCCGACGCTTAGCCCTTTCATATATGGCCGTTTCACGCTCTCGGTCAGATTTGCTTTTCTGAAAGAGCTTCGCTCAGCAGTCTGTCAATCAATTCGTCTGATGGCTCCACGGATTCTGATTCCGGTTTTGGATCTGCCCCCGGATTCTCTGCATCAGGAACTTCTTTGCCATTTATTGATGAGTGAGATATCATGTGGCAGATTGCCACATTATCCTCGGGCTCTTCTGAAGAATTGTCTCCATCATCAGCGTCATCGGCTTCATTCTCAAGAACATGCTTAAAGAATTCATCCAACGTGATTGGGGTCTGTGCCTTTTGCTTATATTCTTCCAGTGGATCGATATATTTCTGCAGACCTATACGGCTATCTTCTGGTTGGACGGGCTTCTTGGCCTTCTTCTTTTTCTTTAAAGAGTTTGGAGGCTTGGCCTGAATGTTTTGTCCACCTTCACCAACTTTCAGCATTGGGCGCGGCTCAGCATCCCCTCAATAATCTCGGGCTCCAGCGGGCTCTTCCACCTAATCGCCGGACATGCTTGGATATCTTTCAGCATTCTTTTGGTATTTATCGAAAGAACAACTTCCCATGGAGATTAATGATCCTGCTCGGTGGATGGACTACTGCTCGGTGGTAGGGACAGTAATTAGGATTGTTGGCGTCACCCGGCTGCAGTGGGCGTTTTGGATCTGGCAGATTGAAGAGCATGTTACGCACCGCCAGTTCGAATAGTCTTCTCGTTTTATCCCGGGGAAACGAATAAGGGCGTTTTAGCTTCTCGTTGAAGAATCGTTGTCTATCGTTTTGGCGATCAACTGGTTTGGGACCACTGGGCTACTGCTGAGCATTGGCGACGAAGGTCTCTTTCCCTTTCCCCTTTTCGTTTCGAGGCTCCATTTTCGAGGAAGACGGTCTATGGCCTATCTGATCCATTTGGGCTAGCTTGTCAATCAAGGCCTGGAAGTTAGTCGGCTTGAAAAACATCATGAACTAGGATATGGTCGCCTGCAGATCGAGGGTACCCACGAACATGCCTACTGCAGGAGCTTCTTCTATGCGTTGTTAGCATTTCGACCATAGGTTCCGCCACCGGATTGCATACTGAACCCATGTTTCTCCCGGCTTCACCCTGGCATTGATCAATACCGTGATTGGGGTGCGTTCGCTGGCGCTTATGATCGCACGCTTTTGGCGTGTCGGATGTTCAAAGTTCTAAAGTTTACCGCGATCAGGACAGTGTCGCTATGCAGCTAGCCGGTTGAGCACGGGTCGATCCACAGGGAGATAGTTGTATTTCCGTTCTTGTTTTAGACGAGTCAATAAAGAATTTGTATGTGTTTGTTCAAGTCTAACCTATGTGTATTATTTGCAAGTATGAAGTTGTTAAGAAAAAGATACGAAATTGTAAGCTAAAGAAATCCGTACTCAAAACCTTTGAGTCGAGTCTTGACCAATTGAAGCTAGAGCAATTGGCAACAACGTGGATTAGGGGATTTAAGCGCGGTATTCGTGGAATCCGGCTTATTTACCCTTGTCCTTCCATTCTTGTCTTTTGCTTTCGCCTCCGGCCAAACCGAACGCAACCGGTCGCGGTTAGGAATCACCGTTACCTTGGTAGGGTAGGGTGCCTAACGGAGCGCTTGCGTATCGTTTGGGCGGAGTTCAATGGAAAATAACGGGAAAAGAAAATGAGCAAGGAGATATTAACTTACAATACCGTATTTATTCTTAACAACGGTAATTACATTCATTCACAAAAAGAACTAAAAAGAGAGAACAAAAAGAACAAAGAAAAGAAAAGATTACAAGCAAGTAATTAAAGTGCATGGTAATAAATTGCAAGTAATTAAAGACAAGAATGAAAAATGCAAGAAAGTAATTACAAGAACCATAGAACTCAAAACAAGCATGGGATCAATAGCCAACCCTTAAACTTGCAAGCTCAATCAAGAGGTTGCAAGATCAAGAGAAGGGTAAAGAACTCATGTGAAATGAAGCACTAAAGAGAGAACAAAATGATACAACCCCTTGAGACCAATGACCAAAGCTTAAACTTGCAAGCTCACTTAAGAGGTTGCAGGATCAAGTTAAGGTAGAGAGCTCAAGGGGGAAGCTAAGCAAAAAGAATAATACAAAAAACCCTCATCTTCATTGATCTTCCACTCAAAAAGCTCTCACTACAATTTTCATGGAGGAAAGAATGAAGAAGAAGAAGAAGACTAAAACCTAACAAAAGAGGCTAAAGAATTTAACACCTTGGCTTGGCTCAGTTCTGGGGTATTTATAGGAGGAGGGTTGAAAACCTAGGGCAATAATCTGGCTTAAAATGAATGTACCAATATGCCCCTGAAAACTGACCCAGCAAGGAGCCTACATGGCCGCGGTTCCGCGGCCTAAGCATGCTTAGGCCGCGGTTCCGCGGCCATAAAGAGGGCTTAGGCCATCATTTTTTGTCGTGTGCCCTGGTTCCCTTTGTCCTTGTGTTTGAAATCTTTAAACTGCACAAAAGTCCTCCAGAATATCTTCAGATTTCTTAGTCCAAGATTGCTTTCTTTTCTTTACTTTTGACTTTATCTCCCTCGAGCTCCGCGCACCCATTGATTCTTGTGCAGCCCCCCTCGTGCTCTGTGCATGTCCCCGACACGAATGACCACTGTCATATGTCTTGTCTCAGGAACTGGTACTCGGCACTGGACGGATATGGATGACCGGAACCCGGCTTTTATCTGCTGTGACAGATGTTCTGTATTTGGTGTAACTGTGGAGATTTTATCTTGATTTGCAATATTTGTACTGGAAACCTGTACTCTGTAAATATGTAACAAACACGGATTAAAAGCACCTACCTATAAACACACGAGCATAAGAATGGGCAGTATAAAATGCAGTATTCTGTTATGAACAAATACCCCCAAACTTAACTTTTGCTCGTCCCGAGCAAAACCAATTATTCACAAAAATAAAATCCTAACCGCACTTTCGCAGGAAACGCGATTGCACTGAGCGCGTGCAACAAGTCGTTAAACCTCTAGGTGTCCCTAGTAGGAGGAGTGTTGTCTCCTGAGGGTTTTCAGCGGATTACACCCACAGAATCCTGTCAAGCTAGTGTCATAAGTTAACATCGATTCTGCTCCTACAATTTAGTATTTACGTTAGAAACTCTATCATCCTAAGTTAGAAATATTCAACCCTTATTTTTCACACCTCGTATCTATTTAACCTTAGGTCCTATACGTTCCAAAAAAAGTTTAGAAAGATGTTGGTTCTCCTGAGTTTTCCTTCTAAAGTGAGGCCTCAAATCAGGGATTTTTATCAACTTTACAGAAGACATAAGTCTTATCCTTCATTTCTATCTTTTATTCAAACATCGATTGTATACCCCTACGTGTGTGTATATTTGCACCCCTACACTCAAGAATTCAATTCAAGCTATAATACCCTTGCCCTAATACCTAATACTACTTCTTTTCATTAAGGATGGACGGATTTGCTCACACACCTTTCATGCGACTATTAATGCTTCTTGAGGCACTAACGACCGATTACTGAATGTGTGAACTTTAAAGCGTAAATAGCAGTTTCCAGGTCTTGACTTTATTCTTTTTTTCTTTTTCTTTTTCAAGACCGGATATATTTTTGAACATGCTCTTTTGGTGTTTAGCTTTAAATACCGTTTTTTCTTTCATACTAGGCTTTCAGGCAAGAGTATTTCTAGGTATCCTCTACTATCTCAAGTTTCAAGGTGCGTGTAAGTGCAGTTTGTAGGGTATATACTTTCTAAATTTGAACTCAAGAAAAGAAACTATTTTTCAGACTTATCCTCCAGTAAAGCTTCAATACTTTCCCTTCATCTTGACTTAACTCAAGAACTGAACTCAAGATTACCTATTTCTCAAAAAAACTGTAAGGACGTATATTTACCAAAGTTAGACAGAATGAGGGTTATTTTAAGGGTTTTCAATTCCTAAGCCTAGAATTTAGTTATTTCTAACATATCAACTAAACTTTCAGAATAAAAATCTAAGTTACCCTATTAGCTAACTTGACGACAAAGTTATTATATTTTTGGAAAATTTTCGATTTTTGTGGGTTTTTAATAAGGTATGCAAATGCAAAATATACAAATGAATGCGAAGGAAGAAAGCTTACCGAGCACACCCCCAAACTTAAACTTGACAGTGCCCTCACTGTCAGGCTATACCAAGAGGGTCAAAATTGTCGGCGCTCTCCCTAAAAACAAATTATATACAAAACAAAAAGGAAAACAAAAAATATATACAAAAAAGGTGTCCCCCCCAAACTTAAGTAAAACAGTGTTTCCACTGTTGAAATTCAGGATTAGGGGGGAAAGAGAACAGTATCAAGCAATACAAGGCCTTACACGGGCCAAAAGTTAGTACCAACCATTCAAAGATCTTATCGTGATAAAGCAGTGGCTGGTGAAAGAAGGTGAAGAGGTAAGAAATGGAGACTACGCGAGACCATATGGAGGAAGAAGCGGGATACGGTCTCGGTATATGAGAAGAATGGCAGATGGGAGAAAGAAGTGGAGTACGAACTTGAGGGTGAAAATGGAGTGAATAGATTAGCACAATTTGTGATGACCGATGTGTAAAAAGCGATTGTGCTAATCTATTAACCCGTCGAGAAATGGGGTCAAATCCCACGAGATTCGTGAGAAACCATGGGTACGCCGAACTTGGTAAACCAGACATATGAAATGAGAGTGAGACGGTTTCTTGCATGGTCGGAACGATGGAAAGGGTGGGGGGAAGTGATTGAGGAAGGGTATCGGTTAAAGGTTCAGGAGGGTGTACACAGTCAATGAAAGGAACATGATGAATTGGAAAATCCGACTCATCAATTAAAACTGGTTCATCCTCAAAAATATCCTCAAAAGTTTCCTCAAAATTCAGCTTATCCATGCAAATTTCATCAAAATCTAGACGTATATGGGGTTCGGCAAAAACAGTAAATGACTCGGGATGATGAATTGGAGAGAAAAACTCTGCCAAATCTACAGGTTCATCATCCAAAATATTCCCGGCGTCAATATCCTCAATCAAGTGAAAATCTATATTCTCAGACACCTCAACAAAAGCATGGATATTAATCAATTCAGGTTCTAGAGTGGAGGTGTAGAGGTCAAAAGGTTTGGGATTGGTTTCACTTGGCAAGGTCCCTTCATAATCGGGTAAATCAAACACTACAAAGTCGCACAACTCATTCATCATTCTATCTTCAATTGATAAATCATGTGGGATACTCGATAGACTTTCAAAACAGGAGTTGTGGGATTCAATTTGGACCGGGTAGGCTTGATTCGGAAGGGGGTACAGCTCACTCTCTCCACTCAAATTCACAGCCTGTCCTGCCGCCTCATCATACATTGAAAAATTAGGAGCTAGTTGAAAACTAGCTATCGGGTCAGTATGTTGTACGAGAGCGGCCATGGACGCATTCAAATCCATCATCTGTTGGCTTGACGCTACCCTAAAGTCTTCCAACGACTGTTCTAGACTAGACATTGGTTGTGAAGGGGTTTCAGTAAAAGATTCAAAGTTGTTTGGATACTGAAAACTCCCAAATGGCGGTTCTGATGCAATGTCTAGGGAAGGTGCAAAAGAAGTGTAGGATTGGTAGGAATTGAATGGCTGGACAGGAGCAGGATCAACATTTGGATAGGAAGGTGAATGGAATTGTTAATCCCAAGAATTTGAAGTGGTGAAAGGAGTGAAAGATCGGCTACGAGATTGTTCAATACGTTCTGCAATAGACATAGGTCTTGGAGTTGCAACATGACTCGAAGAAGGGGTATCAACGTAAGAAGGGGTGAATGTATGAAATGGTTGATACGAAGTGGATTGCGGAGTCAAATTGTTTGTCCTAGACGCGTCTATCCGATCTCTCAATGAAATTTTGGGCATGGAGGGGTCGTTCGAAGTTCGGCCAAAGCAAGAACCGTAAGAAGTAATGTCTGGTTGTGGGTACCAAAGTTCGGCAAGAGTTTTTCGAGGTGGGGTACCCATGATATGAAGAGAGAGAAAGAAAGGTAGAGAAAAGGAGGGGAAAAAGAATGTGATATTTTTTTTTTTATAGTTTATATATTAACAGAAGAATGAAATATACACACAAAAAGAATATGGACAAAAACAATCACGACACAAAAATACCACACACCTAATCGTTCTAGGGTTCACCTAGGTCAACTAGACCTGCTCCAGAACTTGATTGTCGAAGTAAAACTGTGTCAAGAAACGGGCTCAAGATACACTGATCATGAGGCCAGGTAAGTGCAGAGATAAGGGGAGGTTTTCCAATGCTTTCGCGAAATTCCTTAATTAAATAACCCCTTCTCTTTTGGCGGTTTCTCCGTTAACACTTTCCTAGACACCCCGTAAACAATATACCGTTAAACGAGGTTCTAAACACAGTTAACTTCTCCTAGTGAGCGCGAAGTCCTTAAGGCTTAAAGTCTAGTTTCTTTTAAATTTTGTGCGGGTAAATGTTATGCTCAAGTTCGTGATTTGTGGGCCACGGAAAAGGTGATGAAATCCTTTACCGTATGTTGTGGGGTTCGCTTGCCCTTAAGTCCGTATTAATGCATGCAATGCGCAATTCAAAAAATTCTATAAAGAATCAAACAATTGTTTTATAGTTTAAGCACGGCACTGCAAAAAATACGTGTTAGTCAATTTTTAGCGTTTGCTAGCGAACTTGTAAAGAATCCAGCAAAGAATAGTATATTGGATGCGTCGGATTTAAGAAGAAGGTGTTAGTAAAGTACGTACCGTTAAGTTTTTGGGTTAGGAAACCCCCGTTGAATCAAATTCGGTAAGCTTGGAAAGTTCGCTTGCGCGGGTCAAACTACCCGGATCTTTAGCACTGTACTTCGTAATCACCTTAACTTTGAACGTACACTTTGCTCCCACAATCGCAGTTTGCAAATCCGCAAAAATCTGCACTCTTGCCCACAAAAATGATCAAAAATAACAAAAAGATTTTTTTTTTAATATTAATAAATATATACAAAAATAATATTAACCCGAATAACAAGAAAGAAAATACGCTACCGTCTCCCCGACAACGGCGCAATTTGATCGCACGCTTTTGGCGTGTCGGATGTTCAAAGTTCTAAAGTTTACCGCGATCAGGACGGTGTCGCTATGCAGCTAGCCGGTTGAGCACGGGTCGATCCACAGGGAGATGGTTGTATTTCCGTTCTTGTTTTAGACGAGTCAATAAAGAATTTGTATGTGTTTGTTCAAGTCTAACCTATGTGTATTATTTGCAAGTATGAAGTTGTTAAGAAAAAGATACGAAATTGTAAGCTAAAAAAATCCGTACTCAAAACCTTTGAGCCGAGTCTTGACCAATTGAAGCTAGAGCAATTGGCAACAACGTGGATTAGGGGATTTAAGCGCGGTATTCGTGGAATCCGGCTTATTTACCCTTGTCCTTCCGTTCTTGTCTCTTGCTTTTGCCTCCGGCCAAACCGAACGCAACCGGTCGCGGTTAGGAATCACCGTTACCTTGGTAGGGTAGAGTGCCTAACGGAGCGCTTGCATATCGTTTGGACGGAGTTCAATGGAAAATAACGGGAAAAGGAAATGAGCAAGGAGATATTAACTTACAATACCGTATTTATTCTTAACAACGGTAATTACATTCATTCACAAAAAGAACCAAAAAGAGAGAACAAAAAGAACAAAGAAAAGAAAAGATTACAAGCAAGTAATTAAAGTGCATGGTAATAAATTGCAAGTAATTAAAGACAAGAATGAAAAATGCAAGAAAGTAATTACAAGAACCATAGAACTCAAAACAAGCATGGGATCAATAGCCAACCCTTAAACTTGCAAGCTCAATCAAGAGGTTGCAAGATCAAGAGAAGGGTAAAGAACTCATGTGAAATGAAGCACTAAAGAGAGAACAAAATGATACAACCCCTTGAGACCAATGACCAAAGCTTAAACTTGCAAGCTCACTTAAGAGGTTGCAAGATCAAGTTAAGGTAGAGAGCTCAAGGGGGAAGCTAAGCAAAAAGAATAATACAAAAAACCCTCATCTTCATTGATCTTCCACTCAAAAAGCTTTCACTACAATTTTCATGGAGGAAAGAATGAAGAAGAAGAAGAAGAAGACTAAAACCTAACAAAAGAGGCTAAAGAATTTAACACCTTGGCTTGGCTCAGTTCTGGGGTATTTATAGGAGGAGGGTTGAAAACCTAGGGCAATAATCTGGCTTAAAATGAATGTACCAATATGCCCCTGAAAACTGACCCAGCAAGGAGCCTACATGGCCGCGGTTCCGCGGCCATAAAGAGGGCTTAGGCCATCATTTTTTGTCGTGTGCCCTGGTTCCCTTTGTCCTTGTGTTTGAAATCTTTAAACTGCACAAAAGTCCTCCAGAATATCTTCAGATTTCTTAGTCCAAGATTGCTTTCTTTTCTTTACTTTTGACTTTATCTCCCTCGAGCTCCGCGCACCCATTGATTCTTGTGCAGCCCCCCTCGTGCTCTGTGCATGTCCCCGACATGAATGACCACTGTCATATGTCTTGTCTCAGGAACTGCTACTCGGCACTGGACGGATATGGATGACCGGAACCCGGCTTTTATCTGCTGTGACAGATGTTCTGTATTTGGTGTAACTGTGGAGATTTTACCTTGATTTGCAATATTTGTACTGGAAACCTGTACTCTGTAAATATGTAACAAACACGGATTAAAAGCACCTACCTATAAACACACGAGCATAAGAATGGGCGGTATAAAATGCAGTATTCTGTTATGAACAGCTTACGAACCTTTGTGTAAACAGTAGCTCCATTTATGTGAATGTCATGACGGGGTCATTCGGGAGCTCGGAGTACCATTCGAATGCTGTCTCCGACAACCTACTAACAAACTGGTGAAGCAGCAGTTTATCGTCACCCCCAGTATTACCGCACAAGGCCCTGAATTAAGCAACGTGCTGGTGTGGATTACCCGTCCCCTTATACACATGGAATTTAGGGATCATGAATCGCGGTGGGTACTTTATTTGATCGTACCAACCCGGATAGGGTCGTCCAGTCTTGACGATTTTGTTAGTTATATGTATGCCCTAGAGGCCATTACTGTACATACGATGTATATTGTAGTGGATGCTTGGACATATATAGGGAGGACTTTCTTGCTCAACATGATAGTATGCTATATGGTTGCTCTTTATCTTAACATGTACACCGATTGTTTCTATGTTACATGTTGATAAAGCCCTTAGGATGAGTACTTGACTACCAGGACTATGATGCAGATCATACTAGTCGGGACAGAGTAGTCGTTAAGTACATCCTTCAAATGTTCCTAGTTGTAGTGTATCGAGATAGGGCATCGATATACCAGAGTAGACTAGCATATAGCTTCTCGACCCACGTAGATAGGCGATGGATGATCCCATATCCATTTGTGTTTGACATCAGAGACAGTATACGGGTGCTCAGTGGAGACTGGGTACACTGGACGGACTCGTCGAGAACTCCCAGATGGTATTATACCTCACGTCAGATGGCAGTTCTCTGGTGACACTGGTACAGCTTAGCCTGTAGACCCGAGATCGTCATAGAGTCTTGTGTGATTCCCACTGTGCTTTGATTTCCACCTTACCACATTCAAGAGAACGTGCAAAACGGTGGCTTTTGGGTACATTCCCGAATCACATGGAGGCAATGAGCGATAGGAGGGGTTTCGTCTCTCCCGGTATAGGGAGTTGATGTTGCGCTGTGATCGATTGGCTATAACAGGAAGTACCTGGTCAGGGCTGCTTCAGAGATATACTAGTAAGTGTTATCAGTAGTTTCTCGACCCGTTATAACCCTCATATCGACACGACTTATCGAGTTACTGGGGTCTGACGTTTACCACCCCTAGACGAGATATGCGACATATCAGACGAAGAGACCGGACTGTATGGTAGTGTTACTGATTGGATTCGCAGGAGTGTGAGCAGGCTTGCTTGTTGATCTTCTGATCGCTCAATACCCGGGTGACCGTTACGTTTAGTAGACCTCTTGCGGCTTGTGGGTGTTTGATATGATCATCACCTACTGCCGGCGTATTGACGAGTCTTTAGAGTTCTATACAGAGGTTTCCTGGCTCAAGCGTAACGGAGTAGGAGCACATATGTGATATGTGCAGGATCGAGATTAATACGATATGAGATACCTTATTCTATTCTCGCGATATGTGATATCGGTCGGTTATATATGATATAGCCAGGTTATCGGATCAAGTGTTGATTCGATAAGTTGATTTATATGATATTAGTCGGTTATATGTGATATAGCCGAATTATTAAATCAAGAGTTGATTTGATAATCTAATTAATAACTATATATTTGATATATTACATTACATTAACCAGTATTAGCTCACTTATGATTTCTTTTCTCACTAATTTTGTGCATGTGTATATATGTGATATATATATATATAAGCGTACATTATTTTGCGTCATGCTTGATGATACATGCAACAAAGGTGTGTGTATGACTTACACCATGCTTGGTTTAATTGCTAGGGCTTTATTTATTTAAGTAATTCTAAAACTAAATGATTTTGTCATGGTTGATAAGCTTGTAGAAGCTTGTAGTTCTTTGACTAAGTCTTCAAGTTTTGTTTTACCTAAGATAATTGTTAACCCTACCAATTAACCTAGCCTTGGTTAAGTCTCTACAAAGGTTAAGTATATGATACTTAACTCACCCATGGTTGCTTCACTCTCTGATGAGTTCATTCTTCTTCTTCTTCTTTTTCTTCCTCAAAAGCTTTCTAGCTTCAATGGAGATGTGAGAAAAAATATGAGAAAATGAAATCTAAAGTGAGCCCACTTCCTACTTTATCATCCTCTATTACTTGCCATTTAGTATAGGCTGTTTACTTCACTAATTTCACAATTAGTGAAGAGATAGCTTGGGTTAGTGTCTCCTCGACGTAGATCATCTTCGGCCTCAAAGACTTCGATGCAAGCATGTTCATTTCTTCATGGGATCCTCTCTAGAGTCTGGAGTTCATGATCGCAGCGAAGGGACTACTACACGGAGCTATTGAAGTGAAGGACCGGTCTACAAAGGTTGTATTCCTTGCTCACTTTACTTGCAAAGTAGTTTGCATTCTATTCCGTCGGATTTCAAGTATATGATTCTAGGGTTAGGGTTAGCTAGAATGGCAAATCTTTGAATTTGGCATGGACGATGCCTCCCGAAACTTTGCTGCCGTGCTAGGTAACCCTGCAGTGGTATCAGAGCCATGCTAGAAATTTAGACGGATTTTGTTAAGATTACGAAATCGAAATACTCCGAAACTTGAAACGTGAAAATGTAGTTTCTGTCGATTCTAAAAAGTTGTCAAATTTTTTTTAAAACAAGTACAGAGTATTATATGGGATATATAATGAACACAGTGAAAATTTCAGAGGGTTTGCTCGGATTTTGGTCGAGATCACTAGGGTAGGGGCCGACCACTTTCTGGTGGTTTTGCTTGAAATTTTCACTGTGTTTCAGTTACTGGGTTTTGGTGTTTCAGGTGTTGTTTATTTTTGCTAATTTTTCATGTGATGTAATCTTACACTATAAGCAATTCGGAGCGTTTCGTATTCGTAGTTTTAACAATGTTTCGGGTTATTCACATATTGTCTAGGCGAAATTTAAAAGTTCGATCGAATGTCAAAAACCCATTTTTCCAAGTTTAACATATTCGGAAAAACATGCAAGTAATTCTATGAACCCTCTAGAAGAATGAAAACCTAACTCGACTTTTTGGATCGCGGAACCACGGTCATACCCTAGGGTTTGCCGCAGTTCTGTGGCGACATGAGTGAGGCTTGGGTCTGCCCTTCTACGGCTGGTGCATAGGTACTGTGGCATATTCTGGGTATTATTGAACTGTGCTCAAGTGTTGAGCTGTCGGGAAATTGTGATATTTTGATGAATCGATCGAAAAGTTTAACGTCGTCCGGATATTATGTGATGGGATACAATATTTGGAATCCACAAAAGTAGTTATGAGATAACTAATTTGAATTTTATAAATCTAGCAGTTTAGTCTCATTTGATCGGTTGCCACGAGATTTTGATGTGATCAAAAGTCTGTCGCAATCACGTAGCGTACGCGGATACTCGCCAGGTAACCTTATTAGATAGCCACGCCCCATAGCCCCGACCAAGTGACTGTAGGAGAACCCCGTCCCCAAAAGCATCCGTTCGGATGCTCGCGGCTGCGGTGTTCTGCCTTAGTGCACTTCGTCGACGACATCGGAGGTGCGGCCGTCTATTAAAGTTTCCGACGAGCATTCGATCAGGATGTCGGGAATTTTGTTGAATTGCCCGACTTGTTATTATAAAGTGTTTTCAATATCGAGACTAAAATGCGGGGTTTATAATTGTTAGGCATTCGATGTCTAAGGAATTCATTTGGTTAGGCATGCGATGTCTAAGGTGGTTGCGGATTCCAACTGTTGTAGTTTTTCATTTTCTTTTCTGCATGAGGGGACATCGAGGCGAATGTGGATGGCATAAGCGTACGTTGTATTTATCTGTGATGTTTAGGTAACTTAAAATGATGGGACTTCATTAATGAGATTAATGAAAGAAATAAAAGAAACCTAAAGATGTTGTAGAAACTTGTTTTAAAAACTAGTAGCTCTAGTTCTTGCTTTGCATAGCGGTATTCCTTGTAGAATACCCAGCACCTTATTCAATAAGGAAAGAGCCGAGATCCCTTTACCAGGAGTGACCTCTTTAGCAAAACTAGCAAATGCTACAAACTCGGTTTGTCTTTTGATTGCTTTTATAGTTTTTGCTTTGCATAGTGGTATTTGTGAAATATCCTACACCTTATTCGATAAGGAAAGAGCCGAGATTCCTTCACCGGGAGTGACCTATTTAGCAAAACTAGTAAAAGCCTAAAAAACACTCCATTTTAAATCATTTGATTCTACGAAGATATCAAGTTCATTACGCAAAAGGTTTTCTTAAAAATCTGTCGTAGCCCTCCGACATTTCAGATAAGTACTTCATAGTATTCGTGCTGCGTTTGTTGGCCTCCGTCAAGGCGTAGTGTGCGGTAGCTATTTATGCTTATCTGCTTAAGCATATGATGCGATTGAGTTAGGGTAGTCGTGCGACTTTATTGGCCTCCGTCAAGGGTCGTGCGGGTGGGTTTAGTGCGGGTGGGTTTAATTCAATCATGAAATGTACGGGCTTGACTAGCGGACTATGGTTTGTTGACCTCTGTCAAGGTCATAGCACGCTAGGGGTAAAATATTATCGGGAATTTCAAGTGTTGAAATTTGCAATGAGATTTCATACCTTCTATGAGATAGTTGGATCCCGATACTCACTGCGAGTAAGAGTTACTCCTGGGAGAGTTTTACACATTACAATTAGCCGATCAAGTAGGTGTCTAGAAATGTGTCAACGGGGTTACGTCCATGGGAAAACGAAGTTTATTTTAATTAGGTCCATACGAAAGCACGGGGAACCTCCCTCAAAGTACCGGCACTGGCCTGGCTGAAAGATTGACGAACTTGTAAGGTGTAATTAATCCCGGCTAGTCTTACCTTTTAGGGTTTGAAGGAAGATTTGACTAAAACAGTGGGAGCCATCCTGATTAGATAAATTAATAACTAATCTAATCTTGCAAGAGCATACGCTGAGTGTTTTCTTTTCTCTCTCTCCAGGTAGCGACCATGTCATGCCTTAATCAAGATTATGATACGGATGTATTAACCGAACCCGCTTGTTATACTGAGCTGGGAAACGTTGGTCCCGCTCCAACTTATAATTGTTATAAGACCGAGCAGGAAATATGGGATTACCAGGATTCCTGTGCCGCCCAAACGAAGAAATTGCATGATAATGCATCTTCTTCAGGTGTGTTCATTACCGAGAACTGTTTCTCAGTATCCTTTACGTCCAGGGTATGAGATACCGGATCAGGATCCCACATATGTAATCTATTACATGGGCTACATATAGGTAGAGAACTGAGAATGGGTGATAAGTTTTAAGAGTTAGAAACGGTGCAATTGTTGCGGCCAAAAGCAGTTGGCAGTTATCACTCCGTATTACCAAATACATTGATTCTGAATGAATGTTATTAGATACCGAACCTGATATACAAAATCATATCAGTCTCTTTATTTAGTAAAGAAGGATATAATTTTGTATTGTTGGATAATATTTTGAACATTTCCTATATCAAGAGTTGATCGGTTCATGCACGTTATCTAAAAACATATACGTTCTAAATCAAACTACAGTTCTTAACGTACAAAACATGCACAAGAGGAAGAGTTCAGAAATGAACGAATCCTTCTTGAGGCATTGTAGACTAGGTCATATCAATGCGACCCGACTAGCTGAAGTTAAATAAAGATGCATATTTAAATCAGTTTGAATTTACATCTTGTGAAACTTGCCAGTCATGTCCTAAAGATAAAATGACCATAGCTCCGTTTATTGTAAACATAGAAAGAGTTAATGAACTCTTGGGATTGATACATGCTAATGTATGAAAGTCCCCTGTCTTCACATGCCAGGACCGGTTCTATGTACTTCATTACATTAACTGATGATCTCTCAAGATTCGCACATGTGTTCCTGTTGAAACACAAGTCTAAACCTTTTGAGAAATTCAAAGAATATAAGTTAGAAGTAGAGAACCAAAAAGGGTATAAGTATTATGTCCTATGATGAGATCAGGGAGGAGAATACTTGAGCACGAAGTTCCTGGACTATTCTAAAGGAGAATGAGATTCTCTCTCAGCATTATTCCACCGTATACACCACAACATGTCGGTGTATCGGGGCGGAGCAATCGCACCCTATGTGATAAGGTATGCTCTATGATGAGTACTACTGAGTTCCCTATTTCCTTTTGGGGGTTATGCACTTGAGAACCTGCATACCTATTGAATAGGGTTCCAACCAAAGCAGGTGACTACAACTCTATATGTGATATGGTATGGGAAGAGCCCATCTCTTAAGTAAGTTAAGATTTGGGGTTGTCCGGCCTATGTCAAAAGCAAAATCCGGACAATCTCGAGGCAAGGTCAGTTCTGTGAAAGTTTGTTGGACATCCAAGCATTCGCAAGGGAATATCTTCTACCGCACTGAGGAGCAAAAGGTGTTTTATTTCTCAGCATGCCAACTTTTGGAAAGGGAATTTCTTGTGAAAAAAGTTAGTGGTCATGAGGTAGAACTGAAAAAGTTCCATCTATACAAACTGCAGCTGATGATTTGGTAGAACCGGAGGATTCAATAGTTCCCGACAAACCTCAGCCTCTCCGCCGATCTGGTAGGGTTCCTCATCCACTTGAGAGATACTTAGGTTTCTCTATGACAGTGAGAGCGAGGATTGCATCGTGAGATGATGACCCAACTATTTTCGAGCAGGCCATCAAGAGTGGGGACTCTATAAGAATGGATGGATGCTATGCGATCTGAGATGGAATCTATGTACACCAACAAAGTATGGACTTTGGTTTCTTTATCTGAAGGGTTAAATCCCCATCAGGAGCAAGTATATCTTGAGAAGATTACTTGGTGTACATGAAAAGGTTGAGACTTTCAAAGCTAAGACTAGTTGTAAAAGGTTCTCGTCATCGACCAGGTGTGGATAATGATGAAACCTTTTCTAGTGCATATGCTTAAGTCCATCCGGATCCTACTTGCCATTGTTACATACCATGACTACGATATCTGGCAGTTGGGTGTCATGACTGCTTTTCTAAATAGTGATTTAGAAGAGAGCGTCTATAAGTACACAGCCAGAGGGCTTCGTAGACAGTGGGAGCAGCGGAAACGTGTGCAATTTGCTTTATGGGATAAAGCAGGCATCGCGGAGTTGGAACATCTGTTTTGATGTGGTAGTCAAAACGTTTGACTTCATCAAAATGGTAGATGAAACTTGTATATACAAAAAGGGTAGTAGGGAGTATGGTGGTGATCTTCGTATTTTACGCGGATGATATACTCTTGATAGGAAAGGAGTTTCCTATGCTACACTCAGTCAATCTCCTCTTATCACAAGGATTCTCCATATAGGATCAAGGTGATACCTCCTAAATCCTGGGATTTGGATCTATGAGATAGATCTAAGTGGATGTTAGATCTAAGTGGATGTTAGGATTCTCACTAGATGTAGTGAGATAGTATCAATCAATCCTGGGGAGAATCACTGGATAGATTCCAGGGTGGTAAGGTTGACTGAATGTCAGTCACAGGCATCGTCTTTACCCTCAGTGGAGGGACGGTATGTTGGAAGAGTTCCAAGCCAGATACCGTGGCAAACTAGACGATAAAGGCAGGATACATTGCTACCAAGGATACTACCAAAGAGGCAGTCTGGATATATATTAGTTCATGAGATGAACTTCGTTCCTACCATTGTGTGACAATGGAGTTGTGGCTTATGCCTAGGAACCCCCGTCCCATCAGTAATCCAGACATATTCTTAGGCAGTATCACCTGATCATGAAGATGGTTGATCTCCAGGGAGATCGAGGTTAAGAGAGTAGACACAGAAGAGAACATGGCGGATCCACTCACAAAGGCCTATTCCCATGAGAGACTTTTATGGGATGCTTGAGTATGTGGTACTTCAATCACAGCTGATTGTTGGGTATGGGATACTACAACAGATGACCCTAGTGCAAGTGGGAGATTGTTAGTTATATGTATGCCCTAGAGGCCATTACTGTACATACGATGTATATTGTAGTGGATGCTTGGACATATATAGGGAGGACTTTCTTGCTCAACATGATAGTATGCTATATGGTTGCTCTTTATCTTAACATGTACACCGATTGTTTCTATGTTACATGTTGATAAAGCCCTTAGGATGAGTACTTGACTACCAGGACTATGATGCAGATCATACTAGTGGGGACAGAGTAGTCGTTAAGTACATCCTTCAAATGTTCCTAGTTGTACGTGTATCGAGATAGGGCATCGATATACCAGAGTAGACTAGCATATAGCTTCTCGACCCACGTAGATAGGCGATGGATGATCCCATATCCATTTGTGTTTGACATCAGAGACAGTATACGGGTGCTCAGTGGAGACTGGGTACACTGGACGGACTCGTCGAGAACTCCCAGATGGTATTATACCTCACGTCAGGTGACACTGGTACAGCTTAGCCTGTAGACCCGAGATCGTCATAGAGTCTTGTGTGATTCCCACTGTGCTTTGATTTCCACCTTACCATGTTCAAGAGAACGTGCAAAACGGTGGCTTTTGGGTACATTCCCGAATCACATGGAGGCAATGAGCGATAGGAGGGGTTTCGTCTCTCCCGGTATAGGGAGTTGATGTTGCGCTGTGCTCGATTGGCTATAACAAGAAGTACCTGGTCAGGGCTGCTTCAGAGATATATTGGTAAGTGTTATCAGTAGTTTCTCGACCCGTTATAACCCTCATATCGACATGACTTATCGAGTTACTGGGTCTGACGTTTACCACCCCTAGACGAGATATGCGACATATCAGACGAAGAGACCGGACTGTACGGTAGCGTTACTGATTAGATTCGCAAGAGTGTGAGCAGGCTTGCTTGTTGATCTTCTGATCGCTCAATACCTGGGTGGCCGTTACGTTTAGCAGACCGCTTGCGGCTTGTGGGTGTTTGATATGATCATCACCTAACGCCGGCCTATTGACGAGTCTTTAGAGTCCTACATAGAGGTTTCTTGGCTCAAGCGAAACGGAGTAGGAGCACATATGTGATATGTGCGTGATCGAGATTAATACGATATAAGTTACCGTATTCTTTTCTCGCGATATGTGATATCGGTCGGTTATGTATGATATAGCCGGGTTATCGGATCAAGTGTTGATTCGATAAGTAAATTCATATGATATTAGTCGGTTATATGTGATATAGCCAGATTATTAAATCAAGAGTTGATTTGATAATCTAAGTAGTTGTTGATATTTGTTTGCTTGTTTTATTTTCCTTCTCTTCTCTTTTCCGTAATATTTTCGAGCGATGATACTCGACGGAGTTCCTGGCTAAGGTGAGGACACAAGAGTTAGCTTACACCATTTGTAAAACCATATTTTCCTTTTCCTTCATTTCTTCCTTCTTGTTTTGTTTTATTTTCTTTTATAATGTGTGAATAATTCCACACTTGTTAAGGCTAAAGAAGGTGGTATGAGGGAAGGAAAAATCCCTTGTGCTTCTCTTCGCCAAACATCTTGAAACAAACCCAGACCAAACAAACGCAACCCCCTCACTTAGACGCGCTATACGTGACATATAGCCGCGACCTAAGTCGAGAAGTCCTTTAAGCGCACTATAACGTGACATGTAGTTGTGACTTAATTGGATACATGGTTGTCGGAGTTTGGCCGAGGGTTGGGATAAGCATATTTAGTGGACGGACAAGGGGCACTAGGAATGGATTTTGCGTTGGAAAGCTCGCTTAAACTTGCAAATCCCATTCCTATGTTATCCTAATACCTGCTACTTTCGATTATCCCAACATCGTTTTAAGAAGGGCAAAAGATAAGCACAAGACTAATCCTAACTCTACCAGCCAACCTTAACCTTAACAAGTTTACTTGAACATAAAATACGAACACTTAGGATAGAACTGAACATACACATATACATTCTTCATTGACTCGTCTAAGACTCGAACGAACATACTACCATCTCCCTACGGACGACCCGTGCTCAACCGGGTAGCTGCAAAACAACAACGTCCTTGATCGTGGTTAACTTTAGAATTTTGAATACGCGACACGCCAAAAGCGTGCGATCAAATGGCACCGTTGCTGGGGAGACGGTTATCTGGAGCAAGTATAGTATTCAAATCCAGAAATAGAGGTTTTTATTCTATCTTACAAAGTAAGAGAAGTGCAGGACCAAAGTCTCATACCACAATTCCAGATTTTGACCGCGGAACCACAGTCAAAGCTTGGGTTGTGCGGCGGTTCCGCGGTTGTATTGAGGCTTATGAGCCCCAATTTTTTTCCACCCTTTCTCTATCCTTTTATCTTCTCTGTGAACTCCACTGAACTGTATTTTCTGTAGGTTTCTTTGCACAGATTGCGCCGCCGCCAAATAATATTTTTTTGTTGTTTTAGATTTTTTTTGTTTACACGCTTTGCATATAATATTACGGACATTAAGGGGCCATAACACCAATTCAGATTGGGTGGGGATTTCATCACCCTTCCTTAGAACCCACAAATCACTAATTGCATACGCATCACCTTGAGTTAATAAAAAATATCTAGACTAAACCTATAAGGACTTGTCGCGCTCAATTAGGACAAGTGAAGGTTACGGGGAATCGGTCGTTTATCTAAACTTGACTTTTTGGTGCCTAGGCTAGACAAGTGAGGAGGTAATTTTAAAAGGCCCATATCACGGTGATTCGTAAGCGGAACCCTCCTTACCTCACTTGTGCTTACCTGGCCACAATTGGCAGTGAAGAGGCGATTCGAGGGTTATCTTGCAACTTGTCGCTTGGAAGTCTAGCAGCGGTCTTGTTGGACTTTGAAGACCCTAGTTCTAGGTGTTGTTTGTGCATATTGTGATTGTGATTGTGCTTATGTGAAATTTAGTCCCATAATTCCATATTCTTTCAAAAAACTAAACAAACAATTTTTAAAACTCCAAAAACAAACAATTTTTTTAACTAAAAAAAATCACATTCTTTTTCCCTCCTCTCCTTTTTTCTTCTTCTCTTCATATCATGGGTACCCCACCTCGAAAAACTCTTGCCGAACTTTGGTACCCACAACCAGACATTACTTCTTACAGTTCTTGCTTTGGTCGAACTTCGAACGATCCATCCATGCCCAAAAATTCATTGAGAGATCGGATAGACGCACCTAGGACAACCAATTGGACTCCACAATCCACCTTGTATCAACCATTTCAACCTTCACCATCTTCTTACGTTGATACCTCTTTTGAGAGTCCAGTTGTGACTCCAAGACCTATGTCCATTGCTGAACATATTGAACAATCACGTAACCGATCTTTCACTCCTTTCACCACTTCGAATTCTTTTGATCAACAGTTTCAACCACCTTCTTATCATAACGTTGATCATCATCCTGTCCAACCATTCAATTCCTATAATTCCTTCCCAACTTTTACACATTCCCTAGACATTGCTTCTACACAGCCATTTGGGGGTTTCCAGTATCCAAACGAGTTTTAATCTTTTACTGAAACCCCTTCACAACCCATGTCTAGTCTGGAACAGTCGTTAGAAGACTTTCGGGTAGCATCATACCAACAGATGATGGATTTGAATGCTTCCATGGCCGTCCACATACAACCTAGTGACCCAGTAGCTAGTTTTCAACTAGCTTCATATTTTCCAATGTATGATGAGGCGATAGGACAGGTTGAGAATTTGAGTGGTGAGAGTGAGCTGTACACCATTCCAAATCAAACCTACCCATCCCAAATTGAATCCCACGACTCCGGTTTTGAATGTCTATCTAGTGTCCCAAAGAATTTATCAATTGAAGATAGAATGATTAATGAGTTGTGCGACTTTGTAGTGTTTGATTTACCTGATTGTGAAGGGTCCCTTTCGAGTGAAACCATCACCAATCCTTTTGACCTATACACCTCCATCTTAGAACCACAATTGATTGAACTCCATGCTTTCGATGAGGTGTCTGAGAATATTGATTTTCACTTGATTGAGCATATCGACGCTGGGAATATTTCGGATGATGACCCCACAGCTTTGGATGAGTTTGTCTCTCAAATTCATCATTTACTTTCACTTCCGTATGGATATCATCCTGAGTCATTAAATGTTTTCCCGAACCCTATATGCGTCTGGAATTTGATGATAAATGCATGGATGAGCTAATTTTTAAGGAGAATATTGAGGAAATTTTTGAGGATGAACCAGTTTTAATTGATGAGTCGGATTTTCCAATTCATCCTATCCCTTTCATTGACTGTGCACACCCTCCCGAACCCTTAACCGATACCCTTCCTCAATCACTTCCCCACATCCTTTCCGTCGTTCCGACCTTGTAAGAAACCTTATCACTTTCATTTCCAGTGTCTGGTTTACCAAGTTCGGCTTACCCATGGTTTCTCACGAATCTTGAGGGATTTGACCCAATTTCTCTCCATATTGATAGATTAGTACAATCCATCTTTTCACATCGATCATTACAGATTGTACTAATTTATTCAATCCATTTCAACCCTCAAGTTCGTATTCCACTTTTTTCTCCCTTCCACCATTCTTCTCCTCCACCGAGACCGGACGCCGCTTCTATCCCCACACGGTCTCGCGTGTTTCTTATTTTTTTTCTCTACACTCCATTCTTTCACCAACCGCCGCTTTATAACGATAAAATGTTTGAATGATTGGTGCTCACTTTTGGCATTTGTAAGGCCTTGTATAGCTTGATACCGTGTTCTCTCCCCCTAACTCTGAACTTTAACGCTTAAACAGTGAAAACACTGTTTCACTTAAGTTTGGAGGGACCTTTTTGTGTATATATTTTTGTTTTTTTTGTTTTGTATAAAAAAAATTTTAGGGAGCGCCAACAATTTTGACCCTCTTGGTGTAGCCTGACAGTCAAGTTTAAGTTTGGGGGTGTGCTCGGTAAGCTTTCTAACTTCACATTCATTTGTATATTTTGCATTTGCATACTTATTCTAAAAAACCATAAAAATCGAAAATTTGACAAAAATATAAAAACTTTGTCGTCAAGTTAGCTAATAAGGCAACTTAGATTTTTTTTCCGAAAGTTTAGTTGATACGTTAGAAATAACTAAATCCTAGACTTAGAAATTGAAAACCCTAAAAATAACGCTCATTCTGTTTAACCTTGGTAATTATACATCCTTGCAGTTTTTTTTGAGAAATAGGTAATCTTGAGTTCAGTTCTTGAGTTCAGTCGAAATGAAGGGAAAGTATTGAAGTTTTACTGAAGGATAAGTCTGAAAAATAGTTTCTATTCTTGGGTCCAAATTTAGAAAGTATATACCCTACAAGCTGCACATACACGCACCTTGAAACTTGGGATAGTAGAGGATACCTAGAAATACTCTTACCTAAAAACCTAGTATAAAAGAAAAAACGGTATTTAAAGCTAACCACCAAAAGAGAATCATTGAAAAATATATCCGGTCTTGAAAAAGAAGAAGAAAAAATAAAATAAAAAAAGAAGAAAAAATAAATAAAGTCAAGACCTGGAAACTGCTATTTACACTTTATGCTCACATATTCAGTAATCGGATGTTAGTGCCTCAGGAAGCATTAATAGTCGCATGAAAGGTGTGTGAGCAAATCCGTCCATCATTAATGAAAAGAAGTAGTATTAGGTATTAAAGCAAGGTTACTATACTTTGAATTGAATTCTTAAGTGTAGGGGTGAAAATTTACACACATGTAGGAGTATATGATCGATATTTGGAGAAAAGATAGGGATAAAAAATAAGACTGATGTTTTCCGTAAAGTTGATAAAAAATTCCGGATTGGAGACCGCACTTTAGAAGGAAAACTCAGGAGAGACCGAGATCTTTCTAAACTGTAAAACGTATTGGATCTGAGGTTGAATAAATAGGAGGTGTGAAACATAAGGGTTGAATATTTCTAATTTAGGATGATTGAATTTTTAACTTAGATACTAAACCGTAGAAGTAGAATCGACGTTAAATTAGGAAACTAGCTTGACGGGATTTTGTGGGTAGTATCCGCTAAAAACCCTCAGGAGACAACACTCCTCCTACTAGAGACACCTAGAGATTTAACGGCTTGTTGCACGAGCTCAATGCAATCGTGTTTCCTGCGAAAGTGAGGTTAGGACTTTTTGTGAATAATTGGTTTTGCTCGGGACGAGCGAAAGTTAAGTTTGGGGGTATTTGTTTATACCAGAATATTGCATTTAATACCGCCCATTCTTATGCTCGTTTGTTTATAGGTAGATACTTTTAATCCGTGTTTGCTTTATATTTACAGGCTACAGGTTCCTAGTCCAAAATAACGTAAATGATACAAAATCTCCACTGTTACGCCAAAATCCAGAACATCTATTACCAACAGATAAAAGCCGGGTTCCGGTCATCCGTATCCGTCTAGTGCCGCGTACTAGTTCCAGAGATAAGACAAATGACAGTGGTCATTCGTGTCTTGGACAAGCACAGGGCACGAGAGGGGCAGCACAAAACCCAATGGGTGCGCGGAGCTCGAGGGAGAAAGGTCAAATCAATCAAAAGTGAAGCTATTTTTGGACTGCTGCAGATCTGAAGAAATTGTGGAAACAATTTGTAATTTGGAACATGTAGAACAACTGAAAAAACAATACAAGAAAACCCAGGAAAAATGACAAACCAACTCCTTCAAAGAAGAGCGGATCCGTGGCCAAAATGGCCGATTCGCGTCCGCGGCCGAGTTGACTCAGTGTCAACTCGGATTTTTGGGGTAGTTTGGACATTTCATTTGGGCTCAGAATCTTGCCCTAGGGTTTCAGTACTCAGCCTATAAATAGCCCAGTTTTGTGCCAAGCCAAGGGGCTTCTTTTTATGTTTCTTTTTGTTAGGATTTAGTTTAGCTTTAGTTCTTCTTCTTCTTCTTATGTATTCTTCCATTAAAATGTAGTGAGAGCATTGAGTGGATGATGAATGAAGATGAGGGTTTGTTATTTTTATTATCTTGTAATTTTATTTCTTGCATTGTCTTTTAATTTCTAGTGTAACTTTTAAGTAGTTGTTGATATTTGTTTGCTTGTTTTATTTTCCTTCTCTTCTCTTTTCCGTATTATTTTCAAGCGATGATACTCGACGGAGTTCCTTGCTAAGGTGAGAACCCAAGAGTTAGCTTGCACCATTTGTAAAACCGTATTTTCCTTTTCCTTCTTTTCTTCCTTCTTGTTTTGTTTTATTTTCTTTTATAATGTGTGAATAATTCCACACTTATAAAGGCTAAGGAAGGTGGTATAAGGGACGGAAAATTCCCTTGTGCTTCTCTTCGCCAAACATCTTGAAACAAACCCTGACCAAATAAATGCAACCCCCTCACTTAGACGCGTTATACGTGACATATAGCCGCGACCTAAGTCGGGAAGTCCTTTAAGCGCACTACAACGTGACATGTAGTTGCGACTTAATTGGATACATGGTTGTGGGTGGTTGGCCGAGGGTTAGGATAAGTGTATTTAGCGGACGGACAAGGGGCACTAGGAATGGATTTAGCGTTGGAAAGCTCGCTTAAACTCGCAAATCCCATTCCTATGTCCTCCTAATACCCGCTACTTTCGATTATCCCAACATCGTTTTAAGAAGGGCAAAAGATAAGCACAAGACTAATCCTAACTCTACCAGCCAAGCTTAACCTTAACAAGCTTACTTGAACATAAAATACGAACACTTAGGATAGAACTGAACATACACATATACATTCTTCATTGACTCGTCTAAGACTCGAACGAACATACTACCATCTCCCTACGGACGACCCGTGCTCAACCGGCTAGTTGCAAAGCGACACCGTACTTGATCGCGGTTAACTTTAAAATTTTGAATACGCGACATGCCAAAAGCGTGCGATTAGCGGACTATGGTTTGTTGGCCTTCGTCAAGGTCATAGCACGCTAGGGGTAAAATATTATCGGGAATTTCAAGTGTTGAAATTTGCAATGAGATTGCATACCTTCCATGAGATAGTTGGATCCTGATATCCACTGTGAGTAAGAGTTACTCCTGCGAGAGTTTTACACATTACAATTAGCCGATCAAGTAGGTGTCTAGAAAGGTGTCAACGGGGTTGTGCTCCTGGGAAAATGAGGTTTATTTTAATTAGTTCTGTGCGAAAGCACGGGGAACCTTCCTCAAAGTACCGACACTGGCCTGGCTGAAAGATTGGCGAACTTGTAGGGTGTAATTAATCCCGGCTAGTCTTACCTTTTAGGGTTTGAAGGAAGATTTGACTAAAACAGTAGGAGCCATCCTGATTAGAGCTTTTGTTATTGTTGCGGCCATGGCTGTCAGCATCTCTTACAGCTTTTGTTGTTGTTGCTCCTGAGCCTTAGTTACTGACCGCGTGAGTGGTCGATGGCCCGTTGAGATACGGCTATCCTCTTTCCCGGAAGCCATGTAAATGGTGTGCACCACCATGCCCCCAGACTTGGAGCATTTGGATTCAGTGCCTTTAAGATTCATCGCAGACACGGGGATTTTCTCCGGCCTTCTTCTTTTGTGGGCGGTCAAAGTTGAGGGGGCCGTTGCAGCGGGCACCTAAGTAGATGACACCTTCTGTGGTACGACGGGGTGGTCCTTCTCTTGCCGAATTTTCATCTTCTTCGGTCGGCAGGAGTAGTCTTGGTTAACCACAGAGTCTTGGACCCTTCGCCAGACCTTGTGAATTTTGGAGGACAGCCGCTGAGGGGCTGCTCCAGCTTTGCTTTTGTAGCGTTCTCCATAGGTGGAGGAGATCTTTTCAATACAGCAGTTGGAGAGTTTTTGCACACCCTCCGAAGTGGTTCAAAGTTGTTCCCCGTTGGAACAGCTGCATCAATTTCCATTATTGGAGCTGGCGGAGTCAGTCAAGAAAGGGAGCTGCCCCCAGCTTTCCTCACTCGGTGCCAGTGGCGACGTCGAGCGTGTCTTGCAGATGGGATCACCTCCGTTGTCGGGGTAGTTGCATCGTGGTTCACGCTTTGATGAGAAACTGTTGTTGGTGTCAGCCTGTCAAAGACTGACGTCTGTTGAGAGGGGATGGCCAACCTGTCGAAGCCAAACTTTCGAGCAGGGGAAGCAGCCTTGGTGACTTCTCCTGGAGCGGGAGTTAGAACGGCCAGTCTTGTGAAGACCCCTTAGCAAGAGAAGTCACTCTGATGACTTCATATACTGGAGCAGGGATAGCTATCCGCTTCGGGATAAATCCTTCAGGTATTGCGGGCTTCTTCACGGGCCCATTGGAGCTTTGGCCTAGTCTGTTAAAGTTCGAGGCGTTGGATTTGGGCGACCCGTTGAGAGGGGCCGCGATAGTCGCAAGCCGATCAAAGACTGACTTCTTCGGAGCTTCTTGCGATGGCACTGGGGCGTTGAAGCTCATTGGTAGGAGCATAGTCCTGAAGAACAGTCCAGTGGTGGCTTGAGTCACCTGTTCCAATGGCATGGCGAAGATGGAGGCTGCTTGGGGCCCGTAGGTCACTCCTCCGGCAGGGACGGAGTGGGAACTGTTGTTGCAGCTGGTACAGTTGGAAGCCATTTTCTCTGCACAGGAGCAAGACACCAAATCTTAGTACCTCGAATTTAGGAGCAACCACATTAAACCGCGATTCATTCATGAAAACAGCACATGAAGTATGGAGTGGAAAGAGGAAAAGGTCCCACTGGGGTGCCAGAATCTGTTCGCCGCCGAAAACCGAGACGGAACCGAGTAGGTTCGTCTTGCCTGAATTTGGGGGCAGATGCTATTTGGTTTTATCCGTCCACCTCTCCGAAGATGCCAAGTTAATTTATGGCACCGTGTATCGAAGGTTTAAACAGATGCGGCCGTTGTAGCAGATTTCGTCAGATTCCCCCTAATTGTGAGGGGTTTTTGATTGTGGGGACGCGCTTCTCTGTAGGCGCAAGCCCCTGCAGTTAATTACGCTACTGCATCGTGGTAAACACTTTCTCCTTCTCCAGATGGTCACTTCGTGTCGTGTGTATTTATTTTGTTTTTGGTTGCCCGTGGATTGTATACGGAGACTAATTTGTGTTGTTGCCCATAGGGCGTCCAAATCCGTATTTTCTTAGATTTGAGTTTGGGTTGGTTTAAGGACCGTTAGTCTTGTTTTAGACTAAGGTTAACTCAAATGTTTGTTGAGAATACGTTGGTCTAATTTTAGACTAAGATCTACTCAACAGGATTTTAGGATCATTTAGATCCGACGAAAGAGTATTTAGACTCTATCGTTTTAGTTTAGGGACGTTGCGGTCCATAAGTTTAAGGACATCATAGTCCATGGAGTTTAAGGACATCATAGTCCATAGAGTTTAGTTTAAGGACGTTGCGGTCCATTGGGTTTAAGGATATCATAGTCCGTGACAGTTTAAAGTCATCATAGTCTGTAAAGTTTAAAGACATCATAGTCTATGAGTTTAAGGACCCCACAGTCCATAAAGTTTAAGGACATCATAGTCCATGAGTTTAAGGACCTCATAGTCCATAAAGTTTTGGTTTAACCAGTTTGGGGATGCGCCAAAAGTTATTGATTATTGGGACACTCTGTCACGCCCCGCTTCCCAGTATACGGGCAGAGGACGCGACGAGACCGCTACGTATTTACTGTGAAGTAAATACGCTAAGCGTATCAATATAAAAGTAAATGCATAAGAGACAGGATATAATAAAACATCAACTTTATTTATTCACATTCTTTCTGTACAATGCATGGAAATGTAAATACAACTGAGATAAAGCAATGCCTAAACAATGGCATAACAGAAAAGGAAATGTACTGAAATAAAAGTGTACAATGAACTAAAGCTCTGGGTCTTCAACGAAATGGTCAAAGTCTTCAGCACTGGGCTCGATCTCTGACGTGTCCAGATCACCTGACAACATTCAAAGAAGAAAGAAGAGAATGTCGTCAGCGAACAGATCGCTCGGTAAGCCCCAAAGATAAGGGAGAAATAGAATAGACAGAAATAGAAGATAGCTTTTAAAGTTGTATTATATGAGTGTTTGGTGTTAACGCTGTTGTTTGTAGCTTGGTACAGAAAGATACCAGTGTATACGAGAGGAGTCTCTATATGCCAGAGACTAGAGGCAAGTGTAGTATGAGGAACCATTTATGCCATGGTACAACAGCAAATGGATTCAGGTTAGGTGTATTGAATCTTACTGTCTCATGCCACTTCTAACACCTTCCGTACCAATCTACCCCTTAAACCCTGTAGTGTCTTGATTGTATTGTATTGCAACTTGTATTGTAAACTTTATAGATTGTATAATTGGGTGACTTACCGAAACCATGATATCAGTAAATGGATGTAACTAGGGAATCATGTTAATGGAAGTATATCCATGGTTCGGTTCGGTCAATATAGATTGAATAGTTTGAACAGATTGAATATATGAATTCATGTTGAATTGTAGATTGTAGATTGTACTTGAATCATATTCAAGTCAGATTATAAATGAGACTCGGTCTGAGTCAGACAATTAGAAAAGTAAATTGAAGTCCTGATGGTTTTGATGTTATCGGTAACCGCTGCACATGGGCGGCGGGATTTGTGTCTTTTTCAAAGATGATTACCATATTGATAACACCGTTGTTAAGTTGTCTACCGTAGATAGGCAAGCACCCACTTCTCCGGCTCCCTGAGGCTCAAAAGATTGGTTCCGCTTAAACCTATGTTTACTATGGTCCTTAGGGTAATTTATAGAACTTGAGGGGGGTTTATGTAAAAATACTTTTGTATAATTTTCAAAATACTCCCCAAGTATTTAGTTATCGTCTTTAGAGTTATCATGAATGTATATTTTATAATTGTGATATTTCTAGTGAAAATATCCTAAATTCATAATAAAGGGTATTTATTTGTAATATTGATTTGTATGGAATTCATGGTATATTAATGTAAAGTGATTCTTGTGATTTTTGAAAAGAGTTGGAATATTTATATTATCACAAAATAGTTATTTTAATTATACATATATGTATATATATAAATAATTTTTAATATATATTATATTTCTAGAAATCTCATTTTCTTATGATTTGTATTTTGTAAATCTTTCGAGACTGAATACCCCTTGCGGGGGTCTGAATCTCGCACTACTAAGCCCGAGTATGTACGATAATCCGCACCATCCCGAACGGGTTCCTCAAATTGGGTTGTAGCGGCGCTTTGCAAATATTTGTGTAAAATACTTAATTCTTTAGAAAATGGTTTTATTAATTCATAGTATTTATTTGAAATGGTTCATTTCCCGTATTCTATGTTCCCAAAAAGTATTGTGATATATTTCATATGAGTGTTGTGAGGAGGTAGGTCAGTATCTCGTGATTTACTTAAAGGTATAGCAAGTTTGTGATGTTTAAATGTCGAAAATGAAACTATATGGTATTTTAATGAAAAAGTACGGTAAAATGGAAATAGCAATTTCTTTTGATATGGAACTTGTTCAATATGATTAGTTAGTGTTTAATAGTCAACATGTAATTGTTTAACAAGATTGTATTAAAGGAAAAGTGAGGTTTTAAGAAGAACCGAATCGGAAATCGGATTTGCTCCGATTCCGTCGGGTTTTAGAATTTCGTATTTTCAGAAAGAGTAGAGAAGGAGGAAGGTGGGACTTACGGGTTTAGTTTAACGAGGATAGGGAGAGGGAGAAGGCGCCGGTGCGTCGTTTCGCCGCCGGGATCTCCTAGTGTTGTCGCCGGAAAATTCGCCGGAGCTTCGCCTCTTTGTTCACTTCAAATGCACACTAGGGTTTCTAAGAATTTCTTGAGAGTTTGCTCAGAATTTTGGGGTGAGGGGGGTAGTGTTTAGGGGTTGTATTTATAGGGTTAGGTTAGGGTTAGGGTTAGGGTACGTAAAAGGTTAAAAAGAAAAAGTGTGATAAAATATATTAAAAGTTGAGTAATTGGGGTTTTAAAAGAACTCTGGAAATGGTATGAGAAAATAAATTATGCAGGTGTACAGGGGAGACTAAAAGACACATTTTTTGTGTTGGGGTCGTCGCCGGAATCGGCCGACTTGGTTGCGACTCGGCCGGCTCGCCGGCCGAGTTAGGCGACCAGAATCCTCCCCCGACGGCTGGTCTATCCTCTGGTACAGTTATATTTCATGGTGTAGTGGGGTTTTTGTGAGATATGCACGTGTAAACTCTTGGTATTCTAAAGGTTCAAAATAAAACAATATTAAAAAATAATGTGGGGTATGGGATTTGAACTCTGGTGCTTTGGTTCAGCAGTGCAAGGTATTACCAATGAGCTACAAGCTCCTTCTTGTAATTAATTAGCAAAACCAATATTTATGGTACTCACAGAATTGCAATTACTCCAAGTATACATTTATTTTTAAACAAATTTTTGTACACTAAAATTGGAGTTGTTACAGTCTGCCCTCCTTACAAAAATTTCGTCCTCGAAATTTACAACTTTAATTTGAGGACTGGTTTACAAAGAGGTGAGGATATCTTGCACGCATTTCTTCTTCCCTTTCCCAAGTGGACTCTCCTGGAGTGTCTTTTCTCCACATCACTCGGACCAAGTTGACTTTCTTGTTCCGAAGTGACTTCACTTTCCTGTCCAGAATCTCCACAGGTTGTTGCTCACAAGATAAGTCGGGCTGTATAGTGAGCTCGGATTGATCAAGTACATGGCTGGGGTCACTCACATACCATCTGAGTTAGGATATGTGGAACACATTATGCACTCCTTCCAATGAAGGTGGAAGTGCTAAGCGGTATGCCACTTCACCGACTCGTTCGAGTATGTCGAACGATCCAATGTATCTCGGACTTAGCTTACCCCGTCTTCCAAATCGTATCACTCTATGGTTTGAAGATATCTTTAAGAATACGTGATCTCCTGGCTGGAACTCCAAGCGACGTCGCTTTGCATCAGCCAAATGCTTCTGTCGATCTTGGGTTATGCGCATTCTTTCCCTGATAGTACGAACCACATCAACAGTCGCTACTATCATCTCCGGTCTAAGAAGTTCCCTATCTTCGATGTCGTCCCAACTTAATGGCGATCGACACTTCCTTCCATATAATGCTTCAAAATGTGTCATTCCTATGCTTGCTTGGTAGCTGTTGTTGTACGAAAACTCCATAAGATGTAAGTGATCTTTCCACGAACCTTTGAAGTCTAACAACATGCTCTGAGTATATCCTCCAAGATCTGAATAGTTCGCTCAGACTGACCATCTGTTTGTGGATGCTAAGCCGTGCTGAAATTCAGACTTGTTCCCAAACTCGCTTGCAGACTCTGCCAAAATTATGATCTGAACCCGGTGTCACGATCGGAGACAATGCATACCGGTACTCCATGAAGTCTCACAATTTCCTCCATGTACTTCTTTGCTAATTTCTCAGTTGATTGGCCAACTCGAAATGGGATGAAGTGAGCCGACTTTGTGAGTCGATCCACAATGACACATACCGCATCGTTACCTTTTGTGCTGCGAAGAAGAGCAGTCATAAAATCCATCGTGATGTGTTGCCACTTCCATTCTGGAATTGGTAACAGTTGAAGTAATCCAACAGTCCTGTGATGTTCAGCCTTTACTTGCTGACACACCAAGCATTTTGTGACGCTTCTGGCTACTTCACGCTTCATTCCATGCCACCAGTAATTCTGACGTAGATCTTTGTACATCTTTGTATCTCCAGGGTGTACTGAGTACGGAGAGCTGTGAGCTTCTTTCATTAACTCTTCCCGAACAAGACCTTTTGGTACACATAATCTGCTGCCGTATCTCAATGATCCGTCTTCATGGATGATGAAGTCTGTTCTGAGTCCATTCTCCACTTGTTCTCTGATCTTTTGCAATTTAGCATCACTTACTTGAGCTGCTTTGATCTGATTAACAATTGTAGATTGAACTTGTAAATTCATCAAACTTGAAGAGTTACCTGGCATGACTACTTCAATCTCCATCTGATGCATGTCTTGTTGAAGCTTCCACTGAGTGGTGAGATGCATTGCAAATGGTTGGCGACTAAGAGCATCTGGAACCACATTCACCTTCCCTGGGTGATATTGCAGGTTAATGTCAAAGTCCGCCATGAGTTCTAACCATCGTCTCTGTCGCATATTAAGTTCCTTCTGAGTAAACACATATTTTAGACTCTTGTGATCTGTGTATATGTTCACTCGTTCACCAAGAAGATAATGACGCTAAATTTTGAGAGCAAAGATGACGACTGCCAATTCCAAATCATGCGTCGGATAATTGCGCTCATGAGTCTTCAGCTGTCTTGAAGCATAAGCTACAACCTTACCGTGCTGATGTAGAACACATCCTAATCCCTTACCGAATGCATCGTAATGCACTTCGAAACCTCCAGATTGGTCCGATATAACGAGAATAGGCGCTGATGTCAACCTTGACTTGAGTTCTACGAAACCTTGTTCGCATGCTTCTGACCACACAAAATCTTCATCTTTACGTGTGAGCTTGGTCAGGGGTGTTGCTATCTTTGAAAAGCCTTCAATGAACCTTCTGTAATATCCAGCTAGACCTAAGAAACTTCGAATGTCCTTCACTGACTTTGGTGTCGGCCATTCGCTAACTGCCGAAACTTTCGTTGGATCCACAATGATTCCTTCACCTGATACGATATGTCCAAGAAAACCAACTGGATTTAGCCAAAACTCGCACTTGCTGTATTTGGCATATAACTGATGTTGACGAAGAGTTTCCAGGACAATTCTTAGGTGCTCGGCATGCTCTTTCCGACTCTTAGAATACACCAGGATGTCGTCAATGAAGATGACTACAAACCTGTTTAAGTACTCCCGGAAAACTTGATTCATTAGGTTCATGAATATTGTTGGTGCGTTGGTCACTCCAAATGGCATCACTAGAAATTCGTAATGACCATAGCGAGTTCTGAAAGCTGTTTTATGAATATCAGCTTCCTTGACCTTCACCTGATGATAACCAGAACGAAGATCCAATTTAGAGAAAACACAAGATCCACTTAGCTGATCGAATAAATCGTCGATGCGTGGGAGTGGGTACTTGTTCTTTATAGTGAATTCGTTCAAGGCTCTGTAATCGATGCACATTCTGTATGAACCTTCCTTCTTCTTCACAAGTAGTACAGGTGATCCCTAACTTGAAGTGCTGGGACGAATCCATCCTTTCGCCAGTAATTCGTCCAACTGTGTTCGGACTTCCTTCAAACCTTCCGGACTTAATCGATAAGGTGCTTTGATCACCGGTTGTGCTCCTGGTACTAAATCAATACTGAATTCAAGAGCTCGATCGGGAGGCAAACCTGATATATCGTCAGGAAACACGTTGTCGAACTCTCGAACCACTTCTGGCCTTGATTCTTCCTCTGCTTGAGCTGCTGCAATCGCTGCCTTCCTTGGCTTCGCTTTGTAGGTACTTGGCTCTATGTACGGTCTCCGCCTTTGAAATAGAAGACCGGATGGTCTGGAATCTCGAATACTACCCTCCTTTGACGACAGTCGATGGTAGCATAAAAAGGTCCGAGCCAATCCATACCTAGAACCACATCGAAGTTCGGAATGTCCAGCACTTTGAAGTTAGCATAGAATTCTCTGCTGCAGACGACTACTGGACACAAGTTGTATCCCATTGTTTCTTTTAGAACGCCATTTCCTGAACTGACATTCCAGCTGGATACAAGCGGTGTGACTGGATCACATGGGTTCAGACGAACCGTTGCGACATAAAGCAGTGAGATACTCCAGTATCGAACAGTGCTAGTGCAGGTAGTGAGGCTACTAAGATTGTACCTAAGGTATGTGGGATATGATTTAGGTATAGAAAAATATGTGGATAGGTATTAAGACTGAAAGAAAAGTATGAGAAGAAAAAGGGTTACCAGTGATAACTTGGCCAGTGTCCTCAGCTTCTTCCACGGTCATCGTGAAACCCCGGTGCCGTGGTACATTCCTCCTGGCCTGAGGAGCATTCCTCGGAACGTTCCTTTGAGCTTGATGGAACTGACGAGGAGAAGGTGCAGCTTGTGGTCCTCTAGGTGGTGGAGCAGGTAGTGCAAGTCTTGGAGCAGGTGCTTGGATAGCTGGGCGCTGTGGGTAAGTGTTTGCTGGCCTGGGTGCAGCATACGAGTTTTGTCTATGAGGACAAGACACAATATCGTGAGCAGCCGAGCCGCAGACTAAGCAAAGGTTGTTCACACGCCGGAAATCTTTTGCCGGATGCCCATTTCTCTTGCAGTAGTTACAAAAGGCTGGCCTGGGCCTGTTGTTTGGTACTCCCGGTCGCCTTGGCACAAAAGGTGGCCTGGACGAGGCTCCTTCTGTCATCTAGTTGACAGGGCACTTAACTCCTGTAGACTGAGGTCTGCCCCTCGCCTTTATCACTTCCTCATAACGGTGGGCAGCTTTCAGAGCCGATTTATGGGTCGGAAAATCACCTGTGGCTAGTGCAGCCTAGATCTCCGAATCCAAACCCTGTTGAAATCGACGGGCTCTGATCTCGTCCGTCGGTATCAAGTGTGCCGCAAATCTGTTTAAGTATTGTTTTAGCTATGTAATACGTGATATTTAAAAATTCAATTATTGAGACATAACTTACCTACTAAGCATGGTGAACTCAGCGTCATACTCATCTACCGACTTGGTCCACATCGAACCTTGTTGCAGATGGATGAACTGATGTTCCATGTCGAACCTGGCAGTTTCAGGGAAGTACTTCACGTCGAACATATCATGGAAAGTCTTCCATTCAATGGGCTGTTCAAGACGGCTTTCTTCTGCCTTCCACCAGTTCCGTGCATTGTCCGTGAGCTGTAATTTTGCAACACGAACCCAATCTATTTCTAGCACTTGTGCCGTTGCCAGATCATCTTCTATACTCTGAGCCCATTTCTCAGCTTCCAGTGGGCTCTCCTTTCCTGCAAACTGTTTGGGGTGCAAAGCCCTGAATTGCTTCACCCCAGGTGCTTCTGCCTCGGGAAGGTTCATTAAAAGAGCAGTATGCTGCTGCTGTCCCTCGAGGTGGCTGCGGATTGCCTCAAGCAGAACCGTTTGCTCGTTGGGTGGAGCAGGAACGACATGTGTGATTGGTAGTGGAGGTGGAGTGTTGTTGAAGTTGGTGTTGGTGTTGTTTGTAGAATGCATAACCTTGAAAAAAAATTGGGTTAGGACAGATTCAAAGTACATGAAATGATAAGATTCAAGGAACATAAATTGTAAAGAATGTTTTAGTTGCTGGTTCTTGTATTATATTGCTTAGGTTTGTTCACGCAGAACAGAACTGCATGATAGAGTTTCATACAGCTCGGACCTGCATGGGCCACCATTAAAACCTGTCACGCCCCGCTTCCCAGTATACGGGATGAGGCCGCTACGTATTTACTTTGAAATAAATACGCTAAGCGTATCTAAGCAATATAAAAGTAAATGCACAAGAGGCAAGATATAATAAAACAACAAATTTATTTATTCACATTCTTTCTGTACAATGCATGGAAATGTAAATACAACTGAGATAAAGCAATGCCTAAACAATGGCATAACAGAAAAGGAAAGGTACTGAAATAAAAGTGTGCAATGAACTAAAGCTCTGGGTCTTCAACGAAATGGTCCAAGTCTTCAGCGTTGGGCTCGATCTCTGACGTGTCCAGATCACCTGACGACATTCAAAGAAGAAATAAAAGAATGTCGTCAGCGAACAGATCGGTCGGTAAGTCTCAAAGATAAGGGAGAAATAGAATAGACAGAAAGAGTAGGTAGCTTTTAAAGTTGTATTATATGAGTGTTTGGTGTTAACGCTGTTGTTTGTAGCTTGGTACAGAAGGATACCAGTGTATATGAGGGGAGTCTCTATATGCTAGAAATTAGAGCCAAGTGTAGTACAATGAACCGTTTATGCCACGGTACAATAGCAAATGGATTCAGGTTAGGTGTATTAAATATTACTGTCTCGTGCCACTTCTAACACCTTACGTACCAATCTACCCCTTAAACCCCGTAGTGTCTTGATTGTATTGTTGTATTGTATTGCAACTTGTATTATAAACTGTATAGATTGTATAATTGGGTGACTTACCGAAACCATGATATCAGTAAATTGATGTAACTGTAGAATCATGGATGTAACTAGGGAATCATGTTAATGGAAGTATATCCATGGTTCGGTTCAGTCAATATAGATTGAATAGTTTGAACAGATTGAATATATGAATTCATGTTGAATTGTAGATTGTAGATTGTAATCGAATCATATTCAAGTCATATTATAAATGAGACTCAGTCTGAGTCAGACAATTAGAAAAGTAAATTGAAGTCCTGATGGTTTTGATGTTATCGGTAACCGCTGCACATGGGCGGCAGGATTTGTATCTTTTTCAAAGACGATTACCGTATTGATAACACCGGTGTTAAGTTGTCTACCTTAGATAGGTAAGCACCCACTTCTCCGGCTCCCTGAGGCTCAAGAGATTGGTCCTGCTTAAACCTATGTTTACTAGGGTCCTTAGGGTAATTTATTGAACTTGAGGGGGTTTTATGTAAAAATACTTTTGTATAATTTTCAAAATACTCCCCAAGTATTTATTTATCGTCTTTAGAGTTATCATGAATGTATATTTTATAATTGTGATATTTCTAGTGAAAATATCCTAAATTCATAATAAAGGGTATTTATTTGTAATATTGACTTGTATGGAATTCATGGTATATTAATGTAAAGTGATTCTTGTGATTTTTGAAAAGAGTTGGAATATTTATATTATCACAAAATAAATATTTTAATTATACTTATATATATATAATTTTTAATATATATTATATTTCTAGAAATCTCATTTTCTTAAGATTTGTATTTTGTAAATCTTTCAAGACCGAATGCCCCTTGCGGGGGTCTGAATCTCGCACTACTAAGCCCGAGGATGTGCGATAATCCGCACCATCCCGAACGGGTTCCCCAAATTGGGTTGTAGCGCCGCTTTACAAAGTTTTGTGTAAAATACTTAATTCTTTAGAAAATGGTTTTATTAATTCATGGTATTTATTTGAAATGGTTCGTTTCCCGTATTTTAAATTCCCAAAAAGTATTGTGCTATGTTTCATATGAGTGTTGTGTGTAGGTAGGTCATTACCTCGTGATCTACTTAAATGTATAGCAAGTTTATGATGTTTAAATGTCGAAAATGAAACTATATGGTATTTTATTGAAAAAGTACGGTAAAATGGAAATAGCAATTTCTTTTGACATGGAACTTGTTTAATATGATTAGTTAGTGTTTAATAGTCAACATGTAATGGTTTAACAAGATTGTATTAAAGGAAAAGTGAGATTTTAGGAAGAACCGAATCAGAAATTGGATTTGCTCCGATTCCGTCGGGTTTTAGAATTTCGTATTTTCAGAAAGAGTAGAGAAGGGGGAAGGTGAGACTTACGGGTTTAGTTTAACGAGGAGAGGGAGAGGGATCAGGAAGAGGCGCCGGTGCGTCGTTTCGCCGCCGGGATCTCCTAGTATTGTCGCCGGAAAATTCGCCGGAGCTTCGCCTCTTTGTTCACTTCAAATGCACACTAGGGTTTCTCGGAATTTCTTGAGAGTTTGCTCAGAATTTTGGGATGAGGGGGTAGTGTTTAGGGGTTGTATTTATAGGGTTAGGGTAGGTGAAAGGTTAAAAAGAAAAGGTGTGATAAAATATATTAAAATGTATTAAAAGTAGAGTAATTGGGGTTTTAAAAGAGCTCTGGAAATGGTCTGAGGAAATAAATTATGCAGGTGTACAGGGGAAACTAAAAGACACATTTTTTGTGTTGGGGCCGTCGCCGGAATCGGCCGACTCAGGGCCGGCCGAGTCGGCCGGTTCGCCGGCCCAGTTGGCTGATTCCGGTCGAGTTAGGCAGCCGGAATCCTCCCCCGACGGCTGGTCTATCCTCTGGTACAGTTACATTTCATGGTGTAGTGGGGTTTTTTGTGAGATATGCACGTGTAAACTCTTGGTATTCTAAAGGTTCAAAATAAAACAATATTAAAAAATAATGCGGGGTATGGGATTTGAACTCTGGTGCTTTGGTTCAGCAGTGCAAGGTATTACCAATGAGCTACAAGCTCCTTCTTGTAATTAATTAGCAAAACCAATATTTATGGTACTCACAGAATTGCAATTACTCCAAGTATACATTTATTTTTAAACATATTTTTGTACACTAAAATTGTAGTTGTTACACCCTACATCTCTCCGGAGACGTTGAAGGATTACAACGACATGTCTCAGAGGTATGAAGAGATGTACCCTTGAACCAATACTGGTTGTGAGATCTATAGTCAGGTTTAGGACTAAGACCAATTAGGGAAATTGTGAGCACATGGACTCGGTTGGTCTGAGTTAGGGACTTGTGGGCAATTTGGGCTCAGCCCACTCAGCTTTGATTAAAGTGTTAGACACTTGTTTCGGTGTTGAACATTTGTTTAGGCTCAGTCCCTTCTTGTTCAATAATGCTGAGCATTAATTTGGTTTTGACACCCCTTTTTATTTTTGTCTTTTATTGAGTGTTTAACACTCTTTATGGCGCAGAGCACTTTATGTACAGAGCCTTTATGTACGGAGCGCTTTGCGATGAGCGCCAGATTTGGAGCGCTAAGACGCTTCTTCTTGAAATAGCGCCCACGTGGGGAGCACGTGGAGCGCTTGGCACTGAACGCTAGATTTGGAGCGCTGGAGCGCTTCTTTTAAAATAGCGCTTGGAGCGCTGGGCGCTGAGCCCAAAACTTGGAGTGCTGAGGCACTTCTTTTTTTTTAAAATAGCGCTTGAAGCGCTGGGCGCTGAGCGCCAGACTTAGAGCGCTAAGGCACTTCTTTTTAAATTGGAGCGCTAAGGCTCTTCTTTGATAGTTCTGATTAACTTTGTACTCTGAGAATTAAATTCTCATTTTAAAAGAGACTTTGTCTCATGGATCTAAGAACTAAGTTCTTCTTCTTTTGATGAGATACTATGATCTCTTTCTTTTTATGAAAAACCTTATATTATGGATCTGTGATCTATATAAAGAACTGAGTTCTCATGATGTGAGAGTTAAGCTCTCAAAAATCCAGGAGATGTTATGATCTCTCTCTTCTTTTCATTTACCTCGAAGAAAATTTCTTCTTCTTAGAGCCTGCTCTTCTCTTTCAAATTTCTTAAAGTTTGTGGGGGGGGTTCCTCTGTGCGAGACTTGAAGTCTTGGGCCCTTTATATATGGGAGGCTGATTTGTTGAATCAGTTAAGGAAATCATTTCTCTGATTGATTTGGGGATATTTCCCCACCATTAGATCTTTGATCCTAGGGCTTCTGTTTTACAGAAGACAATCTTCTTATTTTTAACAAGATTAGGAAAATATTTTCCCATACAAAACTTATTCTATATCTTGGTGAATTTTAATCACCATTGGATCTTTGATCGAATGGTGCTCTAATTTACAGATCACAATCTTTCCTGTTTGGAAAGATTTGAGGAGTATTCTCTCAACAGAATTTTATTCTGGTTATTTAATGATTTTTAATCATCTTCGTTAGATCTTTGATCCAAGGGTGGAGAACGTTTAGTTCTAGCGCTAGCGCTCTCGTGCTTTGCACATGGAGCGCTGTCTCAGAGTCTTTGACTCTTGGCGCTAGCGCACTTAGCGCTAGCGCTCTCATGCTTTACACGTGAGGCGCTGCCTCAGAGTCTTTAGCGCTGGCGCTCTTGGCGCGAGCGCTCTCGTGCTTTGCACGTGAGCGCTGCCTCAGAGTCTATGACTCCTCTGGCGCTCTTGGTGCAAGCGCTCTCGTGCTTTGCACGTGAGCGCTGCCTCAGAATCTTTGACTCCTAGCGCTGGCACTCTTGGCGTTATCTCTTTTATGAGGCGCTGCCTCATTTCAAATTTTGAAATTTTAAATAGAGCTTTGCTCTCTGATTGGGGTAAACAGCAGCTCCCGGCTCAAGCCCACCTCCCGCGAAGTATACTCACCAGCGATCTACATCACCGGAGCAATTTCCTCGTGCTCCATGTTGACAACGAGGGCGCAGTGCTGGAGGATCTGAGGAAAAGAAAGGAGGGGTTAAAAGGGCACCCGATCCTACGAACAAAAGGTACTTAATAAAACCCCGAGCGGGAGGTGGACACTGACCTGCACGGCCTCCTGGGCTATGGCCGCCATTTGGGCCCTTAGGGTCCCCGGGGGATTTTGCCCCCAGCCGACCTTTCCATTTCCGAGAGCAGGCTATCGGTGACAGAAAACCCCGAGGGCACCTCGAAGCGAAGATCCCCTTCATCCACGAAGATCGGGGAAGACGGGGAGCGGGGCACCGTCCTATGGTGCCTCTTGAGGAGGGGCGCGGGAGGATCGGCCTCGTCTCCCACCTCCAAAACCCGGGGTTCCTGCTCCTGAGCGTGTTTGCGGCTCTGCGCGCGGCCGACCTCCGAGGCCCGGGGCGTGCTGGAGCGCCTGGCCGGAGCGGCCGCCGACGGAGCCGAGCTCGCAGCGGGGCATGACGGGCCGACACCTCCTGCCTTCCTCCCTTTCTTCTCGGCCAGAGCAACCCGGAATTTAGATCGGTCCATTGGTTCTGCAAAGAAGTGAAAATACAAAGGGGGTTAGCAATGCCAGAAAAAGTGGAAGAATACACAAGTCTAAACAGGTGGCCTAAGCTCCTAACTTACCCGCAAACTGAGCGGGTCTGAGCCCAGCCCAACTAAGGGCCTGCTTGGACAGCAACACATCGGCCCGATGGACAGGCTCCCACTCCGACACCGCCACCGCATCGGGATTGGACGACCGTCTCACCCGTGGGCAGTTGGCCCTATGCCACTGGACAGGCGCATGCCAATCCTCACCCTCAGGTGGCCCGACGAACAAGAACTTCTCCTTCCATTAATGGATGGAAGAAGGTACTGCTACGACCCCCGACCCGGTCGCCCCTCCTCTGTGTTTTCTAAAAGAAACGTATACCCAGCTAGGCTAGTCCCTACGAGTGCCGGGGTGATTTTTGTAGCAAAGGGAGGAAAGGAGAAGGTTCAGGCTGAAAGGGATCTCCTGCAGTCTCAAACGGACCAGGAACCCGAGGGGAATCCTCCACGATTTCGGCACTAACTGGCCCAGGGCTAATTGAAAGCAATACAGCGCCGCACTCACCTCGAGGGAGAAGTGCAGACGCATTCCGGCCCAAAAGGCTTCCAAGTACAAGGAATCTCCTTGTCCCGTACCTGGTCAACCCTCTCTCCTTCCCCGGCCAAGCGAAGCGAGTAGCCGGGGGGAATATGGAAGCGAGCTCGGATTGTGGTGAGCTCGTCCACCTGCCTCAAGAGGGAAGGCGCGTCACGGACACTCCTGACACGCGCTTTGGAGACCGTCCCCGCTGCACGGCCCTGGGGAACATGACTAATCCTAACTTCTATGGAGGATTCCGACTCAGACGGGGATGAGGAAGAAGCGGCAGAAGACTCCCTAGACTCTACCTCTACTACCTCAACAGACTCCTCAGAGGAAGACATCTAACCTGAACAGAGGAAGGAGATGTCCGAGGGAAGAACGCAAGAAATCCGACCTAAAGAGAAGAGCATCGAGCTAATGCACACAGCGATGAGGAAATTGTAGCGAAGTATGGACCTTGGGCGCGTCCCTTCAAGCGCCAAGGATAACGGCGTCCCATCACGTCAGCCAACTAGTGCCGGACGCGTGTCCCGGCGCCTCAACGAACGTACGATCGAATCGGCGCTTCCACTTTAATGCAGGTTCTCCCCCCTGATCTGCTGACGTCATCGAAAAAATACAACTAATTTCCTGGGAATCCGTGCCGACGATATCTTCAAATAAGAACTTAGCCCGGGTGACCGATCAGACCACTCTCGACCCGACCCATGAATAGGTCGGACCGAGAGTGGGGGGCTATTGATGATGCTCGGTGCCGGGGACTCCCCAGATCATGACATGTGGCAGATGAAGTGTCCCAAAGCTAACGAGAAAGGAGCAAGAACGGTACATCGGAAGCATACCCCGGGTGTTCGACCCGAAGATGTTCTCGACCTTTGATAACCTCCCAGGGCACTCCTATGCTCGCCCTACAAACAACCATCGGCTCACCTCCGAGCCCTCCTGCATGATGGGCCTCCTCGGCCCTCCTAGCACGCTACCGGGCTAATACGGAACCAAGCTCAGCCTCCCGCTCACCTATGTGCCTCCTGCCAAGCTAAAGCTTCATCGGTCTCATCGACCGACCCAGAGCGCGTATCATAAGCATCCTGGACATGGCCCCGCGAATCTCGCCATACGTGAGATATCCGTTGCCCCACGATCCCGCGTTCCACGCCATCGCGTTCCCCCATTAACGAGCGTATCTCGTCATTAATGGGGATCCTGCCTTTCACGCAGGTGTAACGCTAGTGGCGTAATAGCCGGCGTGAATCTCGCGCCCGCCAGCCCATGACTGCCACTATATAAACCCCTCTCTCAAACGAATCAGGTAAGGCATTTTTACCCCAATAGGCCGTTATTATGCCCAAATATCTTGACTAACTTGATCATCGGAGGGTCCACGGTGGTACAACCACCCCGGGACTTCCTTGCAGGTAGCTTGGCTTCACTTCCAAATCAAGCCCACTGAGATCCACACGCATCAAGAGGCAACCCTCAGATCCAATCTCATCCATCCATCACCGCTCGCTGCAGATCAACGGAAGACAACATCTGAAGGAGATCAAGAGCTCCATCAGTCCCAAAACTTATTGTTCCAAACCATCGTGCTATGTCATTATGAGTGTTATGATGAGGTAGGTCATTACCTCGTGAATTATCTATAGGTAATACAAAAGAACATGATGAAATATGTCGAATGCAAAGTTTGTGGTATTTAACCGTAACAATGCGATAAAATTTGCATAACATATTATTTTGAGATGAAACTTATTCTAAAGTGTTTGTTTATGATTGCTAAACAAGATATGAAGAGATGGTTAATTTGTGGTTAAGAAAAAATCGAGTTTTTAAATAAATTAGAATCGGAAGTCGGATTAACTCCGCTTCCGACAAGTTTTGAAAAGAGAAGTCTTTTTAATAGAAAGAGAGGAGGGGAGAGAAGGGAGGTAGAGTGTAACAGCTCTGTTTCAGTGTACAGAAAATTTGTTAAATAGTTAATGTACAAATGGAGTATTTGTATTCCTGTGTATGCTATAAGTATTTAAATTGCTTTTGAACAGCAAGAAACAACTTGTAGCTCATTGGTAAAGCCTTGCACTATTGTGACGTAGCCACTGTGTTCGAATCCCCCCAGCCACATATATTTTTGGTTGATTTTCTTTTAAACTTTTAGAAACTCAAAAGTTTACACGTGCAAAATACGTAAAATGAAAAGTCACAACAAAAGCAGACATGTGCACTGAGGTAGATGAGACGGCACCAACACGTGGCAAGAATCCAAGCTCCCCACCCTCAGATTTGGCCGGCGAGATTTAGAGAAGGGACCGGCACCGCCAGTTTTCTCCGTAGGGAATACTCTGAAATTTTTACCCTAGCAACTCTTGCCCTACCCCACTACCCCCATGTAGTTTGAATTCTCTGCAATTATCCAGAGAGTGATAATTCCTCTCTTAAATACATTTTAATTTCATTCTTCATTATCCTAAACCCTGATTTTATCCTATAAATACCCCCTACACCATAGTCATCTCCATTCTGAAAATTATCACAATAACTCTTTAAAATTTCCAAGTCCAAAATTATACAGGTGGAGTTAGCTAAGGTCGAAGTTCCGGCGACGTTTCGGGACAAATCCGGCGACGGAACGACTCCACGACACCTTTGGAAGTTCACTCTACCTCTTCCCTCTTCTATAAATGAGTAAGTCCCCTCTCCCCTCCTCTCATCCTAGTCTAAAACTTCCTCAATTCAAAACTCGTCGGAAGCAGAGTTATTCCGACTTCCGATTCTAATTTCATCAAAAATACAATTTTTCTTAATAACAAATTTACCATCTTTTTATATACAGTTTATTAACCATTAAATAATATTTGGAATAAGTTTCAATTCAAAATATAATGTTAAACAACTTTTATTTAACTTTTACGGTAAAATACCATCATGTTTACATAGGACATTGCTTATTCATTTTGATCATATTACTTTTAGAAAACTCACGAGGTAATGACCTAGATCATCACACACACATTCTTGACATAGCACGATAACTTTTGGAATATTAAATTGTGGGAATTTACAAGTTTACAGTAAAATACCATAAACATTCAAAAACCGTTTTCTTTAAAAGTGTATTATTTAATTCCTTGCAAATGCACCTCTACAACCCATTTAGGGGAACCTCGATCAGGATGGTGCAGGTTATCGCACATTCTCGGGTCTATTAGAGCGAGATGCGGACCTCCTCACGGAGCATCCGATCTCGATGGAATTTTTAATTCAGTTTTTAAGAAAAATGTGATTTCTATTTAACAAATAAGTTCTATTTTTTATAAATATATAAATATATATATATATATTATCAAAATATCTACTTTAAGTATACAATATATACATTCCATATTTTCTAAATCAAATAAATTACAAATTTCATGAAACTACTATTACAAATCAATACAATTTCAATATTACACTATAATACCATATACTATTCAAGTTAGGTTTATATCCATTAGAATATTTCATTTTATAAAAATTACAACTATGAAAACCCTGAAGACGATAATTAAATAGTTGATGTGTATTTTGAAAATATATCAAAACTATTTTTCATAAAACCCTCTCAAGTTATATTAATTTACAATAAGGACCCTAGTAAACATAGGTTCAAGCGGGACCAGTTCTCTTGAGCCTCAGAGAGCCGGAGAATATGGGTGCTTGCCTATCTAAGATAGAAAACCTAAAAGCGGTGTTATTAATACGATAATTGTCTTAGAGAAAGACACAAATCCTGCCGTCCATGTGCAGCAGTTACCGATAACATCAAAACTAATTCAGGACTTCAATTTGTTTTAAAGTGTATGACTCAGACAGAGTCTCAGTCTAATATGAAATCAATATATCCTTGAATATGATTCAAGTATAACTCCAATTCAATATAAATCCATTTATACCAGAATTCAATCTATATTAACATGATTCGACCGAACCGAACCATGGATATACTCTGATTACATGACTATCCATTTATATCCATTCCGTTTATATGATATCATGGTTTCGGCAAGTCTTCCATTTATAAAACAAAATAATACAATCAATACAAAATACATTACGGGGTTTCAAAGGGGTAGACTGGTACGAAATGTGTTAGAAGTGGCATGAGACGGTCACTTTAATACACCTAACCTGAATATCCGTTACTGTTGTACCATGGCTTAACGGTTCCTTGTGCTCCGTATACCTTAGTCTCCGTAATAATGGGACTCCTCTCGTATACACTGGCATATTCTGTACCAAGCTATAAACAACTGTATTAACAGAACAAAAGGATTACAATATACCAGATATATTCTTATCTGTCTATTATTACCTATCTTTGAGACTTACCGAGCGATTGTTCGCTGACGACATTCCTTCTCTTTTTCTTTGGAATGTTGTCAGGTGGATCGGACTCTCTGGAGGTTGAGCCCAGTACTGAAGATTTTGAGCAGTTCGCCATTGATCCAGAGCTCTAGATACTTGTATATATTTTATTTTCAGTTCATGGCATTGTTTAAGCATTGCTTTCCATTATTGTATTTACATTTTCAGTTGTACTTGTAAAGAAATGTTTAATAAATAAAAGTTGATGTTCATTTACACTTCATATCTTCTTGTGTATATTTACGTTATATTGCTTAGATACGCTTAGGGTGTTTACTTCTAAGTAAATACGTAACGGGCTTCGTCGCATCTTCTTATTCGTACACTGGGAAGCGGGGCGTGACAAGTTTTGTTGGCGGCCCATACAGGTCAGTTCTGTATGGACATGCAGGTAAATTCTGCATGAAGTTCTAAGCAATATAACACAAGAATCAGCAACTAAAAACTTTCTTTACATTTCATATTCCTTGAATCTTACAATTTTTACATACTTTGACTCTATCCTAACCCTATTTTTTCTTTCAAGGTTATGGATACTCCAAACAATACCAGCACCAACTTCAACAACACACCACCACCTCTACTGCTTACGCCTACCGTTGCTGCTCCGATCAATGAGCAAACGGTATTGCTTAAGGCAATCCGAACCCTCCTGGAAGGACGGCAGCAGCAGACTGCTATATTACTGAACCGTCCAGAAGCGGAAGTGTCCGGAGTAAAGCAATTCTGGGCATTGCACCCAAGGCAATTTTCAGGAAAAGAGAGCCCTCTGAAAGCTGAAGAATGGGCTCAGAGCATTGAGGATGATCCGGCGGTAGCACAAGTTCCAGAAATCGCTTGGGTACGGGTTGCGAAGCTGCAACTCACCGACAACGCCCGAGTATAGTGGAAGGTGGAAGAAAGTCGTCTTGCACAGCCTGTCGAATGGAAAACTTTTCGCGACATGTTCGACGCGAAGTACTTTCTAGAGACTGCTTGATTTGACATGGAGCAGCAATTTATCCACCTACAACAGGGTTCGATGTGGACCAAATCTGTGGATGAGTATGATGCTGAGTTTACCATGCTCAGTAGGTGAGATATGTCTCAATATTCGATTTTCTTACATCACATACTGCACAGCTAACACAAGACCTTAACAGGTTCGCGGCACACTTGATACTGACTGCTGAGATCAAGTCCAGATGATTTCAGCAAGGGTTAGACCCGGAGATCCAAGCAGCCTTAGCTACAGGGGATTTTCCAACCCACGAACTGGCCCTGAATGTGTAACAACTCCATTTTTAGTGTACAAAAATTTGCTTTAAATTTGAAGTATACTTGGAGTATTTAATGTTACTGTTATCACTTTAGGTATTTATTTCACACCATAATTACAAGAAGGAGCTTGTAGCTCATTGGTAATACCTGGCACTGCTGAACCAAGCCACCAAAGTTCAAATCCCATACCCCACATTATTTTTAATATTGATTTTTTTAAAAACCTTTAGAATACCAAGGGTTTACACGTGCATATCTCACAAAAACCCCACTACACCCAAAAATGAAACATTGCCAGGGGTTAGATGAACCGTCGGGGGGGATCCCGGCCGCCTGACTCGGCCGGGAATCGGCCAAATCGGCCTCGACTCGGCCGACTCAGTCCTCCGACCGAGTCACGACCGATTCACGGCCGAGTCGGCCTATTCCGGCGACGACCCCAACATGAAAGTTGTGTCTTTTCACATTCCCTATGCACCTGCAAAATTTTAGCCTCAGACCATTTCCAGAGCTTTTTTAAAACCCTAATTACTCCACTTTTAATACATTTTAAATACATTTTATCACATTTTTCATTTTAACCTTTCATCTACCCTAACCCTAGCCTAACCCTATAAATACCACCCCTGCCCTCTACCCTCTACCCTCTCACCCCTAACTTTGAGCCAACTCTTTAAAAAATTTCCAAGAATCTTGTGCACTTTGAAAACGAGCTCGAGGCGAAGCTCCGACGAATTCCCGGCGGAACTTCCAGCGATCGTTTTAGAAACTACCGGCATCGACGCAACACTGTAGGGTTCCTAGGCACACTAATGAGGTCTCACAAGGCATCAACCATGCCGAATTCAAAAATTACAAGTGCCGAGAAACCCTAATACGGATCGTTGACTAGAGATTAGGCGAAACAAGCAACTAGTTAACTGCTTAACTAATAAGTGAACGGAAATACAACCTTTGTAGATCCGGTCCTCCACCTCCATAGCTCCGTGATGAAGTCCCTCCACTGTACCCATCGGATCCCGGGCTCTAGCGTCGGTTTCATCGGAGAAATGAACGGGCTAGGTCATCGACTTCGATGCCGAAGATGATCTACGTCGAGGCAACACAAGATCAAGCTCCAACTTCACCAAGTCAAGAAACTTGTGAAGAAAACACCCAATACTACTTGGCAAGTGGTAGAGGATGAAGAAATAGGAAGTGGGTTCACTTTAGAATTGGATTTCTCACTTTTATTCTCAAGTTGCCATTGATGGAGGCAAGCTTTTCTTCTTGTTGATGAAGAAGAAGAAGAAGAAAGAATATGATAAGTCTATAAAATAGAAAACGAAATGATACTTATCATATAGCAACCATGGTTAAGTGTAGAGACTAAACTAGGGTTAGGTGAATGGTTAGGTTTAGGAAAGAAACAAAGTGGTCAAAGCTTCATGAAGCTTCAAGGTCAAAACAAAAGATGCCACCATTTTGTTTATTTAGGTTTAGGAAAGAAACAAAGTGGTCAAAGCTTCATGAAGCTTCAAGGTCAAAACAAAAGATGCCACCATTTTGTTTCTTGCCCAAAATAAACAATAAAATAAATAAAATGAATAAGTGAATGAATCAAAACCCTAACCATTAACATAACCATGGTTTAAGTCTTTACACAAACCCAAGTATGCATGCATCATCAAACATGATACAAACAAGTGCACAAAAGTATATCACATATACAACTTGTGTAATTCAAGTGAGAAAATCCATTTAAAGTGAACAAATACTAGTTAATGCAAAGTAATATATCAAATATATAATTATGCATTAAATCATTAAATCAATACTTGATTTAACGATCCGGTCATATCGCATATAACCGACTAATATCCAATGTATCGGCTTATCGAATCAATCCTTGATTCGATAACTAGGTTATATCGCATACAACCAATTGATACATTCATCGCGAGAATAGAATACGGTATCACATACACGCATTATTCTCGGTCCCGCACATATCTCATATGCGCTCCTATTTCGTTTCGCTTGAGCAAGGAAACCTCTGTGTAGGACTCTAAAGACTCGTCAATACGCCGGCAGCAGGTGATGATCATATCAAACACCCACAAGCCGCAAGCGGTATGCCAAACGTAACGGCCACCCGGATATTGAGCGATCAGAAGATCGACGAGCAAGCCCGCTCATACTCCTGTGAATCCAACCAGTAACACTTACCGTACAGTCCGGTCTGTTCGTCTGATATGTCGCATATCTCGCCTAGGGGTGGTAAACGTCAGACCCCAGTAGCTCGATAAGTCGTATCGATATGAGGTCTATAACAGTTCGAGAAACTACTGATAACTCTTACCAGTACATCTCAGCAACCCTGGCCAGGGATTTCCGGTTATAGCCAATCGAACACAGCGCAACATCAACTCCCTATACCGGGAGAGACGAATCCCCTCCTATCGCTCATTGCCTCCATGTGATTCGGGACTGTACCCAAAAGCCACCGTTTTGCACGCCCTTTTGGACGTGGTAAGGTGGAAATCAAAGCACAGTGGGAATCACACAAGACTCTATGACGATCTCGGGTCTACAGAATAACCTGTACCAGTGTCACCAGAGAACTGCCATCTGGCGTAAGGTATAATACCATCTGGGAGTTCTCGACGAGTCCGTCCAGTGTACCCAGTCTCCACTGAGTACCCGTATATCATCTCTGATGTCAAACACCAATGGATATGGGATCATCCATCGCCCATCTGTATGGGTCGAGAAGGTATACGCTAGTCTACTCTGGTATATCGATGCCCCGTCTCGATACACCCACGACTAGGGACCTTGAAGGATGTACTTATGGACTACCATGTCCCCACTAGTATGATCCGCATCATAGTCCAGGTAGTCAAGTACACATCCTAAGGGCTTTACCAACATGTAACAGAGAGACAATCAGTATACACGTTAAGGTAAAGAGTAACCAGATAGCATACTATCATGTCGAGCAAGAAAGTCCTCCCTATATATGTCCCAGCATCCACTATAATATACATCCTATGTACAGTAATGGCCTCTAGGGCATACATATAACTAACAATCTCCCACTTGCACTAGGGCCATCTGTAGCAGTGGTTGTAGTATCTCATAATCAACCATCCCAAAAAAAATCTCTCTTTGGGAATAGGCCTTCGTGAGTGGATCCGCCGTGTTATCCTCTAAGTCTACTCTCCTAACCTCGATCACCTTAGAGATCAGCCATCTCGATGATCAGGTGATACTGCCTTAGAATATATCTGGATCACTGATGGGACGGACGTTCCTTGGCATAAGCCACGACTCCATTGTTACATAATGGGGGGAACTAAGTTCATCTCATGAACTAATATACACCCAGACTTCCTCTTTGGTAGCATCTTAAGTAGCGATGTATCCAGCCTTTATCGTCTAGTTTGCCACGGTATCTAGCTTGGAACTCTTCCACCATACCGTCCCTTTACTGAGGGTAAAGACAATGCCTGTGACTGACATTCAGTCGTCTTTATCACCCTGGAACCCTTCCAGTGATTCTCCCCAGGATCAATTGATACCATCTCACTACAGCTAGTGAGTGTCCTAATATCCAATTAGATCTATCTCTTAGATCCAAAATCCAGGATTTAGTAGGTATCACTTTGATCCTTTATGGAGAATCATTGTGATAAGCGGAGATTGACCGAGCGTAGCATAGGAAACTCCTTTCTTATCAAGAGTATGTCATCCACGTACTCTACGAGGATCACCACCATACTCCCTACTACCTTTTTGTATATACAAGGTTCATCTACCATTTTGATGAAGTCAAACTCTTTGACTAAGACATCAAAACAGACGTTCCAACTCCGCGATGCCTGCTTTATCACATAAAACATCTTGCACACGTTTCCGCTGCTCCCACTGTCTACGAGGCCCTCTGGCTGTGTACTTATAGACGCACTCTTCTAAAACATCATTTAGAAAAGGACTCATGGCACCCAACCACCAGATATCGTAGTCATGGTATGTAGCCGTGGCAAGTAGGATCTGGATGGACTTAAGCATAGGCCCCAGAAAAGGTTTCATCATTATCCACGCCTGGTCGATGACGAAAACCTTTAACAAGTCTAGCTTTGAAAGTCTCAACTTTTCCATGTACACCAAGTAATCTTCTCAAGATATACTTGCTCCTGATGGGGATTTAACCCTTCAGATAAAGCAACTAAAGTCCATACTTTGTTGGTGTATAAGGATTCCATCTCAGATCACTAAGCAACCAGCCATTCTTATAGAGTCCCTACTCTCGATGGCCTGCTCGAAATTAGTTGGGTCATCATCTCATGATGCAATCCTCGCTCCCACTGTCATAGAGAAACCGAAGTATCTCTCAGGTGGGTGAGGAACCCTACCAGATCGGCGGAGAGGCTGAGTTTCGTTGGAATCTACTGAATCCTTTGGTTCTATCAAATCATCAGCTGCAGTTTGTATAGCTGGAACATTTCCAGTTCTACATAACAGATCTTGCCTCGAGCTTGTCCGGATTTTGCTTTTAGACATAGGCCGGACAACCCCAAGTCTTAACTAACTTAAGATATGGGCTCTTCCCTTTCCATATCACATATGAAGTGGTAGGCAATTGATTTGATCGGAACCCTATTCAATAGGTATGCAACTTCATAAGTGCATAACTCCCAAAAGGAAATAGGAAACTCAGTAGTACTCATCATAGAGCACACCATATCATATAGGATGTGATTGCTCCGCCCCGATACACCGAGGTGCTGTGGTGTATACGGAGGAGTAATGCTGAGAGAGAATCTCATTTTCCTTTAGAATAGTCCAGGATTTCCGTGCTCAAGTATTCTCCTCCTTGATCTCATCAAAGGACATAATACTTATACCCGTATCGGTTCTCTACTTCTAACTTATATTCTGTGAATATCTCAAAAGGTTCGGACTTGTGTTTCAACAGGAACATATGTCTGAATCTTGAGAGATTATCAAAGAATGTAATGAAGTATAAAGAACCGGTCTTGGTATGTGTAGACAGGGGACCTACATACATCAACATGTATCATCCCAAGCGTTCACTAACTCTTTCTCTGTTTCTAGTAAACAGAGCTATGGTCATCTTATCTCTGTGACATGACTGGCAAGTTTCACAGGATGTAAATTCAAACTAATTTAAATATGAATCTAAATGTAACTTCAGCCAGTCGGGTCGCATTGATATGACCTAGTCTACAATGCCTCAAGTAGGATTCGTTCATTTCTGAACTCTTCCTCTTATGTGTGTTTCGTATACTAAGAACTGTAGTTTGATTTAGAACTTTAATGCTTTTAGATAACGTGCCTGAACTGATCAACTTTTGATATAGGAAATGTTCAAAACATTGTCCAACAATACAAAATTTTATCATTTCTTCACTAATAAAGAGACTGATATGATTTTGTATATCAGGTTCGGTATCTAATAACATTCGTTCAGAATCAATGTACTGGTAATACAGGGTAACAGTGACCAACAGACTTGGCTGCAACACTTGCCCCGTTTTCTGTCTCATGAAACTTATCACCCGTTCTCAGTTTTTCTACCTTTTTGTAGCCCTATGTAACAGATTACATATATGGAATCCTGATCCGGTATCAAATACCCAGGATTCAGAGGATACTGAGAAACAGTTCTTTATAATGAACACACCCGAAGAAGATGCATCTTATGCACTTTCTTCGTTTAGGCGGCACGGGAAATCTGGTATTCCCCAATTTCCTGCTCTGTCTTATAACAATTATAAGTTGGAGCGGGACCAACGTTCCCCAGCTCAGTATAACAAGCAGGTTCGGTCAATATTCCGTATTATTATCTTGATTAAGGCGTGACATGGTCGCTACCAGGAGAGAGAGAGAAGAAAACACTCAGCGTGCGCTCTTGCAAGATCAGATTGGTTATTATTTTATCTAATCAGGATGGCTCCCACTGTTTTTATCAAATCTTCCTTCAAACCCTAAAAGGAAAGACTAGCCGGGATTAATTACACGCTACAAGTTCGCCAATCTTTCAGCCAGGCCAGTGTCGGTACTTTGAGGGAGGTTCCCCGTGCTTTCGCACGAACCTAATTAATGTAAATCTCGTTTTCCCAGAGGCGTAATCTCGTTGACACCTTTCTAGACACCTACTTGATTGGCTAATTGTAATGTGTAAAACTCTCCCAGGAGTAACAATTACTCGCAACGGGTATCGGGATCCAACTATCTCATAAAAGGTATGCAATCTCATTGCAAATTTCAACACTTGAAATTCCCGATAATTTTGCCCCTAGCACCCTATGACCTTGACGGAGGTCAACAAACCATAGGCTACTAGTCAAGTTCAACCCGTCATTTCTTGATTGAATCAAACCCATCTGCACGACCCTTGACGGAGGTCAACAAGGTCGCACGACTACCCTAATCCAATCTGCATCATATGCATAAGCAGATAAATACTAGTTAGCTACCGCACACTACGCCTTGACGGAGGTCAACAAACGTAGCACGAATACTAAGTAGGACTTATCTGAAATGCCGGAGGGCTACGACAGGTTTTTCTGAAAACCTATTGCGTAATGAACTTGATATCGTTGTAGGATCGAATGAATTTTGAAATGGAGTGTTTTTTAGGCTTTTCTAGTTTTGCTAAAGGAGTCACTCCCGGTGAAGGGATCGTCGGTCCTTTCCTCGTCGAATGAGGTGCGGGATATATCATATATATCACTGTGCAAAGCAGAAACTATAGAAGCAATCAAAAGACAAACCGAGGGTTGTAGCATCTGCCAGTTATTGCTAAAAGAGTCACTCCCGGTGAAAGGATCTCGGTCCTTTTCTTATCGAATAAGGTGCAGGATGTTCTACAAGGAACATCGCGATGCAAAGCAAGAACTGTAGCTACCTATTTTATTTAGAAATTCGATTTCACAACATCTTAGGTTTCTTTTCTTTCATTAATCATATTAATGAAGTCCCATCATTTAAGTACCTAAACATCACAGATAAATACGACGTAAACTTATGCCATCCGCATTCGCCTCGATGTCCCCTCGTGCACCGTTAGGTTAGGTAACTAACGGCAGAGCGGGGCAGGGCTAGCGCGGGTGTAAAACATAAGTAACATCTATATAATATATCATATATACTATATACAGTATTTATTGTAAGTCTACGCTAGCGCCCCGGCCGTCTACAGACGCCAAATGCGGAACAAAAACTTTTTAACTGGCGCTATCGTATACTTTAACCCGGATCTACCATTATTGCTAAACTAACAAACTGTAAAGAGTGTAGAAAGGTTATACCGAACGATCCGAGTCCTTCGTTCTTTAACCATCATCCCACGCTCCGTTGCGGCTGCTCCGATCTCATCGATCTCCAATATGCTCGTCTAGGTGGCACCACGTCACTGATTCTTTAAACGGGCTCCCGCCTCTGACTTGAGGCAACTCGGTCGTCAAGTTTGCTAAAAGAGACGACCAAGAATGATGTAGAGAATGAGTAGATGACTTTGTCTCACTTCGTCCAAGTCCGTGGACGATCGGTTAATGAAGTTGCCGATGGAATTGGGTGATGGAATGAAATGGACTGTAAAATTCCATGCACCCCAAATACTATCATATCTTTTCTACAAATGAAAACCTCAAGTGAATGAGAGAGAGGAGGGGGCCGGCCATATATAGATGGAGGGAGGTGAGTGTAGGAGAGGGGAGAGGTAACCATAAGATGAAAGCTTCTCACTAAATATCCTAAGGTTAACAAAACCCATTAAAGCTAAAGCATGAGTCATAAAGAAACATTGAATCAAAAAACCTAGTCACCAAAAACACTAATGACACCATTAATGCACTAATGACTCACCATGTCAAGTCACTCTCTCTAGAATCTTCTAGAAGAATCCACACTCATCTCAAGAAAAGATAAACCCGTCTTTAACCAAATGTTAAAAGACGGCTGATAGAAAACTGGAAACTGGCAACTTCCAAAAGTGATCCTGAAACAACTTTCAGATAACCCCGTATCTGTATAAATATACCCGCATTTGTATTAAAACCGAATACAAATGCAACTGAGACAAAGATATTATACATACTCAATATAATACTCGGATCCGGCTTAAACCAAAGCCGACCAGTATCATCTGCCCGAAAAATAACACGTGCGTAAACGCACGTGCATTTTCCGAACCCTGCCATAAAACCATACGGCCTCTACAACGTTTCGCCCGAACTTCGGAAACTGTCTGTGGGGAACTCTAATGACTCGTCAGTACCCTGGCAGTGGGTTTAACCACAAACCGTCAGCGGCACTAGCAATACGTAACGGCTGCCCATAGACTGACCTCAAGGGAGGCTGATGAGCGAACTCATCCAGAAACCCTACTGAGCCTAACAGTGACAATGTATATACAGTCCGGTCCGTTCGTCTATGAGTATCGCATATCTGCCTAGGGGGCTAGTAACGTCAGACCCCCAAGAGCAGTATAAGTCGTGTCGGAGTGAAGCCCAATAACACCCTAAGATACTACTGGAGTACCTACCAGTAAATCTCCTGCCACGGCCGTGGGCTATGTGTAATGGCTCTCCTAGACACAGCACGATCTCGCCCCCAATACCGGGAGAGACGAATCCCCTGCCGATCCGCTCACGTGCCTCCATATGGCTCGGGACTGTACCCAAAAGCTACCTGTTTGCACGACTCCTTTGAGCCGTGGTAGGGTAGAAATCAAAGCACGGTGGGAACTCACACGAGACAAATGACGACCTCAGGTCGATGAACTAACCTGTACACATGTCACCAGGGAACTGCTATCTGACGATAGATATAGTACTAACTAGCAGATTCCCGGCGAGTCCTGTCCGGTGTACTCATAACCCAATGAGCACCTGTATACATCTTAGGTGATCCAACTGACACCAGTGGCTTGTGAGACCGGCCACCGCCCCTCGTCGGGGTCTCGACTGTATACACTAGTCTACTCCGGAGTATCGATGCCCTGTCTCGAAACTCCCACGACTAGGGACCACAATTAAGGATATGCATATAAACTACCCAACTCTCACGTATATGATCGCCATCATACTGTTGGTGGTAAAGCAAGATCCTAAGGGCTCTATCAAAGTGTAACATGTAATCAGTCATCTGAACATGTACACGACTGATAAAGGCAAACCAGATAGCATACTATCATCTCGAGTAAGACTGTCCTACCGGTATAGGTCCTCCGCAATCATTGCAATCACGTACCTGTGATCCAATAATTGACTATGAGGGCACTATCTCCAACATTTATCACAGAACATCACATGATCACATCACAGATATCGCAGCAGAAGAAACATATATGAAGTATTGGATATACTAGGACGTCCGTGTTTTCAATACGAGCCAGTATAAAACACGGATTCCACGGTCGCGATGAATAGCCAAACCCACACCCTAGACCCCTATGAGAGCGGCAAGCAACCCTACCACGGTCGCGATGAAATTTTCCGGTCGAATTTTTTAACATATTCTAAATATCCGGAAAACCCAACGAAATTAAAAATTCCGATCGAAACAACGACTACAAAATAAACCCCAAAATACTCAACTCTTGAGTCAGATAAAAATACCCATAAAATATCAGGGAATAAAAATAAAACATTACTGTGCAAATTTTATAGGGTGACGTCACTAAGTTGCGGCGGAACCGCCGCACGAGCCATGCTCGTGCCGCGGTTCCGCGGCGGTTTAAGCTCCAAACAGTGTCGTATTTGCACAGTAATTCTTACAATTTCCTGCTGAATATTTTAGGAATTTTTAATTCGGAAAAATCCCAGATTTTAAAAATGGACCAGAGAGGGGTGTATTTCGTCGAATTTGGATTCGATCGAGGTTCTAACTTCGTTAACGCATCGCCTAAGGCTCTAGCTAGGCTCTGATACCACTGTAGGGTTCCTAGGCACACTAATGAGGTCTCACAAGGCATCAACCATTGCAAATTCAAAAATTACAAGTGCCGAGAAACCCTAATACGGATCGTTGACTAGAGATTAGGCGAAACAAGCAACTAGTTAACTGCTTAACTAATAAGTGGACGGAAATACAACCTTTGTAGATCCGGTCCTCCACCTCCATAGCTCCAAGATGAAGTCCCTCCGCTGTACCCATCGGATCCCGGGCTCTAGCGTCGGCTTCATCGCAGAAATGGGCGGGCTAGGTCATCGACTTCGATGCCGAAGATGATCTACGTCGAGGCAACACAAGATCAAGCTCCAACTTCACCAAGTCAAGAAACTTGTGAAGAAAACACCCAATACTACTTGGCAAGTGGTAGAGGATGAAGAAATAGGAAGTGGTTTCACTTTAGAATTGGATTTCTCACTTTTATTCTCAAGTTGCCATTGATGGAGGCAAGCTTTTCTTCTTGTTGATGAAGAAGAAGAAGAAGAAGAAAGAATATGATAAGTCTATAAAATAGAAAATGAAATGATACTTATCATATAGCAACCATGGTTAAGTGTAGAGACTAAACTAGGGTTAGGTGAATGGTTAGGTTTAGGAAAGAAACAAAGTGGTCAAAGCTTCATGAAGCTTCAAGGTCAAAACAAAAGATGCCACCATTTTGTTTATTTAGGTTTAGGAAAGAAACAAAGTGGTCAAAGCTTCATGAAGCTTCAAGGTCAAAACAAAAGATGCCACCATTTTGTTTCTTGTCCAAAATAAACAAATAAATAAATAAAATGAATAAGTGAATGAATCAAAACCCTAACCATTAACATAACCATGGTTTAAGTCTTTACACAAACCCAAGTATGCATGTATCATCAAACATGATACAAACAAGTGCACAAAAGTATATCACATATACAACTTATGTAATTCAAGTGAGAAAATCCATTTAAAGTGAACAAATACTAGTTAATGCAAAGTAATATATCAAATATATAATTATGCATTAAATCATTAAATCATTACTTGATTTAACGATCCGGTCATATCGCATATAACCGACTAATATCCAATGTATCGGCTTATCGAATCAATCCTTGATTCGATAACTAGGTTATATCGCATACAACCAATTGATACATTCATCGCGAGAATAGAATACGGTATCACATACACGCATTATTCTCGGTCCCGCACATATCTCATATGCGCTCCTATTTTGTTTCGCTTGAGCCAGGAAACCTCTGTGTAGGACTCTAAAGACTCGTCAATACACCGGCAGCAGGTGATGATCATATCAAACACCCACAAGCCGCAAGCGGTCTGCCAAACGTAACGGCCACCCAGGTATTGAGCGATCAGAAGATCGACGAGCAAGCCCGCTCATACTCCTGTGAATCCAACCAGTAACACTTACCGTACAGTCCGGTCTGTTCGTCTGATATGTCGCATATCTCGTCTAGGGGTGGTAAACGTCAGACCCCAGTAGCTTGATAAGTCGTGTCGATATGAGGTTTATAACAGTTCGAGAAACTACTGATAACTCTTACCAGTACATCTCAGCAACCCTGGCCAGGGATTTCCGGTTATAGCCAATCGAACACAGCGCAACATCAACTTCCTATACCGGGAGAGACGAATCCCCTCCTATCGCTCATTGCCTCCATGTGATTCGGGACTGTACCCAAAAGCTACCGTTTTGCACGCCCTCTTGGACGTGGTAAGGTGGAAATCAAAGCACAGTGGGAATCACACAAGACTCTATGACGATCTCGGGTCTACAGAATAACCTGTACCAGTGTCACCAGAGAACTGCCGTCTGACGTAAGGTATAATACCATCTGGGAGTTCTCGGCGAGTCCGTCCAGTGTACCCAGTCTCCACTGAGCACCCGTATATCATCTCTGATGTCAAACACCAATGGATATGGGATCATCCATCGCCCATCTGTATGGGTCGAGAAGGTATACGCTAGTCTACTCTGGTATATCGATGCCCCGTCTCGATACACCCACGACTAGGGACCTTGAAGGATGTACTTATGGACTACCATGTCCCCACTAGTATGATCCGCATCATAGTCCAGGTAGTCAAGTACACATCCTAAGGGCTTTACCAACATGTAACAGAGAGACAATCAGTATACACGTTAAGGTAAAGAGTAACCAGATAGCATACTATCATGTCGAGCAAGAAAGTCATCCCTATATATGTCCCAGCATCCACTACAATATACATCCTATGTACAGTAATGGCCTCTAGGGCATACATATAACTAACAAACACATCGGCTTTTCCCCTACTTCTATTTCACTCTCTTGTGTGACCTAAAACCCGTAAGTCCCAATTTCTACCTATTTCTTCTATCTAAAAATACGGATTTACAAAACCCGACGGAATCGGAACAAATCCGATTTCCGATTCGGTTTCCAATAAAATTCCACTTCTCACTAATACAATCATACTTAAACTTTCTCATATTGACTATTAAACACTAATCAAATAAATTGATCAAGTTTCATTACATAAAATGATAGCTATTTCCATTCATTGTATTTTTCACTTAAATACCACATTGTTTCAATCCTACATTTAACTCGATCAAACTTGCTATACATTTAAAGTAGATCACGAGGTAACGACCTACCTCCTCACACACTCACATACAACCTAACACGATACCCTCGAGAACTCAGAATACGGAAAACAAACATTTTCATTTAAATACCCTTTACTAAATAAAGCCATTTCTAAAAGATTTAGTATTGATACACTTTTTAAATAAATACCACTTATTATGAAACTAGGATAATTTATGCACATCAGTCGTTTATCTAAACCTGACTTTGTGGTGTCTTGGCTAGGCAAGTGAGAAAGGTAACTTTAAAAGGCCCGTCTCACGGTGATTCGTGAGCGGATCCCTCCTTTCTTCACTTGTACTTACCTTGCCACAATTGGCCGTGAAGAGGCGATTTGAAGTATCTCACAACTTATCGTTTTGGACCAGTTAGGAATAGTCTAGTTGACTTAGGAGACCCTAGAACATAGAATACGGAAAATTGACATCTTTACAAATAAATACCGTTTACTTCATAAAACCGTTTTCTAAAGGATTTAGTATTTATACAATCTTTGCAAAGCGCCGCTACAACCCATTTTGGGGAACCCGTTCGGGATGGTGCGGATTATCGCACATCCTCGGACTTAGTAGTGCGAGATTCAGACCCCCGCAAGGATTATTCGGTCTCGAAAGATTTACAATACGACATCTTAAGAAAATGAGATTTTAAGAATATAAAAAAATATATTAAAATTATTTTTGTATAAATATATGTATATTTAACATTAAAATACCTATTTTGTTATGATATAAATATTCCACCTTTTTCTAAAAATCACAAGAATCAATTTTACACTAAAATACCATGAATTCCATATAAATCAATATTACAAATAAATACCTTTATTTCTGAATTTAGGATATTTTCATTAGAAATATCACAATATAAAATCCACATTAATTACAACCCTAAAAACGAATAATAAATGCTTGGGGTATATTTTGAAAAGTATTTAAAAGTATTTTTACATAAAACCCCATCAAGTTCTATAAATTACCTTAAGGACCCTAGTAAACATAGAATTAAGCGGGACCAATCTCTTGAGCCTCAGGGAGCCGGAGAAGTGGGTGCTTGCCTATCTTAGGTAGACAAATTAATAAAAACATTCAGGACTTCAATTTACTTTGCTAATTGTCTGACTCAGTTCGAGTCTCAGTATAATCTGACTTGAATATGATTCAAGTACAATCTACAATCTTCAATATTACAATTCAACATGAATCCATGAATCCAATTATCAATCTATACAACTTGACTGAACCGAACCATGGATATACATTCCATTTACATGGTTCTCCAGTTATTCCATTTACATGATTCTACGGTTACATCTGTTTACTGATATCATGGTTTAGGTCAGTCAACCAATTATACAATCAATACAATTTACAAGGCAAACAATACAATCAAAACACTACGGGGTTTAAGGGGTAGATTGGTACAGAAGGTGTTAAAGGTGGCACGAGACAGTAAGATTAAGACACCTAACCTATATTCCGTTGCTGTTGTACCGTGGCTTAACGGTTCCTTGTACATTCCGTTTGCCTTGGTCTCTAGCATATAGAGACCCCTCTCGTATACACTGGCATCCTTCTGTACCAAGCTACAAACAACAGCGTTAACACAACATTACAGCAATATAATACAACTTTAAAAGATACTTTATTATTCTGTCTATTCTACTTTCCTCTTATCTTTAGGACTTAGCGAGCGACCTGTTCGCTGACGACATTCTATTTCTTTCTTCTTTGAATGTCGTCAGGTGATTTGGATCCGTCAGAGATCGAGCCGACTGCAGAAGACTTGGAACAGTACTGCGAAGACCCTGAGCTCTAGACATTGTACATTTTCTATTCAGTACCTTTAATTTCATGTCATGCCATTGTTCAGGCATTGTTTTTATTTCAGTTGTATTTCATTTTCATGTATTGTACAATAGAATGTTAATAAATAAAGTTGTTGTCTTTATTATATCTTGTCTCTTGTGCATTTACTTTTATATTGCTTAGTTACGATTAGCGTATTTGCTTCCGAGTAAATACGTAGCGGACCAGTCGCGTCCCTTTCGCCGTATACTGGGAAGCAGGGCGTGACAGGTTTTGTTGGTGGCCCATGCAGGTCAGAGCTGTATGAAACTCTATCATGCAGTTCTGTTCCGCTGTGAACAACCTAAGCAATATAATACAAGAACCAGCAACTAAAACATTCTTTACAATTCATGTTCCTTGAATCTTACAATTTCATACTACTTGAATCTTATCATTTCATGTACTTGAATCTGTCATAACACAAATTTTTCTTCAAGGTTATGGATTCCCCGAACAACACCAGCACCAATGTCAACAACACACCTTCACCACTACCTCTCACACCTGCTGTTCCTGCGCCACCCACCGAGAAAACGGTGCTACTTGAGGCGACCCGCAGCCTTCTTGAAGGACAGCAACAACTCCTGAACCGTCCCGAGACTGACGCACCTGGGGTAAAGAAATTCAGGGCTTTACATCCCAAGCAGTTCTCCGGAAAGGGAAGCCCACTTGAAGCTGAGGAATGGGGACAAAGCATAGAGGATGATCTGGCGGCAGCACAAGTGCCAAACATAGCTTGGGTCCGTGTGGGGAAACTGCAGCTCACGGACAATGCTCGCAACTGGTGGAAGGCGGAAGAAAGCCGTCTTGTACAGCCTATTGAATGGAAGACTTTTCGCGATAAGTTTGACGCGAAGTACTTCCCTGTGACTGCCAGGTTTGCCATGGAACAACAGTTCATTCATCTGCAACAAGGTTCGATGTGGGACAAGTCAGTCGATGAGTATGACGCTGAATTCACCATGCTAAGTCGGTAAGATATGTCACAATAGTTTAATTTTTAAATATCACATACTACACAGCTAACACAATCCTTAAACAGATTCGCGGCACACTTGATACCGACGGATGATATCAGAGCCCGTCGTTTTCGACAAGGTTTGGACACGGAAATTCAGGCTGCACTAGCCACAGGCTGCACTACCCTTGTAAGGAGGGTAGACTGTAACAACTCCATTTTTAATGTACAAAGAATTGATTTAAATTCAATGTATACTTGGAGTATTGATTGTTGCTGATATCTCTTTAAGTATTTATTTCACTCCATAATTACAAGAAGGAGCTTGTAGCTCATTGGTAACACCTTGCACTGCTCAACCAAGCCACCAGAGTTCAAATCCCCTGCCTAACATTATTTTTAATATTATTTTGTTTTTGATTTTTTATAATACCAACCGTTACACGTGCGTTTCTCACAAAATTCCTTCTACACATAAAAAGTTAGATGCACCATAAATCACCCCAGGAGACCCCCCACCCATCGACCCTCCGTCTCGGCCCGACTCGGGCCGGCGCCGCAGGCCGGACTCGGCCAGACGGCCGAGTCGCCAACATAGAAGTTGAGCATCTTGACCTAGTCAACCCCCCTGCACACACTAAATTTCTAGATCGGTTACGGAGAGCACATTAAACCTCTTTTACTCCAAATTTTAATGATTTTTATATAATTTTTTACATTTTTTAATTAAAAACCCTAACCCTAGCTTAACCCTATAAATACACCCCCTACCCTCTACCCTCTCATCCTAAATTTCTGAGTCCACTCTCTTAAAATTCCAAGAGAACTTTGGTACGTTGGAAAACGAGCGAAAGGCGAAGCGCTGACGAAATCGACGGCGAAATTCCGGTGATCGTGCTAGGAGCTCTCAACGACGATTCAACGCACCGGAAAACCCCCTACTTCCCTCTCACTGTCTAGTGTTGTCCAAACCCATAAGTCCCCCTTTCTATCTTTCTTTTCTCTCATAAAAAAATACGAATTTACAAAACACGACGGAATCGGAAGAAATCCGATTTCCGGTTCGGTTTTCTATAAAATCTCACTTCTCACCAATTCATTCATACTTAAACATCTCTATTTTGACTATTAATCACTTAACAATTAATTTGAACAAGTTTTCTCACATGAAATGATAGCTTTTGCAATATATCGTATTCTTTCACTTAAATACCACAATGTTTAGTTTTCACATTTAACCCCTTAACATTGCTATACCTTAAAGTAGATCACGAGGTAATGACCTACCTCCTCACACACTCATATGCAAACATAACACGCTACCTTGAAAACTTAGGATACGATAAAACAAGATTTTACCTTTAAATACCATTTTCTTAATAAAAGTTTTTCTAAAAGTTTTAGGTTTGATACACTTTTAAAACAAATATCTTTTAATAGGAAAATACGATAAGTTGTGGACATCGATCGTTTATCTAAACCTGACTTTGTGGTGTCTAGGCCAGACAAGTGAGCAAAGGTAACTTTAAAAGGCCCGTCTCACGATTCGTGAGCAGATCCCTCCTTCCTCACTTGTACTTACCTGGCCACAATTGGCGGTGAAGAGGCGATTTGAGGCTTCTAACAACTTGTTGTTTAGATCATTTAGAAATAGTCTAGTTGAAATAGAAAACCATAAAATCTAAAATACGGAAAATCGACTTTTGCAAATAAATACCTTTTACTTTAATAAAACCGTTTTCTAAAGGATTAGTATTTATAAAATCTTTGCAAAGCGCCACTACAACCCACCTTTGGGGAACCCGTTAGGGATAGTACGGTTTATCGTGCACCCTCGGCTTAGTAGTGCGAGATTCAGACCTCCGCAAATAGCATTCGGTCTCGAAAGGTTTAAAATACGACATCTTAAGAAAATGAGACTTTTAAAATATAATATATTTATTGAAATTATTTTTGTATAAATATATGTATATTTATCATTAAAAGATCTATTTTGTTATAATATAAATATTCCATTTTTTTCTAAAAATCACAAGAATAAATTTTACATTAAAATACCATGAATTTCAAATAAATCAATATTACAGATAAATACCTTTATTTATGTAATTAGGATATTTTCACTAGAAATATCACAAAATAAAATTACACTCATTATAACTATAAAGACGGATAATAAATACTTAGGGTGTATCTTGAAAACTATACAAAAGTATTTTTACATAAAACCCCCTCAAATTTTATAAATTACACTAAGGACCCTAGCAATTATAGAACTTCGATTTACATTTCTTATGTCCGACTAGGGTTTGAGTCTGATCATAATCCGACTTGAATATGATTCAAGTACTATATAAATCTATAATTTTCCAACTCAATATGAACACATGAATCCAAGAATGCAGTTATCAATCTATACAACTTGACAGAATCAAACCATGGATATACATCCATTATCCCGTTATTCCATTTACCTGATTATGCAGTTATAATCTGTTTACTGATATCATGGTTTGGTCAGTCATCCAACTTATACAATACAATATAACAATACAATCAAAACACTATGGGGTTTAAGGGGTAGATTGGTGCGGAAGGTGTTAGAAGTGGCACGAGACGGTAAGATTAAGAAACCTAACCTATATTCCGTTGCTGTTGTACCGTGGCTTAACGGTTTCTTGTACATTCCGTTTGCCCTGGTCTCTAGCATACTGAGACCCCTCTCGTATACACTGACATCCTTCCGTACCAAGCTACAAACAACAGCGTAAACACAATATTATACAAATTTTTAGAGGATACCTCTTATTCTGTCTTTTCTAATTCTTCCTTATCTTTGGGACTTACCGAGCGACATGTTCGCTGACGACATTCTATTTCTTTCTTCTTTGAATGTCGTCAGGTGTTTTGGACCCGTCAGAGATCGAGCCCACCGGTGAAGACTTGGATCAGTTTCACGAAGACCCCGAGCTCTAGACATTGTACCTTGTTCTATTCAGTATTTTCATTTCCTGTTATGCCATTGTTTAGGCATCGCTTTTATTTCTGATGTATTTACTTTTCATGCATTGTACAAAAGAATGTTATTAATAAAGTTGTTGTTATTTTTATATCTCTTGTCTCTTATGATTTACCTTTATATTGCTTAGATACGCTAAGCGTATTTACTTCACAGTAAATACGTAGCGGACCTCTTCGCGTCCCCTTCGCCGTATACCGGGAAGCGGGGCGTGACAGGTTTTGTTGGTGGCCTATGCAGGTCAGAACTGTATAGAACCACACTATGCAGTTCTGTTCTGCGTGAAAAACCTAAGCAATATAACACAAGAACCAGCAACTAAAACATTCTTTACAATTCATGTTTCTTGAATCTTACAAATTTCTATTCCTTGAATTTTATCATTTCATGTATTTGAATCTGTCCTAACCCAAATTTTTCTTCAAGGTTTTGGATTCCCCGAACAACACCAACACCAACGTCAACAACACACCTCCAGCACTACCTCTCACACCAGCTGTTCCTGCGCCACCCACCGAGCAAACAGTGTTACTTGAGGCGATCCGCAGCCTTCTCGAGGGACAGCAACAACTCCTGAACCGTCCCGAGATCGACGCACCGGGAGTAAAGCAATTCGGGGCTTTACATCCCAAGCAGTTCTCTGAAAAAGGAAGCCCTCTTGAAGCAGAAGAATGGGCACAAAGCATAGAAGACGATCTGGCAGCAGCTCAAGTGCCAGACATCGCTTGGGTCCGTGTGGCGAAACTACAGCTCACGGACAATGCTCGCAACTGGTGGAAGGCGGAAGAAAGCCGTCTGGTACAGCCTATTGAATGGAAGACTTTTCGCGAGAAGTTCGACGCGAAATACTTCCCTGTGACTGCCAGGTTTGCAATGGAGCACAGTTCATTCATCTACAACAGGGTTCGATGTGGGACAAATCAGTAGATGAGTACGACACTGAATTCACCATGCTAAGCCGGTAAGATATGTTACAACAGTTCAATTTTTTCTCACATACTACACAGCTAACACAATCCTTAAACAGATTCGCGGCACATTTGATACCCACGGACGAGATCAGAGCCCGTCGCTTTCAACAAGGTGTAGACACGGAGATTCAGGCTGCTCTAGCCACGGGAAAATTTCTGACTCATGAGGATGCTCTGGAAGCTGCCCGCAGTTATGAGGCAGTGATAAAAGCATGGGGCAGATCTCAGTCTGCAGGAGTCAAGCGCCCTGCCAATCAGATGGCAGGTGGAGCCTCATCCAGGCCACCTTTCGTGCCAAGGCGACCCGGAGTACCAAACCATCGTCCCAGCCCAGCCTTTTGCACCTACTGCAAGAGAACTGGACATATGATGAAAGACTGCCGTCGAGCCAACCGTCTTTGCTTAGTTTGCGGCTCAGATACTCATGATATTGGGTCTTGTCCCCAAAGACAAAACCCAGTTTCTGCACCTAGGCCAGCAATTACCTATCTGCGGCGACCAGCTCTTCAGGCACCTGCTCCAAGACCTGCACTACCTGCACCACCCAGAGGACCACAAGCTGCACCACCTCCTCATCAGTTCCATCAAGCTCAAAGGAACGTTCCGAGGAATGCCCCTCAGGCCAAGAGGAATGTACCAAGGCGCCAGGTTTTCACGATGTCCGTGGAAGAAGCTGAGGCCACTGGCCAAGTCATCACTGGTAAACTTTTCTTTTCTAACCTTGCTTTTCTATCATGCTACTCAGCTACATATTTTCTATACCTCAAACATATCCCACATACCTTAGGTACAATCTTAGTATCCTCAATCCCTGCACTAGCACTGTTTGATACTGGAGCATCACACTGCTTTATGTCGTAACGGTTTGTTCAAACCCATGCGATTCCAGTCTCACCGCTTGTATCCAGCTGGAATGTCAGTTCAGGAAATGGCGTTCTAAAGGCAACTATGGGATACAGCTTGTGTCCAGTCGTCGTCTGCAGCAGAGAGTTTTATGCTGACTTCAAAGTGCTGGACATACCGAACTTCGATGTGGTTCTAGGAATGGATTGGCTTGGAACTTTTTATACTACCATCGACTGTCGTCAAAGGAGGGTAGTATTCGAGATTCCATACCATCCGGTCTTCTATTTCAAAAGCGGAGACCGTACACTGGAGCCAAGTACCAACAAAGCGAAGCCAAGAGAAGCAGTAGTTGCAGCAGCTCAAGCAGAGGAAGAATCAAGGCCATATGTGGTTCGAGAGTTCGACGATGTATTTCCTGACGATATACTAGGTTTGCCTCCCGATCGAGCTCTTGAATTCAGTATTGATTTAGTATCAGGAGCACAACCGGTGATCAAAGCACCCTATCGTTTAAGTCCGGAAGGTTTGAAGGAAGTCCGAACACAGTTAGACGAATTACTGGCGAAAGGATGGATTCGTCCCAGCACTTCAAGTTGGGGATCACCTGTATTACTTGTGAAGAAGAAGGAAGGTTCATACAGAATGTGCATCGATTACAGAGCCTTGAATGAAGTCACTATAAAGAATAAGTATCCACTTCCGCGCATCGACGATTTATTCGATCGGCTAATTGGATCTTGTGTTTTCTCTAAATTGGATCTTCGTTCAGGTTATCATCAAGTGAAGGTTAAGGAAGTTGATATTCACAAAACAGCTTTCAGAACTCGCTATGGACATTACGAATTTCTAGTGATGCCATTTGGAGTGACCAACGCACCCACAATATTCATGAACCTAATGAATCAAGTTTTTCGGGAGTACTTAGACAGGTTTGTTGTCATCTTCATCGATGACATCCTGGTGTATTCTAAGAGTCGGAAAGAACATGCAGAGCACCTATGAATTGTCCTAGAAACTCTTCGATAACATCAGTTTTATGCCAAGTACAGCAAGTGCGAGTTTTGGTTAAAGCAAGTTGGTTTTCTTGGACATATCGTATCAGGAGAAGGAATCTCTGTGGATCCAGCGAAAGTTTCAGCAGTTAGCGAATGGCCTACACCAAAGTCAGTGAAAGATATTCGAAGTTTCTTGGGTTTAGCTGGATATTACAGAAGGTTTATTGAAGGCTTTTCAAAGATAGCAATGCCCCTGACCAAGCTCACACGTAAAGATGAAGAATTTATGTGGTCAAAAGCATGCGAACAAGCTTTCATAGAACTCAAGTCAAGGTTGACATCAGCACCTATTCTCGTTATACCGGATCAATCTGGAGGATTCGAAGTGCATTGCGATGCATCCGGTAAGGGATTAGGATGTGTTCTACATCAGCACGGTAAAGTTGTGGCTTATGCTTCAAGACAGCTGAAGATTCACGAGCGCAATTATCCGACGCATGATTTGGAATTGGCAGCCGTCATCTTTGCTCTCAAGATTTGGCGTCATTATCTACTTGGTGAACGAGTGAATATCTACACAGATCATAAGAGCCTGAAGTACGTGTTTACTCAGAAGGAGTTGAATATGCGGCAGAGAAGATGGTTAGAACTAATGGCGGACTTTGACATCAACTTGCAATATCACCCAGGGAAGGTGAATATAGTACCGGATGCTCTTAGTCGCCAACCATTATCGATGAATCTCACCGCTCAGTGGAAGCTTCAATAAGATTTGCATCAGATGGAGATTGAAGTAATCATGCCAGGTAATGCTTCAAGTTTGATGAATTTACAAGTTCAATCAACCATTGTCAATCAGATCAAAGCAGCTCAAGCAAGCGATGCTAGGTTGCAAAAGATCAAAGAACAAGTGGAGAATGAACTCAGAACAGACTTCATCATCCATGAAGACGGATCTTTGAGATACGGCAGCAGATTGTGTGTACCAAAAGGTCCTGTTCGGGAAGAGTTAATGAAAGAAGCTCACAGCTCTCCCTATTCAGTACACCCTGGAGGTACCAAAATGTACAAAGATCTACGTCAGAATAATTGGTGGCATAGAATGAAGCGTTAAGTAGCCAGAAGTGTCGAAAATGCTTGGTGTGTCAGCAAGTAAAGGCTGAACATCACAGGACTGCTGAATTACTTCAACCGTTACCAATTCCAGAATGGAAGTGGCAACACATCACGATGGATTTTGTGACTGCTCTTCCTCGCAGCACAAAGGGTAACGATGCTGTATGGGTCATTGTGGATCGACTCACAAAGTCGGCTCACTTCATCCCATTTCGAGTTGGCCAATCTACTGAGACACTAGCAAAGAAGTACATGGAGGTAATAATCTAATTAAGATTTAAACTCTTCATAATGTACTATGTCTGATACTCATGAACTCATACAGGAAATTGTGAGACTTCATGGAGTACCGGTCTGCATTGTCTCCGATCGTGACACCAGGTTCCGATTGCAATTTTGGCAGAGTCTGCAAGCAAGCTTGGGAACAAGTCTGAACTTCAGCACGGCTTATCATCCACAAACCGATGGTCAGTCGGAACGAACTATTCAGATCTTGGAGGATATGCTCAAAGCGTGTATGTTAGACTTCAAAGGATCGTGGGAAGATCACCTACATCTTGTGGAGTTCGCGTACAACAACAGCTAACAAGCAAGCATAGGAATGGCACCTTTTGCAGCACTGTATGGAAGGAAGTGTCGATCGCCATTAAGTTGGGACGACATCGGAGATAGGGAACTTCTTGGACCAGAGATGATAGTAGCTACTGTTGATGTGGTTCGTACTATCAAGGAAAGGATGCGCATAGCCCAAGATCGACAGAAGCACTGGGCTGATGCAAAGAGACGACACTTGGAGTTCCAGCAAGGAGATCACGTATTCTTGAAAATATCTCCGAACCGCGGAGTGATCCGATTTGGAAGATGGGGTAAACTAAATCCGAGATATATTGGACCGTTCGACATACTCGAACGAGTCGGTGAAGTGGCATACCGCTTAGCACTTCCACCTTCATTGGAAGGAGTGCATAATGTGTTCCACATATCCCAACTCAGAAGGTATGTGAGTGACCCCAGCCATGTTCTCGATCATTCCGAGCTCACGATACAGCCCGATTTGTCTTGTGAGCAACAGCCTGTGGAGATCCTGGACAGGAAAGTGAAGACACTTCGGAACAAGAAAGTTAACTTGGTTCGAGTGATGTGGAGGAAAGACACTCTAGGAGAATCCACTTGGGAAAGGGATGATGAAATGCGTACTAGATATCCACGCCTCTTTGTAATCTAGTCCTCAAATAAAAGTTGTAGATTTCGAGGACGAAATTTTTGTAAGGAGGGTAGACTGTAACAACTCCATTTTTAATGTACAAAGAATTGATTTAAATTCAATGTTTATTTGGAGTATTTATTGTTGCTGATATCTCTTTAAGTATTTATTTCACTCCGTAATTACAAGAAGGAGCTTGTAGCTCATTAGTAACACCTTGCACTGCTGAACCAAGCCACCAGAGTTCAAATCCCCTGCCCCACATTATTTTTAATATTATTTTGTTTTTGATTTTTTAGAATACCAACCGTTACACGTGCGTTTCTCACAAAATTCCTTCTACACATAAAAAGTTAGATGCACCATAAATCACCCCAGGAGACCCCCCACCCATCGACCCTCCGACTCGGCCCGACTCGGCCGGACGGCCGAGTCGCCAACATAGAAGTTGAGCATCTTGACCTAGTCAACCCCCCTGCACACACTAAATTTCTAGATCGGTTACAGAGAGCACATTAAACCTCTTTTACTCCAAATTTTAATGATTTTTATATAATTTTTTACATTTTTAATTAAAAACCCTAACCCTAGCCTAACCCTATAAATACACCCTGTCACGTCCCGCTTCCCAGAGTACGCTAGAATGGGCACGTGACATAACCAACCATGCTACCTGTGGGTAGGAAGTATCCATCCACAGTCATATTACGGTTGTAGAGATATCAAGAACAAAATAAAACTATCTAAACATGTCCATAATCCAAGATAACATGAGTCAAGAATAAATAAATGCGGAAGCGAAAGATCCAATACAAAATAACTGGAATGTATGTCCCATAATGCGGGCTCGCATCAGGAAATAAATGCAGGAAAGAAAACTAACTACTGCTGACACTCACAGCTCAGCCTGTCGGCTGAAGTACTCCTGCTCGGGCTGCGACAGCGGTACAGAATCTGGGCCATGCAAAACCCAGACGTCAGCGCGTCAAGTCATCAAGTAATAACATAATAAACAGGCAATGCGAGTATAAACATGAATAAAGCAAGAATAATAATGATATGAATCAGAGCAGTGCAGGGTAGTGTGCAGTGGGTAAACTGGACTGTTCTATCAGGTTCTCTGTTCTAAAGTCTTTGAAACCAAATTGATGAATTATCGATGTAACTCAATAGTATCCCGTACATACCCGGGACCACGGCCCCAATATTCTCGGGCTGAAACCGAGACATGCCGCTAGGCACCAAAAACAAATATCCCGTACATACCCGGGACCACGGCCTCAATATTCTCGGGCTGAAACCGAGACATGCCGCTAGGCACCAAACAGGAATGTGTACACTCAATAGTATCCCATACATACCCGGGACCACGGCCTCAATATTCTCGGCTGAAACCGAGACATGCCGCTAGGCACCAAACAGGAATGTGTACACACTTGGCTCGCTACCGGGAATAGTAAGACGAGAGCTAACTAGGAGGTCAAAAGCAAGAAGATTTCTTTGGGGAATTCAATTGAACCTACTATTCCCATACGCCTAGCTACCTCAGAACAGGTAGTGAACTGTTGAGTTACAAGTCAGGTTTCACCTTTGATTTCCCCATACCCCCAAGTTATATGTGTAAGTCAAGTCAGGTATCCCGAAATCAAGAAACTAATGCCAACACAGGATCAGGTAAACAGGTTTGTCTGGATAGACAACAGGAACGGTCCATGAGGACTACATGTCAGGTTTGTTGGCATTAGACACAAGATCAGGTAACGGGTCAGGTCATGGTACATCATGTCAAGTTAAGCAATATACGGTACCATGTCGGGTCAATCAATATGTAGGTAGCATGACAGGTCAAGAAGCAAGCGATATCATAGGTGTACTCACAATCAGTTATATAGTCAAGCATGGGTATCAACAACATGATATAAGCAATGAATTAAGCAATAGGCAGATTCATTCAATTAGCAATACAGTTATCAATTGTGTCACAGAGATGATTTCGACCTTATGATAATGAAGTAAGACAATTATAGTCATTTAATCATGTTACCAAGTTAAGATTTCATGGATGCAATGATATCTACATATATAGGTTCCAAGTTTGAAAGATAAAATGTTATATAACAATATTGAACATGAAAAAGAGAAATGATCGTACCAAAGTTAAATTGCAGGTTTTAGGGTGTCATTAAGTATAAGTAAATATTGTTTAGCATGTAGCAAGGGTTACTTGCCTCGACGGGTCGCGGATCGGGAAAACGGGACGTTAAACGTCGGCGGGGAAAACTCGCGACGGGCGCACGGTTCACGGAATGAACCCAAACGACGAACAGTGGAACTACACCGGTCGGGGTACCTCGCTGGAACGTCGGGACGCGTCGCCGGCACGGCTAGATTCCGGCAAGATCAAAAACAGCGAATCGATCAAGATTGCAACAAGAAAAGAAAAGAAAATAAAAAAGAAGGGAAGGAGGATGGAGGAGGGAATGCTCACGAGGATCTGTGGGACGGGTGGTGACGGTCGACCACGTCGACGGAGCTCCGGCGGTGGCCTACGACGACAGCGAAAGAAATCTGCCGATCAAGAAAAATATTAACAGAAAATAAAGAAGAAAGGAAGAGAGGAGGGGATGCTAGCTCACCGAGGGGGTGCTTGCGAGGCCGGGGGCACGGGGACGAGGTCACCGGCGGCGACTCACGGCGGCGCGAACACGTGCAGGGGGTGCAGGTGGCCGCGGTGAAGGTGCAGGGTGCACGGGAAGAAGGGAAATGAGGAAGGAGGCGCGGTGGATTGGTCGAGGGCGAGGAGGCGACGATGCTGGTGATGGTGGTGTCGGCGTTGGGGCTGCGGCGGCGAGGAGGGAGGCGGCGGTAGCTAGGGTTCGCTGGGGTTTGGATTGCTGCGTGAAAGAAAAAGGAGAGGGGGAAAAAGAAATATAGAGGAGAGAGAGAAGGATGGGGGGGAGAGAGAGAGAGAGAGAGAGAGGAGGGAGGTAGAGAGAGGAGGTGAGGCCCACGGAAAAAGAGAACTCATGATTGGCTGGGAAGAAAGATTTGGTTAGGAAAAATATTAAAAAGATTTTAAAGATTTAAGGGAACAGTGAAAATTATATGGTTAAGAAAAAAATATACGATGGTTTAAATATATTAGAAAATGGGATTTTGGCGCAAAGTAAAACATTTCCAAATTGCGCCCGGGTCGGGTCCAAAAATTCGAAATTGAAATAATAGAATTTTAGGCGGGATCCAAAATTTAAAATGAAGTGTTTTATGATAAAAAAGCATACCCCGAAAACGGACACACGTACGTGCGCGTAGCTGTCCAAACTCGCCCGTTTCACTGTATGGGACGAGAACACGACGCACGGACGCTACAACAGGGTTAGGGGTGTCAAGCAGGCCAAGATTAATATTTTTAATTTTATTTTAGATGCCATAAATTGTTATATGCAGAAATGAATTAACGGGGTAAAATTACAATAAGTAACAATCAAGCAAGATAAATGAAATAAGTGCCATACTACGTTCAACGGTAACAGAAATTAGTAGCATTGGGCTCGGGTGTTACACACCCCCTACCCTCTACCCTCTCATCCTAAATTTCTGAGTCCACTCTCTCAAAATTCCAAGAGAACTTTGGTACGTTGGAAAACGAGCGAAAGGCGAAGCGCTGACGAAATCGACGGCGAAATTCCGGTGATCGTGCTAGGAGCTCTCAACGACGATTCGACGCACCGGCAAACCCCCTACTTCCCTCTCACTCTCTAGTGTTGTCCAAACCCGTAAGTCCCCCTTTCTATCTTTCTTTTCTCTCATAAAAAAAATACGAATTTACAAAACCCGACGGAATAAGAAGAAATCCGATTTTCGGTTCGGTTTTCTATAAAATCTCACTTCTCACCAATTCATTCATGCTTAAACGTCTCTATTTTGACTATTAATCACTTAACAATTAATTTGAACAAGTTTTCTCACATGAAATGATAGCTTTTGCAATATATCGTATTCTTTCACTTAAATACCACAATGTTTAGTTTTCATATTTAAGCCCTTAACATTGCTATACCTTAAAGTAGATCACGAGATAATGACCTACCTCCTCACACACTCATATGCAAACATAACACGCTACCTTGAAAACTTAGGATACGATAAAACAAGATTTTATATTTAAATACCATTTTCTTAATAAAAGCTATTCTAAAAGTTTTAGGTTTGATACACTTTTAAAACAAATATCTTTTAATAGGAAAATACGATAAGTTGTGGACATCGATCGTTTATCTAAACCTGACTTTGTGGTGTCTGGGCTAGGCAAGTGAGCAAAGGTAATTTTAAAAGGCCCGTCTCACGATTCGTGAGCGGATCCCTCCTTCCTCACTTGTACTTACCTGGCCACAATTGGCGGTGAAGAGGCGATTTGAGGCTTCTAACAACTTGTTGTTTAGATCATTTAGAAATAGTCTAGTTCAAATAAAAAACCATAAAATCTACAATACGGAAAATCGACTTTTGCAAATAAATACCTTTTACTTTAATAAAACCGTTTTCTAAAGGATTAGTATTTATAAAATCTTTGCAAAGCGCCACTACAACCCACCTTTGGGGAACCCGTTAGGGATAGTACGGTTTATCGTGCACCCTCGGCTTAGTAGTGCGAGATTCAGACCTCCGCAAGGAGCATTCGGTCTCGAAAGGTTTAAAATACGACATCTTAAGAAAATGAGACTTTTAAAATATAAAATATTTATTGAAATTATTTTTGTATAAATATATGTATATTTATCATTAAAAGATCTATTTTGTTATAATATAAATATTCCATTTTTTTTCTAAAAATCACAAGAATGAATTTTACATTAAAATACCATGAATTTCAAATAAATCAATATTATAGATAAATACCTTTATTTATGTAATTAGAATATTTTCACTAGAAATATCACAAAATAAAATTACACTCATTATAATTATAAAGACGGATAATAAATACCTGGGGTGTATCTTGAAAACTATACAAAAGTATTTTTACATAAAACCCCCTTAAATTTTATAAATTACACTAAGGACCCTAGCAATTATAGAACTTCGATTTACATTTCTTCTGTCCGACTCGGGTTTGAGTCTGATCATAATCCGACTTGAATATGATTCAAGTACTATATAAATCTATAATTTTCCAACTCAATATGAACACATGAATCCAAGAATCCAGTTATCAATCTATACAACTTGACTGAATCAAACCATGGATATACATCCATTATCCCGTTATTCCATTTACCTGATTATGCAGTTACAATCTGTTTACCGATATCATGGTTTGGTCAATCATCCAACTTACACAATACAATATAACAATACAATCAAAACACTACGGGGTTTAAGGGGTAGATTGGTGCGGAAGGTGTTAGAAGTGCCACGAGACGGTAAGATTAAGACACCTAATCTATATTCCGTTGCTGTTGTACCGTGGCTTAACGGTTCCTTGTACATTCCGTTTGCCCTGGTCTCTAGCATACTGAGACCCCTCTCGTATACACTGGCATCCATTCGTACCAAGCTACAAACAACAGCGTAAACACAATATTATACAAATTTTTAGAGGATACCTCTTATTCTGTCTTTTCTAATTCTTCCTTATCTTTGGGACTTACCGAGCGACCTGTTCACTGACGACATTCTATTTCTTTCTTCTTTGAATGTCGTCAGGTGTTTTGGACCCGTCAGGGATCGAGCCTACCGGTGAAGACTTGGATCAGTTTCACGAAGACCCCAAGCTCAAGACATTGTACCTTGTTCTATTCAGTATTTTCATTTCCTGTTATGCCATTGTTTAGGCATCGCTTTTATTTCAGATGTATTTACTTTTCGTGCATTGTACAAAAGAATGTTATTAATAAAGTTGCTGTTATTTTTATATCTCTTGTCTCTTGTAATTTACCTTTATATTGCTTAGATACGCTCAACGTATTTACTTCACAGTAAATACGTAGCGGACCTCGTCGCGTCCCCTTCGCCATATACAGGGAAGCGGGGCGTGACAGGTTTTATTGGTGGCCCATGCAGGTCAGAGCTGTATAGAACCACACTATCCAGTTCTGTTCTGCGTGAAAAACCTAAGCAATATAACACAAGAACCAGCAACTAAAACATTCTTTACAATTCATGTTTCTTGAATCTTACAAATTTCTATTCCTTGAATCTTATCATTTCATGTATTTGAATCTGTCCTAACCCAAATTTTTCTTCAAGGTTTTGGATTCCCCGAACAACACCAGCACCAACGTCAACAACACACCTCCAGCACTACCTCTCACACCAGCTGTTCCTGCGCCACCCACCGAGCAAACAGTGCTACTTGAGGCGATCCGCAGCCTTCTCGAGGGACAGCAACAACTCCTGAACCGTCCCGAGACCGACGCACCGGGAGTAAAGCAATTCGGGGCTTTACATCCCAAGCAGTTCTCTAGAAAAGGAAGCCCTCTTGAAGCAGAAGAATGGGCACAAAGCATAGAAGACGATCTGGCAGCAGCTCAAGTGCCAGACATCGCTTGGGTCCGTGTGGCGAAACTACAGCTCACGGACAATGCTCGCAACTGGTGGAAGGCGGAAGAAAGCCGTCTGGTACAGCCTATTGAATGGAAGACTTTTCGCGAGAAGTTCGACGCGAAATACTTCCCTGTGACTGCCAGGTTTGCAATGGAGCACAGTTCATTCATCTACTACAGGGTTCGATGTGGGACAAATCAGTAGATGAGTACGACGCTGAATTCACCATGCTAAGCCGGTAAGAAATGTCACAACCGTTCAATTTTTTCTCACATACTAAACAGCTAACACAATCCTTAAACATATTCGCGGCACATTTGATACCGACGGACGAGATCAGAGCCCGTCGCTTTCAACAAGGTCTGGATAAGGAGATTCAGGCTGCTCTAGCCACGGGAAAATTTCTGACTCATGAGAATGCTCTGGAAGCTGCCCGCAGTTATGAGGCAGTGATAAAAGCAAGGGGCGGACCTCAATCTGCAGGAGTCAAGCGCCCTGCCAATCAGATGGCAGGTGGAGCCTCGTCCAGGCTACCTTTCGTGCCAAGGCGACCCGGAGTACCGAACCATCGTCCCAGCCCAGCCTTTTGCACCTACTGCAAGAGAACTGGACATATGATGAAAGACTGCCGTCGAGCCAACCGTCTTTGCTTAGTCTGCGGCTCAGATACTCATGATATTGGGTCTTGTCCCAAAAGACAACACCCAGTTGCTGCACCCAGGCCAGCAATTACCTATCCGCAGCGACCAGCTCTTCAGGCACCTGCTCCAAGACCTGCACTACCTGCACCACCCAGAGGACCACAAGCTGCACCACCTCCTCGTCAGTTCCATCAAGCTCAAAGGAACGTTCGGAGGAATGCTCCTCAGGCCAGGAGGAATGTACCAAGGCGCCAGGCTTTCACGATGTCCGTGGAAGAAGCTGAGGCGCCAGGCTTTCTGACAGTTGGAGGATAACACCGCCACAAAAGCATGAACCCAAATCCACGAGGTTAGACCCAGATCCACATCGGTCTTGGAAGCGAGCTCGTACTTGTCATATGATAACGATATCATAAGAAGAACCGGAGGATAAGGTTAACCTCCCCTGGTGCTTCGAAAACAATGATGACGAGGTGATCTCAGAGTTTCCGCCGGCGCCGAAAGAGCTGGAGGATGGAATACATACTTCTGCAGATAACCTCAAGAAAATTGATTTGGGGACGGCAAGTGACCCGCGGCCGACATTCGTCAGAGAGTTGATGTCTGAGGAAAGGGTAGCTACACTGAAAGACGTGCTTATGCAACATATGGATTGCTTCACGTGGAACTATTCCGAAATGCCAGGACTAGACCCAGAGATTGTTGTCCACATATTGGCAATATCCCCGGACGTCAATCCAATCAAACAAGCACCGAGAAGAATGCGGCTCGAGCTTGAGATGAGCATCAACGCCAAGGTCAAGAAAGCTGATCGACTCTGGCTTCATCCAAGAGGTTTAGTACCCTGACTGGATCGCCAACATCGTCCCAGTGATGAAGAAAAATGGGACGGTACGCATATGTGTGGACTTTCGGGACCTCAATAAAGCTTGTCCGAAGGATGATTTCCAAGTACCGGTCACTGAGCTGATGATAGATAACACGTCCACTCACGAAGTTTTCTCCTTCATGGACGGCTCATCAGGATATAATCAGATAAAGATGCATCCCGAAGACCAGAAGCACACCGCTTTCCGGACCCCTTTGGGTATATTTTGCTACAAGGTGATGCCCTTCGGTCTAAAGAACGCCGGTGCCACCTATCAGAGGGCCATGACGAGGATCTTCGACAACCTTATACATGAAATCGCCGAATGCTACATCGACGACCTCGTGGTTAAAAGCAAATCATACGAGGAACATCTCGAGCATCTGAAGAACGTATTTCAACGTCTTCGGCAATACAACTTGAAGATGAACCCTCTCAAATGCGCGTTTGGAGTTTCCTCGGGCAAATTCCTAGGATTCATCGTCCGACACCGAGGTATCGAGATAGATCCGTCAAAGATCAAGGCGACCATGGAAATGCCTCCGCCAAGGACTCTCAAGCAGCTGCGGTCTCTCCAAGGAAAGCTAGCATATATCCGGCGATTTATAGCCAATCTTTCAGGGAAGTGCCGTCCTTACAGTCACCTGATGAAAAAGGGAACCCCGTTCGTCTGGGATCATAAATGCCAAGGCGCGCTAGACGAAATCAAGCAGTATCTGCAGAACCCGCCAGTGCTGGCCTCTCCGGTCAAGGGAAAGCCCATCATTCTTTATACAACAGCCCTCGAAGGTTCCTTAGGCACATTATGGGCACACGAGAACGACCAAGGGAAAGAAAGAGCTCTCTATTATTTGAGTCGAGTTCTACTGGGGGCAGAAAGCAATTACTCTCCCATCGAAAAACACTGCCTGGCGTTGATCTTCGTGATAACGAAACTCAGGCACTATGCGTTGGCACATGAAGTCCGTCTCATATCGAAGGTGGATCCCCTCAAATATTTGATGTCAAATGCCATACTGGCGGGGCGACCCGCTAAATGGGCATTGCTCTTGATGGAGTTTTCAATAACCTATCAGCCTCTCAAGGCAGTGAAAGGCCAGGCCATCGCCGACTTCCTCGCTGAGCATCCGATACCGGCCGGTTCCCCTTTGAATTGAGAACTGCCAGACGAACATGCGTTTGATGCGATCGACGGAAATGTTACCCGGTGGGAACTTTATTTCGATGGAGCATCCTCCATGAAGAAGCGCAAACAAAACACGCCTATAATCAAATCAGGGGTAGGCCTTATCTTCGTGACCCCACAAGGAGGGATAATGCGCTTTGCTTTCTCCTTAACAGAGCCGAGGACAAACAATGAAGCCGAGTATGAAGCTTTGATAGCAGGTCTTGAGATCGCCATCGACATGGGAATTGAAAACCTCCTCATATACGGAGACTCCCAACTGGTCATTAGTCAAGTAAACAGCGACTACCAGACGTGCAAGCTAGAGCTGGTAAAGTATGGCGAGAGAGTACAGCAACTGCTAACTCAAATTCTCTCCTACATGCTGGAAAGAATACCGCGTGCAGAAAATAGAAAAGCGGATGCACTAGCTAAGCTCGCTAAAGAACTGGTCGACGAGAACCTTGATGACGTGAGGATCGTTGTGCAAAGCCGTCGGGTCCTCGCACTAGCGGAAATATCTCCGGAATCATTCGAGGAAAAGGAAGCGACTGAGCAGACGGCCCTGCAAATAAAAGACCAGGAAAAGGCTGAGGATTGGAGAGAAGTCTTTATAGACTATTTCAAATCCCGTCGAACACCTGAAGATGCGTCCTCAAGACATCAGCTTATGAAACGAGCTCTGTCTTTCGCTTTCGTCATTGATACTCTGTACAAGAGGTCATTTAATTCATTATGGCTGAGATGCCTGGGACCTGAAGAGCCAAAAAGAGTCGTCCAAGAAGTTCACGACGGACTCTGCGGCTCTCACCAAGCAGGCCCGAAGATGAAGTTGAAGATCAAACGGATGGGTTATTATTGGCCCACGATGATCCAGGACTGCCTTGAGTATGCAAAGAAATGCCACTCGTGCCAGATTCATGGGGACTTTATCCATCAACATCCAAATCCACTACATCCAACAATGGCTAGCAGGTTATTCGAAATGTGGGGGACTGACATAATCGGCCCCATCGAACCGGCATCATCCAGAGGACATCGTTTCATTTTGGCGACAATTGATTACTTCTTCAAATGGGCAGAAGCAGTACTGCTGAGTCATTTACACCCCCGTTGACCGAGTCAAAGTCAAGGTCAACCCCAAGCCAGGTGGGCCCAAGCCCAGGTCAAGCGGGCCCATGCCCAAGTCGAGCCCGCGGCCAGCCTCCTCCATGCTAAAATATAGATCATGTAATAAATATTTTTCATGTAATTTTTTATACATGAATGTATGCAAAATGGGCATAAAGCCAAATTTTTGTAAGCCCATGGCTTATGTGCAAAAATGAAATGGCACATGAGCCATGGGATAGGCAAAATGCCATTTTGTGAAGCCCAAGGGGCTATGTGTAAAATGTATGGCCTATAAAGGCAAGGATAATGAAATATCACAACAACTTTTTCTCTCTCCAAAAAAAAAGTTTCAGAGCTGAGCTCTTTCTTCCTTCTTCAAGGTTCCAAAACCTTCTTCTTTCTTTTGAATTAAATCAAGAGTTCTACTCTCATTTTTATAAAAACAAATTAGTTTTCACCACAAAACCCATCAAGGGGAACTCAGATCTTCCATCAGATCTCAAAAAGAAAAGATTTTGAAATCCCACATCTCTTGATCTTCAAGATCCAGCTAACAGAGGAGGAAGGAGAAGAACATCTTTCACTAAACCCTCAAAAAAAAAAAAAAACACATTCAGGAGTCCAACTCCTCTCTGATTTCTCTTCTGAGAAATTTTTTCAGGCTAAAAGCCTCTTGTGCCTCTCCGGCGCGCAGCGCAAGTGCGCAAGGCGCCAGCGTGCCGACACGTGGCGCGCGCGCTTGCGCAAGTGCGCAAGGCGCCCGCGTGCCGACACGTGGCGCGCGCGCTTGCGCACCTGCGCGCTTGCGCAAGGCGCCCGCGCGCCGACACGTGGCGCGCGCTTGCGCACCTGCGCAAGTGCGCAAGGCGCCCGCGCGCCGACACGTGGCCCCCGCGCATCCCTTGGATGCCTTTTCCCTCTCTTTTTATGTACATACATATACACATACATATGTATACAAATTCACACATATACATACTCCGCCACATTCTCCCCCTCAAAAAAATTTTCGGGCCGGGGCGCTGCCCCGAACCCCGCAAGGGGGCTGCTAGCCCCCTTGACCCCCAGCCCGCTATCCGGGTAGCGGGTCCCCCGTAAAAAACTCTGCGTGGCTCCCGATATATCCAAAACCCCCTTTCAAAACACACGCACACTGCACATTGAGTTCGCATGACCAGTTTAACCCGTTAATCGGAGGTTCCCTCGCCCCAAAGGCGATGGGTAATTAACGGCAGCTTAGTCCGCGGCTGCCGGAGATTCGGATCCCCACAGTCATTAAACCCCGGCCTACCCTAGGCAGGGGGAATCTGTAGTACGCCTGACAAGCGCGCGCGTATTCCCATCTCACTGGGGTGACGAAAAACACCCTACAAAGAGGTCGTTTGATTCTCTGTGGTTGAGATGTCTGGGACCTGAAGAGGCAAAAAGAGTCATTCAGAAAGTTCACGACGGACTCTACGGTTCTCACCAAGCAGGCCCAAAGATGAAGTTGAAGATTAAACGGATGGGTTACTACTGGCCCACGATGATTCAGGACAGCCTCGAATATGCGAAGCAATGCCACTCGTGCCAAATCCATGGGGACTTCATCCACCAGCATCCAAATCCACTACATCCAACGGTGGCTAGCTGGCCATTCGAAATGTGGGGAACTGACATAATCGGCCCTATCGAACCAGCATCGTCCAGGGGACATCGTTTCATCCTGGCGACGACTGACTACTTCTCCAAATGGGCAGAAGCAGTACCGTTAAGGGAAGTGAAGACGGAGAATATCCTCCATTTCTTCAAGACGCACGTCATTTATCGGTTTGGAACTCCGTGACGGATCATCTCCGATAATGGGCCAGCTTACAGAAGCCACAAGATCAGTCGCTTCGCGCAGCAGCATAATATAGACTGGAGATATTCCTCAGTTTATAATCCGCGAGCTAACGGTCTAGCTGAGGCCTTCAATAAGACCTTGACAAAGATCATGAAAAAGATGGTGTCCTGAAATAAGAAGGACTGGCACGAGAGACTGCAAGAAGCTCTCTGGGGGTATCGAACTACGTTCAAGACAGCCACGAACACAACGCCGTACGCGTTGGTATTCGGTACAGAAGCAGTACTCCCCCTCGAGATAGAGTTACCCTCTCTACGAGTGGCAGTCCACTACGAGCTGACGGACGAAGAAAATGCTCACCTTCGGCTTGAAGAGCTTGATGCCCTTGATGAAACTCGGCTCATAGCGTAACAAAATCTGGAGGCCTATAAAGCAAAGATGACGCACTCATATGAAAGATTGACCAGGCCGAGGACATTCCGCCAAGGCGAACTTATGCTAGTGGTCAAAAGACCTATGATCCCCAATCGCGCCAAGCGGGGAAAATTCGAGCCGAACTATGAAGGCCCGTACATAATAGACAAGGTCTACCAGGGTGGAGCCTATCTACTCATGGATATGCACGGTGAAAGGCCTTTCAGGCCAATAAACGGCCGCTTCCTAAAGAAATACTATGCTTAATGAGCCACAGCCTAGGTCAATGATAGATGACGACGACTATGTCCGCTCGCTATCTTCCTAAGCCCAAACTCTATAAGTAGTAGCCGGCCTTCTCCTCGATGGACCGAAACGTCCTTAAACTAATGACGGACCGAAACGTCCTTAAACTAATGACGGACCGAAACGTCCTTAAACTAATGGCGGACCGAAACGTCCTTAAACTAACGAAGGACCGAAATGTCTTTAAACTACTACCGCAACATTCTTAGGCTGACGAGATGAATAAAAAAAAAATATATATAAAAATATATATATAATAAACGGTATGTCCATAAGCAAAATGGGCACGGATGAAAACCCGAAAGGGCTCCGTGAGTAAAAACAGCAGGGCTACCGGCGAGTCTTGTGAAAACCCGAAAGGGCGCAACCTCATTAGAAAAAAGAATAAAAAGAATATAAAAAAAACGGTATGTCCATAAGCAAAATGGCCACGGATGAAAACCCGAAAGGGCTCCGTGAGTAAAAACAGCAGGACTACCGGCGAGTGTTTGTGAAAACCCGAAAGGGCGCAACCTCGTTAAAAGACACTTATAAGGTCCTCTTGACCTTGTAAGGAGAAACCACCCTCGTGAGATCCTTACGACTCACAAGGGAGCAGCACACTTAGGGATCCTCACGATTCCTAAGGAGAAAATACACTTGCGAGATCCTCACGACTCGTAAGGAGAACTCTCTTATGGGACCCTCACGGCTCATAAGATTTGAAAGTCTTAAGTTACAGAGACCTAAACCTGTGCTTAAGCAAACCCCCCACAACCTGCGATATGGCCCAACAAGCGGCTCAGTACTGACCCTTGTATACAATCCACGGGCGCGAATAAACATTTCCCTAACCAAGTCCCATCCGTGACTGGGGATATGTACGCATGATGAACAACCCTTGTAGGTCCTCTCGATTTACAAGGAGAAAACCCTCTTGTAGGATCCTTACGACTTACAAAGGAACATACACTTAGGAATCCTCACGATTCCTAAGTAGAAAATACACCTACAAGATCCTCACGACTTGTAGAGAGAAATACCTTTGTGAGACCCTTATGGCTCATGAAGTTAAAAGCCTTAGTCGACAGGACCTTAATCCTGTTCGCTAAGCCACCTTTGTTCGACATCGACAGAGGCAAATGATGATTCGCTCCTGGCAACATCCCAGTTGTAGCGGTGCCGATGCCGAAATCAGTGTTTAATTTTAGGTTTACGGCGAAAAGCCGGTAGGCCGCACATGCATACGAAATAGCCGAAATGATGGGGCGGCTTGCAATAAAAAGCAGCAAGTAAAGAAAACATATGCATACAAAATAGCCGAAATGATTGGGCAACTCGCAATAAAAAGCAGCTAGTAAAAATAAAATAAATAGCCGAAATGATTGGGCACCGCGAAAAATAGCCGAAATGATTGGGCAATCGCGACCTTCGCGATATAAAAGCTGAAATGATAGAGCATCGCGGAAATAAAACAATAAAAATGAATGAAACTTTTGCCCTACAGTTGAGATCACATCGATCCCTGTATACAATCCAAGGGCATAAACAAAGAGGGAACCGCACCTTCCCAACAGGCTCCGCCAGAAAGCTAAGCCAAATCTCGACGGTTCATCAACAGCCTAGAGATAACCGCGACATTCGTCTCAATACAGCAGACGCAGTGCCAGCAAACGAAGCGAAGATCAAATTCCTAGCTTCACGGTCTTGACGGTAACTTATATAAAACCTGAAAGACCACCACAAATCCTTCGACTCAGGGAAACCAGTGTCCTTAATGAAGAAAATCCTGATTCGCGTCGACCCGCAAAGAAACTAGCGTCTCCGCGAGAAATTCTCGATTCGTTTCAACACCAGGGAAACAAGTGTCCTTGGCAAATACCTCAACTCAGGGAAACTAGCGTCCCTGATGAGAGCCTCCTGATTCGCATCGGCTCGCAGAGAAACCAGTGTCTCCGCGAGAAATTCCCGATTCGTCTCAACCCCGAAGAAACTAGTGTCTTCGGCAAAATCCTTCGACTCAGGGAAACAAGTGTCCTTGACGAAGAAAATCCTGATTCGCGTCGACCCGCAGAGAAACTAGCGTCTCTGCGAGAAATTCTCGATTCGTTTCAACACCAGGGAAACAAGTGTCCTTGGCAAATACCTCGACTCAGGGAAACTAGCGTCCCTGATGAGAGCCTCCTGATTCGCATCGGCTCGTAGAGAAACCAGTGTCTCCGCGAGAAATTCCCGATTCGTCTCAACCCCGAAGAAACCAGTGTTTTCGGCAAAATCCTTCGACTCAGGGAAACAAGTGTCCTTGACGAAGAAAATCCTGATTCGCGTCGACCCGCAGAGAAACTAGCGTCTCCGCGAGAAATTCTCGATTCGTTTCAACCCCAGGGAAACAAGTGTCCTTGGCAAATACCTCAACTCAGGGAAACTAGCGTCCTTGATGAGAGCCTCCTGATTCGCGTTGGCTCGCAGAGAAACCAGTGTCTCCGCGAGAAATTCCCGATTCGTCTTAACCCAGAAGAAACCAGTGTCTTCGGCAAAATCCTTCGACTCAGGGAAACAAGTGTCCTTGACGAAGAAAATCCTGATTCGTGTCGACCCGCAGAGAAACTAGCGCCTCCGTGAGAAATTCTCGATTCGTTTCAACCCCAGGGAAACAAGTGTCCTTGGCAAATACCTCAATTCAGGGAAACTAGCGTCCTTGATGAGAGCCTCCTGACTCGCGTCGGCTCGCAGCGAAATCAGTGTCTCCGCGGGAAATTCCCGATTCGTCTCAACTTGCAAGATAAAGCCTCAGGCAGCAGGGATTAAAAAACTTGTTTCCTGAGCGCTGGGACCCTGCAAGTCGGTCTAAAACGGTCTCTTGCATACTATTCACGGGTCTCACTCTCCAAAGTCGAATCTCGACAAGGAGGGAAACAACCGCTTACGGGTCCTCTCGACTCGTAAGAGGGAAAATTCTCTTATAAGATCCTTACGACTTATAAAAGAAAACGCACTTAGGAATCCTCATGATTCCTAAGGAGAAAATCCACCTACGAGATCCTATCGATCCGTAGGGAGAAAAGTCTCTATGAGACCCTCACGGCTCATAGAGTTGAAAAGTCTTAGGCAGCAGATCTAAACCTGCGGCCTAAGCCATCGCTATTTCTAAAAGAAAAACTGAGATGTTTACTCTATTATCTGTCAACCGTGTTTATTAAGGCAGCACGCTGATAATAAGAGAAAGGGAGAAAGCAAAAGAGCATACAAGATATTGCAAAGAAAAAATGTGTATCTTTATTTATTAATTCAATCAAGTACAAGGTGAATCGTACAAAAAAATAAAGTATGGATACATATTATTTGAAAAAGAAAAATTTTACAAATACATTGATACAAAGGCAGCTACTGGGAAGGAAGCGTCTTAAATAGCTCTATCAGTTGTTCGCACACTTCCTTCCATACCTTTTCCTGATCGGCCACCACCGCCAGTTCTGCCTCCACTCGAGTCCGTTGCTGCAAGAGAGATGCAAGCTGCTCCCCAACGGCCTGCTGAGCTACTTCGCGGCCTTGGGCATTACGCTCGGCAGCGTCAAGTTTCTGCTTCAAGTTCAGCCCATTTGAGATGCGTTCCAGGAGACCCTCGAAGATAGCCTTCACCTGGGCAGCGTTCGCCTCAACTTCGGCACGTAGGCGAGCAGTCTCGCTTGAAGACTCTTGACATTCCCTCAGCCCTAAAGCCGCTTCTTGTTCCAAGTGGTGGAGGCAAGAAGCGCTTTGCTCAATCCACGCTGCTCTTTGATGGCTTACGGCTAGGGTCTCGGGAGCAGGGCGCATGAACTCCAGTTGATGCAGGCGAGCCTCGATCTCCCTGCAGTGATTAACCCAAGACGCGACGATGCCCTCGTTATGGAAGTTTACGAGTATCACCAGCATTGGGTTAACCACCGTAGCAAAATCCGCGGCAGACGTAGGAGTCTCGACGTCGAGTTCCTCAATGTAGTCGCTCAACATGCGCAGACTATTCACGGCGCCTTTCGAGGACGGACGTCTCAGGAAAGGGCCTGCCGGCATTGTGACACGAGGCTCGAAAGGCGCCGAGATCGGAACGACGGCTAAAAAAACAAGATACGATTAGATAACAGTTCAAGAAATACAAAAAAGGGGGGTCATCAATGCGATAGTTTGCTATACCAGCTGCAGCAGGTGGCAAGGCCGGAAGGGTCGGTGGCGCGGCCGATCTTTCATCTCCTCCTTCAATTTATAGCACTGCAATCGGGACGAGGGAAAGTTAGAAATAATTCCATTACTGAAAAAGAAAGATATCAGTTGGAAACTATACTTACCAGCATCACTAGAGGAAGAAACGAGTTCAGATGGGAAGGAGAAGTGTGGGAGCAACACCTGGTAGAGATGGTCAAAAAGCACTCCTGAAAAGACACGGCAGTACGACTTTAGTACATAAATTATGCGTCTGATAGATAAAACTAATAAGTTGCAAACACATACCTTCCAATATCTTTGATGGTACAAGGGAGGGCTGAGAGGTGACCACCGCCAAGACAGTAGTTGACCGCGCTCCCTCGAGCAATGGAGCATCAGCACTGGCCGCACCTGCGTTAAAAACAAGGATAAACCTGTCAGGAAAGATTGCAAGATAAAAAAAAAGGACAGTAATCCGAAATTTACCTAATGAGCCTCCGGCCGAGACGGAGGCGTCTCCCTCCTCCATCGACATAAGTCCACCACCCGTGGCCTCATCCCCGGACTCTACGGGGGCCGTCATCGTGCTCGCGAGGCCAGGAGACGGCGGAGGGCCGTAGGCGGGGAGAGTAATGATCGGAGCATTGCCAGACTCTTAAGAAAGAGCGGTCGACTCATACTCAGGAATCATGTCCACCTCACCCGCTACTCCCTCGGGCTCGGCAGTCGCAGCCGTCTCGTCCACCGTTGCCACGGGGTCATCGGTCTCAGGCGCTCCGCCCGCTGCTGCCTCGGGCTCAGCATCGGCCACCTTCTCAGGCATAGTGGACGTAACCATTTCGTCAGCCACTAGCTCGGGCCCGGCAATCCCGGTTGTGTTGTCCGCTATCGGCTCGGGTTCGACCAATACCTCTTCCTCTGGCCCCTCAGGTTCGATGGTCTCCGCCTCCCCCTCGGTTGGACTTGGCCCTGCATGACAGAATATATAAGAACCGACAGATTTATTATTCTTACAACAAAATTTTGAAAGAAATATTGCCTGAGGTGGACTTATCGTTAGCCTCCCTATTTGCGCGCACTGCCTGTCTGTGAGCTGTAGACAAGGTGACCGGGGGCTCTTCTGAGGGAGTATCAGCACGAGGGACGGTGCTTGGGCCCGCTCCAATGGCCAAAACAGCCCTGCGTGCCTTCGCTTCGGGCCTCAACCTCTTCCTCTCCTCCCGGGCCGTCGCGATGGACCTCTTCGACGCTTCCTTCATCAAGGTGTCGTCGTCCTCGTTTAGAGTTGCCTCCAGAGCCTTCAAGGCATCTCTCATCGGCTCTTCAAGTCGGGTCTCTCGCGGTAGCCCCGAGGAGGCCGAAACATCAGCGGCTGGCCCGGGAAGAGTCTCCGCGTCACCTGGCGGGACCGGCATTGTGGTTCCTGCGATATATTAAAAAAAAGGGATTAGATCGACCATAACAAAAGGAGAATAAAGACTTGATGAATCAAAATGTACCAAGGCCTAAGGACGCTCTGAGTCGTTGAAAGTTTTGAGGGAAGCAGCAATGGCTTCTTCAGTGGTGATGCCTGTTTGAAGAAAAGAGGGGAAAAACGTTAGTCAAAGGCAATAATAAAGATATGATGCAACAAAAAAAAATCGACTAGTAATTACCCGATTGCGCAAGCTTAGCTAGCCACGCGTCGCGCCTCGCCAATCGCTCTGAAGCTGCGATGGCGGCCGCCAGGTCCGTGTCATCCGGCGGCATAATCAAACCCCTGTTGGTCCCGTATTCACCCAGGCCCTCGCTATAGGGAGCGTGAGGTTCCTGACCGAACGCAATGTCAGCTGCGAAGAGCGACTTCTTTTTCCTCTTTTGCCCACCAGCCCTGGGTGCACCCGGGATCGACTTGCGCTTTGCAGGCACCTTGGGGCGGTGGGTCCCGATGTCCACACCCACACCAGACTCCGGCGAAGCTACAACTACTGTCTCCACTGGAGCACAGGGCGCTGGTGGTGCATCCGCAGTATCGGGAAGCAGCAATCCGCATGGAGGACTCTGCACACGCGGTGGTCCGGCTCTAGCATCTTTCAGAGGGGGAACTACCGTGGTCATTGGCACTAGAGGAGCTTTGCGGTCGCTACCTAGAGGCACACCCTTACGGTCGACCAGCAATCGCTTTTCTTCCTTTATAATGGCTCCCGTCGAATGATTGTACCATTCTGTATATACATTGAGGAGTCGTGGGGCGCAAGCCGGCTCGCTAATAAAAAAATGAGAACCCGTATTCAGACGCATGAAGTGATGCAGCGCGTTCTCCATCCTTTCTTCAGTAGCAGCGGGTTCTAGTAGGAAAGCCTCCAATGGTACCCCTTGATTGTAGCTCAGTTGTTGGGCGAAACGATGCGGGTTGTATCTGATGAAAATCGCTGCACCGTTCTGCCTAAACACCAGGAAGCCCGGTCTGATAGAATATAGATGGAGGGTCTCCTGGGCTGTCAAAACTGAGGCCCCATCTTTAAAAGTGTCTTGCAATGGCCGCACTGTGGTGGTAGATGCCTTTCTAATAGTCAACACTTTGTCAATGAAAGACACCCCGTCTCCAACGGTGTGGGGGCGAAGGAGCAAACCCCTGGCATTCCGTGGCGATGGAGTCACAATTGAGGCGCCAATCGGTCGTATGATTCGAGGGAAGCTGCACCTGTCATAGAACGAGGGCCTTTTGTGCATACCGAAGACGCCCAATGTATGTAGTTCGAGCCATGATACGAAGTAGTGCATCGGGAAGATCACGTGCAGTACCCCAGGCTCATTAGCATCTGCCGCTTGACTGAGGCCGTGATACAGTTGTGCCAAGCCGGCGATCCCAACAGCCACTTTTACCCCAATGGTCATCCGGTGAGCTGGGTAAAAGACGGAGGGCCGCATGTGGCGAGAATGCATCGGGAGCGCAAACCAACTCATCCATAGCCCAAGAAATCCTAAGAAGAAGGCCACCTCGTCCATCCCGGGGGCTGCAACTTCCGCAAAAGACACAGTTGGGGAGTTAGGAAGGAAAAAACCCTTTTGGTCTATTTCCTTCGCCGGCAGGTTATCCAAACCTAAACCGAAAGGGTCATCAAGGGTGGCAAACTTAGCAGCTTCTGCCGAGAGGACGTTTGGGTGAAGGAATCGAGCGATGAAATCCTCGAAGCTAACTCCGCGGCTCCCACGTTCGATAAAAAGGGCCTAATAGATGTTCAACACTTTGATCAAACTTGGAAATTGATGTTGAACAGCATTCTCCGGAGTGAAGCCCCTTACTGCCTGCTTAGCACCAAAGACATACTCGTCTGTAGGAAGCAACTCCTCATAGTGCTCCCCTATAACCGGTAAGCCGGAGACCTCTGTGAATTCCTCCAAAGAAATCGACACTTCCCGGTCCATTGCGTGGAAAGTGTGAGTAGGAATGTTCCACTGCTCCAAAAAGGCCTTAAACCACCAGGTGGGAAGCATGGGATATTAGAAGAGGGAAACGTAAACTGCAGTGTACAACCCTAGCCTTATCAACTGCGACTTCTTCGCTGACAGAATGTAGCGAGCCCATGGCAGATAGCCGATCGGATGGCGGGGGATCAGACCTATGTTATATGATTGCCCCCAAGGTCGCGCCTCGCCTTGACAAATACGGAGTCCCAGGATATCCAAAACCATAGGACGCTGAACCGGAATTGCATCTATAGCAGGATGAAGAAAGCCTTTTGAAGTCCAATCGACCATCTCCACGGTATACTGCACCGGGGGTGGGCTGGCATAGTGGATCGCCATAATAGGCTCTGACGGCACTGCGCACGAAAAGCTCCGTCGACCCATGATAATTTGGTTGTACCACGACCCCCAAAGGTGAAGATTCTTATATTCCGGGTCGTGGTCCCTGATCATAGCTAGGACTTCACGGTCCACGGGCGCTTCGGGAAATCCTTCCTCCGAACGAACAAACGGGAATGAGGTATCGAAAGACATGTTCACTGCAAGGGGACAAAATTAGCCGTTAGTGTTGTAATTGCAACGCTTGGCGTTTTAAAATATATATATAATAATAATAAATTATTAATTAATTAATTAATTAAATTAAAAAATTAATTAAAATCAAATTAAAATTAATTACACCACATTGCAGTGCAGTGGGTAGGGGGCCAAATGGGGACCCACAAAATCTGGATGACAATGCATCAGTTAATAAGATAACCCCATCATTGGATGAGACTATCAGTTAATCCCCAAGAGAAGATTCTCATTAATAATAAAAATCCCTAGAGACAAGGAGAAAATCTCCTCTTTCATAGCAAAGCTTTGTCACAGAGTGACACTTGTCAAACTCTGGTCTCAAGGGAATAAAATTCCTTAAAAGAGCCTAGTTCTATGATAATGATGAGAAAATCTATTAAAAGAAAAAATTTCTTTAAACTCCTAAAAATTAAATTTTTTTTTTTAAGATCCTAAAGAGCCATGAAAACTCTTAGGAGTTCTTCATTTTTTTTTTGATTAAAGAGATCTACTTTTGGTCCATGAGCAAAGCTCTGTTCACGGGTTAAAAAAACCCTGAAACAAGATCTCTTCAGATCTATGCATTCTTGAGAGCAAAGCTCTGTTGGTGAAAAAACCCAAAGGGGTTTTCTTTAGATCAAAGATCTATGAGAGCAAAGCTCTGTTGATTAAAATTAATTTAATTTATTTAAGTTAAATTTTACCTAAAAAATGTTCTAAGTTCTGAACTCTGAAGTTCTTGGGAAGAAACAAGAGCAAGGCTCTGAAGTTCTTAAGCAAGAGCAAAGCTCTGAAAATCAAAATCTTGGAAAATGGTAAAAAATTTCTAATGACCAAGGGTCCTATTTATAGGCGCCTGCGCCCTTTCACCTCACCGGTTGATCCAATGGCTAGGATCTTGCCACCGCTGCACTCACGTGCGCGCCACGTGTCAAAAGCTGATACGTTAGCGCTGCGCCCAATGCAGCGGGCCCAATCAGAGCAAGACTCTATTTAAAACAAAAATTAAAGGAAACAATGCTTCAGTTGCGCAAGCGCTGCGCTGCGCGACACGTGTCAGCACAGTTGCGCAAGCGCTGCGCTGCGCGACACGTGTCGGCGCAGTAGCGCTACGCTCTGCGCTGCGTGACATGTGTCACGCGCTGGGGCGTTTATGCAAAACAGAATTAAAATTCTAGTAAGATCCTTCTGTTCTTGTTAAAACAAGAAGATTGTCTTCTGTAAAATAGAAGCCCTTGGATCAAAGATCCAACGGTATGGAAAATTCCCCAAATCACTCAGAGAATGATCTCTTTAACAAACTTAACAAATCTATGGGCACTATATAAAGACCCCTGGACCCCAACTCAAAAGATCATCAACATTGTGAAAGATCAAGAACTTCAAAAACAGAGAGAACTCGGAAGAAAATTCAAGAAAAAGGTAAAAACCTTTATAAAATAGAAGGATTTCTTCTGAATAGATCATTGATCTTTAGATCAATGATCTTCAATAAAAAAAACAAATAATAATAGTGCATTGCACTTTTTATGAACCATTGATTCTGAAATCTTAAAGATTCTTTTCTTGAATCCAAAATTAGATCAAGTTATTGAAACAGTTCCTTGCACTTACAAAACTGCACTGTTGCGCTCCTGGGTTGGCGCAAGCCACCAGAGAGCACCACGTGTCAGCACCAGAACCACTTGCGATATGCGCTTTTAAGATAGAGTATTGCTCTCTGAAATTGGCGCAACTCACCAGAGCGCGCCAAGTGTCAGCAGCGCACTGCGCTTGCGTGACACGTGTCACCACCACAAGCGCTTGTGCTCAATGATTGGCGCAAAGCGCCTGACAAATGCACTGCAGGGCCAGGCCCAAATCAAAAAGGCCTAGCAGGCCAAAATAAAATGCAATGCATTAAAAGGGCAGAGCCCAATCAAAATAGATGCTCTGCATCATTTATAAAAGGGCAGAGCCCAAACAAAATAAAAATGCAATGCATTAAAATGGCAGAGCCCAAACAAGATAGATGTTCTGCATCATTTATAAAAGGGGCAGAGCCCAAACAAGATGGATGCTCTGCATCATTTATAAAAAGGGCAGAGCCCAAACAAAATAGATGCTCTGCATCATTTATAAAAGGGGCAGAGCCCAAACAAAACAAAAAATGCAGTGCATTATTAAAAAGGGGCAAAGCCCTAGCACAGGCCTAATAGGCCAAATGCAAATAAAATGTTGAACATTTTTCAACTGGACTTAGCCCAATCATGGCCATAAGTCCTCAAATTAAATTGACTAAGCACGGCTGCTCTCCTAAATCAATTTACATCCGGTTTGAGGGTACATCTCCGAACTTCTCTGACTTCTATCGTTGTAATCCTTCAACGACGTCAGAGAGGTGACGGGTCCCGACAACCACACATCAACACGGACTGTGGGGTCCTTAAACCCACGGACTTATGCGTCCTTAAACCAAGATACAGACTGTGGGGTCCTTAAACCCACGGACTTATGCGTCCTTAAACCAATGGACCACTATGTCCCTAAACTGGCAATGGACTGCAATGTCCTTAAACTACCTTTGGACCACTATGTCCCTAAACTGGAACAATAGATCCCCCAAATGCTCTTTTGTCGGATCCAAACGATCCCGTTAAGTTGATCTTAGTCTCAAATCAGACTAACGTATCCTTAACAAACGTTTAAGGTGATCTTAGCTTCAATATGGCTAACGTATTCTTAAACTAAAACACCAAATCCAAATCTAAGTAAATACGGATTTGGACTAATCCACGTCCTACGGGCGACGGCATAACTTAGTCTCCGTATATAATCCACGGGCATCCACAAACACACACGACACGAAGTGAAATTCTGGAGAAGGAGAAAGTGGCTACCGCGATGCGGTAGCGTAATTAACTGCAGGGGCTTGCGCCTGCAAGGAAGAGCGTCCCCACAATCAAAAACCCCTCAAACGAGGGGGAATCTGACGAAGTCTGCTACATCGGCCGCATCCGTCTAAACCTCCGATACACGGTGCCATAAATCAGCTTAGCATCTTCGGAGAGGTAGATGGATAAAACCATATAGCATCTGCCCCGAATCTCAGGCAAGGCGTCCTCACGTCGTCACCGCCATTCGGAGGGGAACAGTTCATTGAAGGATTTTCGAAAATAGCAACACCCCTGACCAAGCTTACACGTAATGATGAAGAATTTGTGTGGTCAAAAGCATGCGAACAAGCTTTCGTAGAACACAAGTCAAGGTTGACATCAGCACCTATTCTCGTAATACCATATCAATCTGGAGGATTCGAAGTGCATTGTGATGCATCCGGTAAGGGATTAGGATGTGTTCTACATCAGCACGGTAAGGTTGTGGCTTATGCTTCAAGACAACTGAAGACTCATGAGCGCAATTATCCAACGCATGACCTGGAGTTGACAGCCGTCATCTTTGCTCTCAAGATTTGGCGCCATTATCTACTTGGTGAACGAGTGAACATCTACACAGATCCTAAAAGTCTGAAGTACGTGTTTACTCAGAAGGAGTTGAATATGCGGCAGAGAAGATGGTTAGAACTCATGGCGGACTTTGACATCAACTTACAATATCACCCAGGGAAGGTGAATGTGGTACCTGATGCTCTTAGTCGTCAACCATTATCGATGAATCTCACCGCTCAGTGGAAGCTTCAACAAGACTTGCATCAGATGGAGATTGAAGTTGTCATGCCAGGTAATACTTCAAGTTTGATGAATTTACAAGTTCAATCAACCATTGTTAATCAGATCAAAGCAGCTCAAGCAAGTGATAGTAAGTTGCAAAAGATCGGAGAACAAGTGGAGAATGGACTCAGAACAGACTTCATCATCCATGAAGACGGATCTTTGAGATACGGCAGCAGATTGTGTGTACCAAAAGATCATGTTCGGGAAGAGTTAATGAAAGAAGCTCACAGCTCTCCCTATTCTGTACACCCTGGAGGCACCAAAATGTACAAAGATCTACGTCAGAATTATTGGTGGCATGGAATGAAGCGTGAAGTAGCCAGAAGCGTCGCAAAACGCTTGGTGTGTCAGCAAGTAAAGGCTGAACATCACAGGACAGCTGGACTACTTCAACCGTTACCAATCCCAGAATGGAAGTGGCAACACATCACGATGGATTTTGTGACTGCTCTTCCTCACAGCACAAAGGGTAACGATGCCATATTGGTCATTGTGGATCGACTCACAAAGTCAACTCACTTCATCCCATTTCGAGTTGGCCAATCAACTGAGGCACTAGCAAAGAAGTACATGGAGGTAATAATCTATTTAAGATTTAAACTCTTCATAATGTACTATCTCTGATACCCATGAACTCATTCAGGAAATTATAAGATTTCATGGAGTACCGGTCTGCATTGTCTCCGATCGTGACACCAGGTTCCGATCGCAATTTTGGCAGAGTCTGCAAGCAAGCTTGGGAACAAGTCTGAACTTCAGCATGGCTTATCATCCACAAACAGATGGTCAGTCTGAGCGAACTATTCAGATCTTGGAGGATATGCTCAGAGCGTGTATGTTAAACTTCAGAGGATCGTAGGAAGATCGCCTGCATCTTGTGGAGTTCGCGTACAACAACAGCTACCAAGCAAGCATAGGAATGGCACCTTTTGCGGCATTGTATGGAAGGAAGTCTCGATCGCTATTAAGTTGGGATGACATCGGAGATAGGGAACTTCTTGGACCAGAGATAATAGTAGCGACTGTTGATGTGGTTCGTACTATCAGGGAAAGGATGCGCATAGCCCAAGATCGACAGAAACACTGGGCTGATGCAAAGAGATGACACTTGGAGTTCCAGCCAGGAGATCACGTATTCTTGAAGATATCTCCGAACCGCGGAGTGATCCGATTTGGAAGACGGGGTAAATTAAGTCCAAGATACATTGGACCGTTCGACATACTCGAACGAGTCGGTGAAATGGCATACCGCTTAGCGCTTCCACCCTCATTGGAAGGAGTGCATAATGTGTTCCACATATCCCAACTCAGAAGGTATGTGAGTGACCCCAGCCATGTTCTTGATCATTCCAAGCTCACTATACAGCCCGACTTGTCTTGTAAGCAACAGCCTGTGGAGATCCTGGACAGGAAAGTGAAGACACTTCGGAACAAGGAAGTTAACTTAGTCCGAGTGATGTGGATGAAAGACACTCCAGGAGAGTCCACTTGGGAAAGGGAAGATGAAATGCGTGCAAGATATCCTCACCTCTTTGTAAACTAGTTCTCAAATAAAAGTTGTAAATTTCGAGGACGAAATTTTTGTAAGGAGGGTAGACTGTAACAACTCCATTTTTAGTGTGCAAAAATTTGCTTTAAATTTGAAGTATACTTGGAGTATTTAATGTTACTGTTACCACTTTAAGTATTTATTTCACACCATAATTACAAGAAGGAGCTTGTAGCTCATTGGTAATACCTTGCACTGTTGAACCAAACCACCAGAGTTCAAATCCAATACCCCACATTATTTTTAATATTGATTTTTTAAAAAACCTTTAGAATACCAAGGGTTTACACGTGCATATCTCATAAAAACCCCACTACACCCAAAAATGTAATATTGCCAGGGGTTAGATGAACCGTCGGGGGGATCCCGGCCGCCTGACTCGGCCGGGAATCGGCCAAATCGGCCTCGACTCGGTCCTCCGACCGAGTCACGGCCGATTCACGGCCGAGTCGGACGATTCCGGCGACAACCCCAACATGAAAGTTGTGTCTTTTCACATTCCTTATGCACCTGCAAAATTTTAGCCTCAGACCATTTCCAGAGCTCTTTTAAAACCCCAATTACTCCACTTTTAATACATTTTTAATACATTTTATCACATTTTTCATTTTAACCTTTCATCTACCCTAACCGTATAAATACCACCCCTACCCTCTACCCTCTCACCCCTAACTCTGAGCCAACTCTCTAAAAAATTTCCAAGAATCTTGTGCACTTTGAAAACGAGCTCGAGGCGAAGCTCCGACGAATTCCCGGTGGAACTTCCGGCTATCGTTTTAGGAACTACCGGCAACGACGTAACACATCGGCATTTTCCCTACTTCTATTTCACTCTCTTGTGTGATCTAAAACCCGTAAGTCCCAATTTCTACCTATCTCTTCTATCTAAAAATACGGATTTACAAAACCCGACGGAATCGGAACAAATCCGATTTCCGATTTGGTTTCCTATAAAATTCCACTTCTCACTAATACAATCATACTTAAACTTCCTCATGTTGACTATTAAACACTAATCAAACAAATTGATCAAGTTTCATTACATAAAATGATAGCTATTTCCATTCATCGTATTTTTCACTTAAATACCACATTGTTTCAATCCTACATTTAACTCCATCAAACTTGCTATACATTTAAAGTAGATCACGAGATAACGACATACCTCCTCACACACTCACATACAACCTAACACGATACCCTCGAGAACTCAGAATACGGAAAACAAACATTTTCATTTAAATACTCTTTACTAAATAAAGCCATTTCTAAAAGATTTAGTATTGATACACTTTTTAAATAAATACCACTTATTGTGAAACTAGGATAAGTTGTGGACATCAGTCGTTTATCTAAATCTGATTTTGTGGTGTCTAGGCTAGGCAAGTGAGAAAGGTAACTTTAAAAGGCCCGTCTCACGGTGATTCGTGAGCGGATCCCTCCTTTCTTCACTTGTACTTACCTGGCCACAATTGGCGGTGAAGAGGCGATTTGAAGTATCTCACAACTTGTCGTTTTGGACCAGTTAGGAATAGTCTAGTTGACTTAGAAGACCCTAGAACATAGAATACGGAAAATTGACATCTTTACAAATAAATACCATTTACTTCATAAAACCGTTTTCTAAAGGATTTAGTATTTATACAATCTTTGTAAAGCGCCGTTATAACCCATTTTGGGGAACCCGTTCGGGATGGTGCGGATTATCGCACATCCTCGGGCTTAGTAGTGCGAGATTCAGACCCCGCAAGGATCATTCGGTCTCGAAAGATTTACAATACGACATCTTAAGAAAATGAGATTTTTAGAATATAAAAAAATATATTAAAATTATTTTTGTATAAATATATGTATATTTAACATTAAAATACCTATTTTGTTATGATATAAATATTCCACCTTTTTCTAAAAATCACAAGAATCAATTTTACACTAAAATACCATGAATTCCATATAAATCAATATTACAAATAAATACCTTTATTTCTGAATTTAGGATATTTTCATTAGAAATATCACAATATAAAATCCACATTCATTACAACCCTAAAGACGAATAATAAATGCTTGGGATATATTTTGAAAAGTATATAAAAGTATTTTTACATAAAACCCCATCAAGTTCTATAAATTACCCTAAGGACCCTAGTAAACATAGATTTAAGCGGGACCAATCTCTTGAGCCTCAGGGAGCCGGAGAAGTGGGTGCTTGCCTATCTTAGGTAGACAAATTAATAAAAACAATCAGGACTTCAATTTACTTTGCTAATTGTCTGACTCAGTTCGAGTCTCAGTATAATCTGACTTGAATATGATTCAAGCACAATCTACAATCTTCAATATTACAATTCAATATGAATCCAATTATCAATCTATACAACTTGACTGAACCGAACCATGGATATACATTCCATTTACATGGTTCTTCAGTTATTCCATTTACATGATTCTACGGTTACATCCGTTTACTGATATCATGGTTTCGGTCAGTCAACCAATTATACAATCAATACAATATACAAGGCAAACAATACAATCAAAACACTACAGGGTTTAAGGGGTAGATTGGTACGGAAGGTGTTAAAGGTGGCACGAGACGGTAAGATTAAGACACCTAACCTATATTCCGTTGCTGTTGTACCGTGGCTTAACGGTTCCTTGTACATTCCGTTTGCCCTGGTCTCTAGCATATAGAGACCCCTCTCGTATACACTGGCATCCTTCTGTACCAAGCTATAAACAACAGCGTTAACATAACATTACAGCAATATAATACAACTTTAAAAGATACTTTCTTATTCTGTCTATTCTACTTTTCTCTTATATTTAGGACTTACCGAGCGACCTGTTCGCTGACGACATTCTATTTCTTTCTTCTTTGAATGTCGTCAGGTGATTTGGATCCGCCAGAGATCGAGCCGACTGCAGAAGACTTGGATCAGTACAGCGAAGACCCTGAGCTCTAGACATTGTACATTTTCTATTCGGTACCTTTAATTTCCTGTCATGCCATTGTTTAGGCTTTGTTTTTATTTTAGTTGTATTTCCTTTTCATGTACTGTACAAAAGAATGTTAATAAATAAAGTTGTTGTCTTTATTATATCTTGTCTCTTGTGCATTTACTTTTATATTGCTTAGTTACGCTTAGCGTATTTGCTTCCGAGTAAATACGTAGCGGACCAGTCGCATCCCCTTCGCCGTATACTGAGAAGCGGGGCATGACAGAAAGCTGCCCATCGATATGAGGCAGCAGTGAAGATGAAGGGCCGACCCCAATTTGCCGGGATGAAGCGCCCTGCCACCCAGATGGCAGGAGGAGCCTCTTCAAAGCCACCTTTTGTGCCCAGGAGACCGGGAGTACCAATCAACCGGCTCAGCCCAGCCTTTTGCACCTACTCCAGGAGGGATGGACACCTAGCGAAGGACTGCCGGCATGCAAATCGTCTTTGCTTAGTCTGCGGCTCAGCCATACATGATATTGGGTCTTGTCCTCGTAGACTCAATCCAAATACTGCACCCAGACCAGCAATTACATATCAGCAGCGACTAGTCATCCAGGCACCTGCTCCACGACTTGCTCTCCCAGCTCCACCTTCTCGTGGACCAACTGCACCTCCTCCTCGCCAGTTCCACCAAGCTCAAAGGAACTTACCTCAAGTACAGAGGAATGCTCCTCCAGCCAGGAAGAATGTACCGAGGCGGCAGGCTTTCACAATGACCATGGAAGAAGCTGAAACCTCTGGCCAAGTCATCACTGGTAACTCTTTCCTTTCAAGCTTTCTTTTAGTCTTTATATATACCCATATATCTTAATCTTATACCTACAATCTATCCCACATAACTTAGGTACGATCTTAGTAGCCTCACTTCCTGCACTAGCACTCTTCTATACTGGAGCATCTCATTACTTTATGTCACAACGGTTCGTCCGAACTCATGTGATTCCAGTCAAACCTCTCGTATCCAGTTGGAATGTCAGTTCAGGGAAAGACGTTCTAAAGGAAATAATGGGATACGACTTGTGTCCAGTGGTCGTGTGCAGCAAAGAATTCTATGCTGACTTCAAGGTGCTAGACATACCGAATTTCAATGTCGTTTTGGGTATGAATTGGCTAAGAACATTATATGCTACCATTGACTGTCGTCAAAGGAGGGTAGTGTTCAAGATTCCAGAGCATCCGGTCTTTTATTTCAAAAGTGGAGACCGTACCCTGGAACCAAGCACATACAAAGCAAAACCGAAGAAGGCGGTGATTGCAACACTTCAAGCAGAGGAAGGATCGAAGCCAGAGGCAGTTCGAGAGTTCGACGATGTATTTCCTGAAGACATATCAGGTTTGCCTCCCGATCGAGCTCTTGAATTCAGTATTGATTTAGTACCTGGAGCACAACCAGTTATCAAAGCTCCGTATCTCTTGAGTTCCGAAGGTTTGAAAGAGATCCAAACTCAGTTGAACGAATTATTGAAGAAATGATGGATCCGTCCCAGTACTTCAAGTTGGGGATCGCCAGTTCTACTTGTGAAGAAGAAGGAAGGTTCATATCGAATGTGCATTGATTATAGAGCTCTGAACGAAATAACTATAAAGAACAAGTATCCACTACCGCGCATCGACGATCTGTTCGATCAGCTAAGTGGATCTTGCGTTTTCTCAAAACTAGATCTTCGTTCGGGTTATCATCAGGTGAAGGTCAAAGAGTCTGATATTCCGAAGACGGCATTCAGGACTCGCTATGGTCATTATGAGTTTCTTATGATGCCATTTGGAGTGACCAACGCACCAGCTATATTCATGAACCTAATGAATCAAGTTTTCCGAGAGTACCTAGACAGGTTTGTTGTCATCTTTATTGACGACATCCTGGTGTATTCTAAGAGTCGGAAAGAACATGCCGAGCACCTACGAATTGTCCTGGAGATTTTGTGACAGCATCAACTCTATGCCAAATACAGCAAGTGCGAGTTTTGATTAGATCAGGTCGGTTTTCTCGGACATATTGTATCGGGCGAAGGAATCTCTGTAGATCCAGCTAAAGTATCAGCAGTAAGCGAATGGCCGACACCAAAGTCAGTGAAGGACATTCGAAACTTCTTGGGATTAGCAAGATATTAAAGAAGGTTTATTGAAGGATTTTTGAAGATTGCAACACCCCTGACCAAGCTCACGCGTAAAGATGAAGAATTAGTGTGGTCAGAAGCATGCGAACAAGTTTTCGTAGAACTTAAGTCAAGATTGACATCAGCACCTATTATCGTCATACAGGACCAATCAGGAGGTTTTGAAGTGCATTGCGATGCATCCGGTAAGGGATTAGGATGTGTTCTACATCGGCACGGTAAAGTTATAGCTTATGCATCAAGACATCTGAAGATTCATGAGCGCAACTATCCGACACATGATTTGGAGTTGGCAGCCGTAATCTTTGCACTCAAGATTTGGCGCCATTATCTTCTTGGTGAACGAGTGGACATATACACAGACCACAAGAATCTGAAATATGTGTTTACTCAGATAGAGTTGAATATGCGGCAGAAAAGATGGTTCGAACTTATGGCAGACTTCGACATCAACCTACGATATCATCCAAGGAAGGTGAATGTGGTACTTGATGCACTTAGTCGCCAACCATTAGCATTGAATCTCATCGCACAGTGGAAGTTTCAACAAGATTTGTATCAGATGGAGATTGAAGTAGTCATACCAGGTAACACTTTAAGTTTGATGAACTTACAAGTTCAGTCTATTGTTGTTAATCAGATCAAAGCAGCTCAAGCAAGTGATACCAAGTTGCAAAATATCAGAGAACAAGTAGATAGTGGACTTAGAATAGACTTCATCATACACGACGATGGGTCTTTGAGATACGGAAGCAGGTTTTTTGTACCAAAAGGTTCTGTGCGGGAAGAGTTGATGAAAGAAGCTCATAACTCTCCTTATTCAGTACACCATGGAGGCACAAAGATGTACAAAGATCTGCATCAAAATTACTGGTGGTATGGAATGAAGCGTGAAGTAGCCAGAAGCGTCGCTAAATGCTTGGTGTGTCAGCAAGTAAAGGCTGAACATCACAGGATAGCTAGTTTACTTCAATCGTTATCTATCCCAGAATGGAAGTGGCAACGCATCACTATAGATTTCGTGACTGCACTTTCTCGCAGCACGAAAGGTAATGATGCAATATGGGTTATTGTAGATCGATGTCACGTCCCGCTTCCCTGTATACGACGAAGGGGACGCGACTGATCCGCTACGTATTTACTGTGAAGTAAATATGCTAAGCGTATCTAAGCAATATAAAGATAATCACAAGAGACAAGAGATAAAAATAACAGCAACTTTATTTATTAGCATTCTTTTGTACAATGCATGAAAAAGAAATACAACTGAAATAAAAGCGATGCCTAAACAATGGCATAACAGGAATTTAAAGATACAGAATAGAAAATGTACAATCAAACTAGAGCTCTGGTTCTTCCGCAAACTGCTCTAAGTCTTTGCAGATGGTTCGATCTCTGCCGGGTCCAAACCATCTGACGACATTCAAAGAAGAAAGAAATAGAATGTCGTCAGCGAACAGGTCGCTCGGTAAGTCCCAAAGATAAGGGAGAAATATAAAAGACAGAATAAGAATGTTTCTTTTAAAGTTGTATAATATTGTAGAATATCGTGTTAACGCTATTGTTTGTAGCTTGGTACAGAAGGATGCCAGTGTATACGAGAGGGGTCTCTATATGCTAGAGACCGGGGCAAACTGAAAGTACAAGGAACCGTTATGCCACGGTACAACAGCAACAGGATTCATGTTAGGTGTCTTAATCTTACAGTCTCGTGCCACTTTTAACACCTTCCGTACCAATCTACCCCTTAAACCCCGTAGTGTTTTGATTGTATTGTTATATTGTATTGTATAAGTTGTATAGTTGGATGACTGACCGAAACCATGATATCAGTAACGGATGTAATGGATGTAAACTGGAATCATGTAAATGGAAAGTATATCCATGGTTTGGTTCAGTCAAGTTGAATAAATTGATAACTGGATTCATGGATTCGTGTATTCATGTTGAATTGTAATATTGTAGATTTATATAGTACTTGAATCATATTCAAGTCGGATTATGATCAGACTCAAACCCGAGTCAGACAGTAGAAATGTAAATCGAAGTCCTATATTTACTAGGGTCCTTAAGGTAATTTATAAAACTTGAGGGAGGTTTATGTAAAAATAATTTTGTATGGTTTTCAAAATACAACTCAAATATTTGATTATCATATTTATGTACATACAACAATTTAATGATCAAGATAAATATGTATACATGTTCGAATAGTATGAAATGAGTCATGTATATTATACGAGTAACTGCCAAAAACAATGCTATAAAGAAATATTATGTACGATAAATTAATCAAGTCGAACGAATACGGAACATAAATAAAAATATGTCTCTAAGTGTTTTGCATGCATGAGTTCCAGTTTCGCCTAAATACAACTACCGGTTTGAGAGATATATATGTTTTCGTATCGTCGCGCAAAACATATCAGAATCTATTCGGCACCGTCATATATTTTTAAAACGCAGTTTGAATTAATTTCTATCGGGTTTAAGGTTACGAAGATTATTAGAAAATTGTAGGTATTTCGATGTAATTATCCAAAACACCAAGATTCACATGATTTGGATTTCTGAAGCTCTAGTTATGATCATTTTAATATCAGCGTTTAAAACAGAAATTCAGATTTCCGGACAGCAACTATATGTTATATTGTAAAGCCTATATCGGGTTATTTCATGTGTTTCTAAGTAATCTAGTATACAGAAAATTATAGTTCTATCAATTGTCCATCTACACATCTAAATTTTGTCACGAACGGACATCGGGAATTGAGTTATGTCTAATTTAAAAACAGTGTGCGAATCAGGACAGATTCTGTCCAGATCCGTCACTTAATATTGTAACACAGTTTTCTTTATCTTACATGGGTTTTCAGTAAAACTACAAAACTTAGAAAATCTATATCATTCGATGTAGATATCAAAAACACCTGAGTTTACTCAATTTGGATACCGATATACCAAGTTATGTGTCCTAGAAGTTGACCGATAACTGCAGTTTTCTGTTTTACGATCAGTGAATAAAAACGATATAATTCCTAAACCGTTATGCGGTTCAATCTAAAAATTTTACAGCGCGTACAAAATAATATATTCTATCATATGTAAATTTCCTGAAATTTTCAGAATTAAAAATTAATTTATAAAAATTATTTTAAAACTAAAGGTATTGATATGTCATATGTGAGAAATGAGAAAACCATGGTATTTATTCATAACTTCATTTTTGTTTTACAAACTTTAAATAAAGTGATTTAAAATAAAACAACAAACACGCAATCCTAATTGGTCACTATGAAATCTTAACATGTGAATTGAGAGTAATGAAAAAGACTTTACAAACTATATATGTGTGTATGTTTGTGTGTTCATTATTTATATATGTATCCATTTAATTAATTATTTAGGAACTATGATATGTCAAGCGAAGTTTTTCATGGCAATATAAAACAAGAGAAATATAAAGAGAAAAAGAAAGAGATGGAGGGAGGGAAAGAGAGAAGGGACTTACATACACAAGCCGGTATTATCACCGGGCTTGTCTATCCGCCGATAGCCTCGCGTTACTAGCGAGACCTTCTTGAAGACTTCTTCATGTTCTTCTTCTTGGACTCTAGGTGAAGAGGGAGAAGTGAGAGATAGAAAAATGTGAGGAATGAAAAGATAGAGGAGGACAAATAAAGATGGTGTAATGATGAATAATAATATATGCATTTAACATGAGAATTAAAAGAGAAATGAAAGGCCACCATTCATTTTGGAAATGAAAGGTCTCATTTGTAGGTTATATGAGAAGAATAAAAAAAATGATAAAAATAATTGCAAGAATGAGGATTTGAACATGTGACTTATAGAATAACAATGCAAGGACTTAACCAATGAGCTACAAGATTGTTCATGCACATATTTAATTAGAATTAAATATATGTTGTTGCTTAAAAAGAAAGTGGGCTTTCCAGATGGGCTGTAGAGAATAAGAATAATGGATTTGGGTTAAATATTTATGAAAGAAAAATAAGAATGAGAAGTTAAAAACTTAAATATAAGAAAAAGAAATTGTACACAGAAAAAAACATAATAGATTGAGGAATAAAATAATAATAAATTTAATAGAAAAAGGAAAATACCAAGTATAAATAAATACGGTATATTATTGAAGAGGGATAATACAAATGTATAAAGATTTTAGGGTCATTACAATCGACTCACAAAACCGGCTCATTTCATCCCATTTCGAGCTGGCCAATCTACTAAGACACTAGCAAAGAAGTATATGGAAGTAAGTATGAATCTAAGTAAGATTTAACTCTTCATAGTTTACTAGTTCTGATACCAATGAACTCATGCAGGAGATCATGAGATTATATGGAGTACCGGTTTGCATTGCCTCCGGTCGTGACACCAGATTTCGATCGCAATTTTGGCAGAGCCTGCAAGCTAGCTTGGGAACAAGTCTGAACTTTAACACAGCTTACCATCCATAAACAGATGGACAGTCTGAGCGAACTATTTAGATAATTGAAGATATGCTAAGAGCTTGAATGCTAGACTTTGGAGGATCGTGGGAAGATCACCTACATCTTATGAAGTTTTCATACAACAACAGCTATCAAGCAAGTATAGGAATGACACCATTCACAGCTATTTATGGAAGGAAGTGTCGATCACCATTAAGTTGGGACGACATTGGAGATGGAGAACTCCTTGTACGTTAGATGATAGTAGCAACAGTGGATTTGGTTCACACTATCAGGGAAAGAATGCGCATAGCCCAAGATCGACAGAAGCACTGGGCTGATGCAAAGCGTCGTCGCTTGGAGTTCCAACCGGGAGATCATGTCTTTTTGAAGATTTCTCCAAACTATGGAGTGATTCGCTTTGGAAGACGGGGTAAGTTCAGTCCGAGGTATATTGGACCGTTCGACACATTCGAATGAGTCGGATAAATGGCTTATCACTTGGCACTTCCACCTTCATTGGAAGGAGTGCACAATGTGTTCCACATATCCCAACTCAGAAGGTATGTGGGTGACCCCAGTTATATTCTTGATCACTCCGAGCTCACTGTACAGCCAGATTTATCCTGTGACCGGCAACCTGTTGAAATACTGGATAGAAAGGTGAAGTCACTTCGGAACAAGCAAGTAAACTTGGTTCGAGTGATGTGGAGAAAAGACTCACCAGGAGAATCAATATAGGAACGTGAGGAAGACATGCGTGCAAGATACTCTCACTTGTTTGTAAATTAGCCCTTAAAATAAATGTAAATTTCGAGGACGAAATTTTTTGTAAGGAGGGTAGAATGTAACAACTCTGTTTCAGTGTACAGAAAATTTGTTTAAAAGTTAATGTACAAATGGAGTATTTGTAATCCTGTGTATGCTATAAGTATTTAAATTGCTTTTGAACGGCAAGAAACAATTTGTAGCTCATTGGTAAAGACTTACACCGCTATGACGTAGCCCCTGTGTTCGAATCCCCCAGCCACATATATTTTTTGTTGATTTTCTTTTAAACATTTAGAAGCTCAAAAGTTAACACGTGCAAAACACGTAAAATGAAAAGTCATAACAAAATCAAACATGTGCACTGAGGTAGATGAGACGACACCAACACGTGGCAAGAATCCAAGCTCCCTACCCTCGGATTTGGCCGGCGAGATTTAAAGAAGGGATCGGCACTGCCGGTTTTCTCCGTAAGGAATTCTCTGAAATTTTTACCCTAGCAACCCTTGCCCTACCCCACTACCCCCATGTTGTTTGAATTCTCTGCAATTATCCAGAGAGTGATAATTCATCTCTTAAATCCATTTTAATGCACAATTTAATTCCATTCTTCATTACCCTAAACCCTAATTCTATTCTATAAATACCCCCTGCACCATAGTCATCTCCATTCTGAAGATTATCACAAAAACTCTCTAAAATTTTCAAGTCCAAAGGTATACAAGTGGAGTTAGCCAAGGTCGATGTTCCGGCGACGTTTCGGGACAAATCCGGCGACGGAACGACTCCATGACACCTTCGGAAGTTCACTCTACCTCTTTCCTATTCTACAAATCAGTAAGTCCCCTCTCCCCTCCTCTCATTCTAGTCTAAAACATTCTCAATTCAAAACTCGTCGGAAACGGAGTTATTCCGACTTCCGATTCTAATTTCATCAAAAATGCAATTTTTCTTAATAACAAATTTACCATCTTTTTATTAACCATTAAATAACCTTTGGAACAAGTTTCAATTCAAAATATAATGTTAAACAACTTTTATTTAACTTTTACGATAAAATGCCATTATATTTACATACGACATTGCTTATTCATTTTGATTATATTACTTTTAGAAAACTCACGAGTTAATGACCTACCTCATCACACACACATTCTTGACACGGCACGATGACTTTTGGAATATTAAAATGTGGGAATTTACAAGTTTACAGTAAAATACCATAAACATTCAAAAACCGTTTTCTTTAAAAGTGTATTATTTAATTCCTTGCAAATGCGCCTCTACAACCCATTTTTGGGAACCCCGATCAAGATGGTCCGGGTTATCGCACATCCTCGGGCCTAGTAGAGCGAGATGCAGATCTCCTCACGGAGCATCCGATCTCGATGGAATTTTTAATGCAACTTTTAAGAAAAATGTGATTTCTATTTAATAAATAAGTTATATTTATATATATATATATTATCAAAATATCTACTTTAAGTATACAATATATATATTCCATATTTTCTAAATCAAAGAAATCACAAATTTCATGAAACTACCATTACAAATCAATACAATTTCAATATTACACTATAATACCATATACTATTAAAGTTAGGTTTATATCCACTGGAATATTTCATTTTATAAAATTTACAACTATGAGAACCCTAAAGACGGTAATTAAATACTTGAGGTGTATTTTGAAAATATATCAAAGCTATTTTTCATAAAACCCTCTCAAGTTATATTAATTTACAATAAGGACCCTAGTGAACATAGGTTAAAGCGGGACCGGTTCTTTTGAGCCTCAGGGAGCCGGAGAATATGGGTGCTTGTCTATCTAAGGTAGATAACCTAAAAGCGGTGTTATCAATATGGTGATTGTCTTCGAAAAATACACAAATCCTGCCGTTCATGTGCAGCAGTTACCGAGAACATCAAAACTAATTCAGGACTTCAATTTGTTTTAAAGTGTCTAACTCAAACAGAGTCTCAGTCTAATATGAAATCAATCCATCCTTGAATATGATTCAAGTATAACTTCAAGTCAACATGAATCCATTTATACCAGAATTCAATCTATATCAACATGACTCGACCGACCGAACCTTGGATATACTCTGATTACATGACTATCCATTTATATCCATTCCGTTTACATGATATCTGGTTTCGGCAAGTCTTCCATTTATAAAACAAAACAATACAATCAATACAAAATACATTACGGGGTTTTAAAGGGGTAGACTGGTACGGAATGTGTTAGAAGTGGCACGAGACGGTCACTTTAATACACCTAACCTGAATATCCATTGCTGTTGTGCCATGGTTTAACGGTTCCTTCTGCTCCGTATACCCTAGTCTCCGGAATAGTGGGACTCCTCTCGTATACACTGGCATATTCTGTACCAAGCTACAAACAACTGTGTTAACATAACAAAAAGATTACAATATACCAGTTATATTCTTATCTGTCTATTCTTACCTATCTTTGGGACTTACCGAGCGATTGTTCGCTGACGACATTCCTTCTCTTTTTCTTTGGAATGTTGTACGGTGGATCGAACTCTCGGAGGTTAGGCCCAATACTGAAGATTTGGAGCAGTTCGCCATTGACCCAGAGCTCTGGATACTTGTATATATTTTCTTTTCAGTTCATGTCATTGTTTAGGCATTGATTTCTATTCTTGTATTTACATTTTCAGTTGTACTTATAAAAAAATGTGTAATAAATAAAAGTTGTTGTTCATTTACACTTCATGTCTTCTTGTGTATATTTACGTTATATTGCTTAGATACGCTTAACGTGTTTACTTCTGAGTAAATACGTAGCGGGCCTTGTCGCGTCTTCTTACCCGTATACTGGGAAGCGGGGCGTGACATGGAGGATGGGTTTGCAAGCGTCGTGGTGTCACCGGATTCTTCGTGGAACGTCGCCGGAACTTGACCTTGGGCTAACTCCACTTGTACAACTTTTGGACTTGGAAAATTTAAAGAGTTATGGCAAAAGTTTTCTGAATTAGGAGGGCTATGGTATAGGGTGGTATTTATAGGAAAAATTAGGGCTTGGGATATTGAAGAATGGAATTATAATGCACTAATATTTTGGATTAATTCCTCATTTTAATTCTCTGGAAATGTGCAGGAAGATCAAACAAAAGATGAGTAGTAGGGGGAGGCCAATGGGTGCCGGGGTTGAAGAATTGGAGCATTTGGGACGGGGGGACTATCGACGCCGGCCCCAAAGAGAATCTCAACGGTCCAAATTGGGGGTGTGGGGCTCTGGATTTTGGTCACGTGTCATGGTCGCTACATATATCTTAGTGCACATGTTTAATTTCTGAGACTTTTCATTTTTACGTGTTTTGCACGTGTAAACTTTTGGGCTTCCAAAATATTTAAAAGAAAAATCAGCAAAAATATTATGTGGTTTGGAGGATTTGAACAAATGGCTATGTCACAACAATGCAAGGCTTTACCAATAAGTTACAAGTGCTTTCTTGCTATTCTTAAATAAGAAATACTTTTAAGTTGTGCTCAGGTTAAGGTACTCTTTTCTGTACTTTACACAAAAATTTGTAAGAGAGTTTAGGGTTGTTACAATTTCTTTTGGAAAGACCTGCTTAACCCTTCTAAGCGTCCTTTCCGAGATTCATATTCGGTGCCTCCCCTACATGGAGATCCTATTCAATGCCTCTCGCCCCATAACGAGAGCTCGTCTGCTATATCTATTGTCCTCCTTAAGAACCCTACGACGTCTATTTCTCTTCATGAGAACTCCTTCAGAGTCTTTTTCTGTCGCTCCTGGCCGGTTTACAAAAATTTATCAAGGTGTAAATACAATCGCTTTAACTTTACATATTTTCATCTTAAAATCTTTCTGGTCATCATTGTTGTGGTTCGTTCTTGAAAGCCCGAATGCTCTTATTAAAGTGTTCATCACGATTGTTTGTATGACTTTTGTAATCTAAATGTTTTGTGCCACACATATGTTTATAGCGTGACATGCGATTTACCAAACATTATAGATCTTATTGTGTGTGTGTGTGTGTATATTTTATAGTTATTATATTTTAAAAATATATCATATTTATAATCCAATATTTTTTTTATGAAATATATCTTATATGCTTAGTAGATCAGCTACCCCATAAATAAACATTACATCTAATTAAGGCATAAGAATTAAAGACGATACATACCAGGATTCAACAATTTTGCCAAGCACCAACATCATCTACAATTATAAGTTTGGGAATTAGTTCATGAGATATGCGTGGATTCTTTATAATCTTTCATTAGATTTACGATTTACGTCGGCATATCCTTTGGACCGGAGGCATTAAATCTTTTGTACCAAACTTGCATCGTCCGAACCCTCGCCCTCTTTCTCTCTCTGTGTTTTTGTCTAAGCGGCGTGTAAAATAAGCGGAGCACGATAAGCCCCTTTGCTGTCCAGCTCTTCTCTCTTCGGCCCCCAACTCCTCGATCCACCAAAGAGAAGAATCGATTCGGATTTTTTTCTGCAATCAATTTCAATTTCAATTTCGAATAAAGATCGATTCATCGATCCAATCTCTTTCTTGAAGGAGGAGGAGGATTATCGCTGAACAATTCCTCAGATCGCTCGATGCGATGGTTCTTGGAATCGAGAGAGGCGCCGTGTGATCCCTCGAACTGGAGCCTGGATCTCGGCTCAACATGTCCTGGTTTTCCTTCTGGCGATCTAGGAACCGCTTCTCTCTGGACGAGCTTCGGTACGTTTTCGATCTTTAGGGTTTCCAATGCAATTGGAAGCTATTTCTACGAATTTGGAAAGCTGTGTTTTGTTTTGATGTTTCGATTGGTATACACTATACAGTTTGATTCACTGGGATTTGAGATCTTGAGTGGAATTCAGAGAAAACTATTTTGAAAGAAGGCAAATATATCCTTTTGGTCTGGAGAATTTACTATTTTCTCAAAGTTTAGACCTAAAAATTAAGTGGAGATGTGCTCACTATGATGATCAGGCCAAGATCGCAATTCGAATTAGGAAGGCTCTGCCTTTCATTCCAAAGAACACGATGTTCTATGATAAGTTGAACAGGAGCATCAAGAATCGAGAGTCCCGGGGCACAACGTGGAACATGTAGGAGACTCAATAGATTCCACTTCCACAAACTTCGACTGACCAATTATCTTTAAGGCTAAACTTTACTTAGGGAAATTTTTTTACTTCCTCCGTTACACAATATAGGTCCCTTTTTGCTCCTTTCTCTTTCGTCAAAATATAAGTCCTTCTACAATACCAAAATGAAACCTTGATTACCAACACACCTTTAATGCTACATTTACCGAACTAACCCTCACGAAAAACCATCATGATTTCTCTTCATGCTTGTTCAAATATCAATAATGATAGGGTTATAATGGGATCTTTACTTTTATAAAATCATAGATTTTAGAAAATTCAATCTTCTCTTAATAGACGTGTAAAAGCAAAAAAGACTTATATTGTGAAATGGAGGGGGTACTAAACACCATCAACTTTTTTGAGTTTTTGAGATTGCCCCGTTAACCTATGGAAAAATACAACTAACACCTTTGAACTTGTTTTTCATTGAACACCATCATTGTGTACAACACAAATTTTGACAAAACACCCTTCATTTTCCTCCTCCTCCCCCTCTTCATCCTCCAATTCAATGAAACCCATATTCTTAACTAAAAGCAAAAAAAAAAAATTTAAAAATAAAAAATAAAATCCGTTCTCTTCCATTTAATTCAAAGTAAACTCATAGGCTCAAACTTTATTCATAACCCAATTCACTCTCTTTCTTCATCCTTTAATTCAATGAAACAAGTTCGTGTGGTTGTTGAATTTGTAGCTAGGTGATAGGAAATCACTAATTCCTTATTTCAAGGAAAGAACGAAGCAAGGGTTGTTCGAGTTCCCATCTGCCCCCTTCAAAAAAACCTTCATCAACATGCAATCTTTTCTTCTTCCTCTAATCCCATGGGAACTCATCTTCATCCTTTCCAAAAACAAAAACATTTTCTCAATTCAAAGAAAACCCTTGTGCCCACTAAATCATCATTACCACCACCCAAGAATCCCAACCCTCATCCACGATGATCCGTCCTTGTTTACCGCCGAAAACCGGAGACAGACTAGGTCAGAACGTCTTGCCTGAATTTGGAGGTAGATGCATTGGTATGATCCATTCATCTCTTCGAAGACACTAAGGGATTATAGCTTCATATATTGGAGGTTTAAATAGATGCGACCGATATAATTGATTTTCAGATTCCTTTTCAGGGTGGGGTTTATTGATCGTGGGGACACATTTTTCCTACAGGCGCAAGTCCATGTAGTTAATTATGCTGTCGTGAACGACAACCACTTCCTACACTCTAGGTTGTTTTTTTGTGTTGTATTTTTTGGTTTATTTGGTTTGCCCTTGGATTGTATACGGAGATTAATTTCATTGTCGCCCGTAGGGTATGGATTAGTCCAAATCCGTATATATATTTCATGATTTGACCGAGCATTGGTTGACAGGGTCCACGTTGGTGTCTTGGTTTACCAACAAAAGTGAACTTATGGTTTCATTATCACATTATAAGGTCTATAAGTTCCATTTGAAAGCATAAGCTTTATTTAAGGATACGTTAGTCTCATTTGAGAGCTAAGATCAACTTAGATGATTTGGAGAACATGGCTTTGCTTAGGGTCATTTAGTCTCATTTGAGAACTAGGTCATTCTAGATGGCTTGGTCACATATTGAGAACTTTGTTCTCTGTTGATCTTTAGATCAGTGGGAAGCTTAAGCTTTAACATCTAGCCATTTTGCTAAGTAAGATCTGTTTGGCGCTTTTCTATGCTTGGCGTCGGCACTGCTCTGGCGCACATGCATTTGCACGTGGTGCCGACGCTGCCACTTTTGATTTGCGCATGGCGCTTGGTGGGACATTGTGATGCTTAGCGCTGGTGCTCGTACTTTGCACGTGAGCGCAGTGCAACATTGAGAGCTTAAGGTCTGGCGCAACCTAGCAGAAATTCTATTGGCGCTAGGGTTTTGGAAGCTTAAGCCCTATCTTCTCTTTGGAACAGAAAGGTTAACCTTTCTAAGTATCAAGACTTAGGTTTTCAAGACTCAATCTTTATGTAAAATGATCTTTGGTCATCAAAATTCATAAAGATCCGAATTTTCATGATCTTTAGAACTTAGGTTCTATTTTCTTGGTCGTGATCTAGACGATGGTGTATGTTCTTGATGAAGACTTGGGCTTCATGAAGCTAAAGCTTCGACTTTTCTTTGATCTAGATGATCTTTCAACTTGTGGTGGAGGAATATCAAAGTTCTTCCTTCAAAATCTTAGATCTTGAGATTAGATCTCTCATGAGAGCTTAAGCTCTCGGCAAGAAGAGATTTAATTTCATGGATCCTTGATCCAAATGAAGAACCTAGGGTTCTCGAGAAGCTTAAGCTTCGTAGATAGGTAAAAGAGAGGTAAAGAAGATATTTTTCTTTATTCTTTACCAAGGGTTTTTTGAGGAAGATGTTTCTTTTTACGGAAGCTTAAGTCTCGGTTTGAAACTTATGGGTGGTCTGTGTATGTGGAGATTAATCTCCTAAGCTCCTATTTATACGAGGGAAGATAGTTAGGAAAGATTGGAGAGAATCTCTCATTGAGAGATTTCAATTGATATTTTATCAACCGGGGTTGCTTAAGCACTGTTGGATTTTTGATCCAGGGGATTTTCTTGTTTTAAAAGAATACCTTTCTGTTTTAAAAAGATATAGGGAAATATTTTCCTAAATAGAGCATTTGCTGCAATCTGAAGCATGCGCTTCAACAAAACGATGCGCTTGCGCCACGTGCGTTGCATGCGGCGCACTTGGCGTAAAGGGTTGGTGCTTGCGCCACGTGCGCCGCGTGTGCACTTGGCGTAAAGGGTTGGTGCTTGCGCCCGTGCGCTGCACGCGCGCCCGTGCGCTGCACGCGCGCCCGTGCGCTGCATGTTTGGTGCCGACGCAGGTGGTTTGGCGCTTGCGCCACGTGCTTTGCATGTGTGCTTGCGCTACAGTGAGTCTTGCACTTCTGAGTGCCAAATTTTGGCAGGAACAAATGCCTCCACCATTGTGCCAACGTGCAATGCATGTGGGTGGAGTGGTGTCAGGCCGAGCGTCGTTGCACTTCTCTTTTTGCTTGTGCTATAATGACCTCACTTAATTTATGTACCCGTTTCGGAGCGTTCGGTTTATTCTCCTTTTAGGTATGAATAAACTCATCCTGACGTTAAGCCGAGGAGGGTGTCAGGCCTGCGGTATTTGGTGTTGTCCGTTGCACAATTGCGTTAGCTTACTTCTCGATTCGCGTTCCTTCATATCGCTGTTCGAGTAGCAACGCGCTTGTTGTATCTCCAAGCCCTTTTGAGACGGGATGCAACGTCCTAAATAATCTTCCAAGGCCGATATGTTTATTGTTATCAGAGATACAGTGTTAGACGTCACCATGATACTTTACTTTAAGGTCAGGCTATTTGAGTTCTGGAGAAGTCATGTCTACACCCTTATGAGATGACATTTAGTGGTTTTTAGACATGTATGTACTGCCATCGAGACCTGGAGCTAGAAAATTACCGTTACTTCACTTTCGTTCTAACTCCTTGAGCCTTGCTGACGTCATGTCTATACCCTGCTGGAGTAAAATAGACGTTCAGGTAGTCTCTACGCTGTATGTATTGCCGTTAAGACTAGGTGCTAGGTTGATACCGTCACACGATTTTTTATTTGTATTATTATTTTTTTTACCGCGATCGCTTTATCATTTCATCTTTTCTTATCGCGATGGTCGTGATTGCTATATCATTTCGGCTATTTATTCGCGGCTGTCTTATCATTTCAGCCATTTCTTATTATTTTTACTCGCTGATTTTTATTGCGAGCTGCTTCATCATTTCGACTATTTATTTATTTTTCCTCTTTTTTTTCTCTCTCCCAGTTTAATGACTTGGGGATTGAGATTTTGGACAGGTGTCTGCGTTGCTATCACTGAAGCACGCGTGCCAAGATCAATTCATCATTTGCCTTGGGGAAGATTTGGAATTTGGGCTTTTAGTCGGTATCAGCACCGCTAACACTGAAACATAGTGCCCGAAGCGATTCATCATTTGCCGTTGCCCATTGGAGAGCGATGGCTTAGGAGACGAGTTTAGATCTCTATCACCTTAGACTTTTAAACTTTTATGAGCCGTAAGGATCTCGTAAAAGTATTTTCTCCCTATGAGTCGAGAGGATCTCGTAGGTGTATTTTCTTTTTAGGAGTCGTGAGAATACATAAGTGTCCCACGAAGGTGTATTTTTCTTACGAGTCGAGAGGATTTTTATAAGCGCCGTTCTCATCATGTATCGTGAGGACACATGAGTGGGTCTTTTCCTCATCGGTAGCTTGGTTTGGATGCAACTTTGTTGCGAGTAGCTTATGAATTGTATACGGTAGTCAATTTGGAGACCGTCCGCAGGGCAATGGATACTTAGGGAGCATTTGTTTGCCTTTGGTGGGACTTTGGGATGCAACTTTGTTGTGAATAGCCCATTGATTGTATACGGTAGTCAATTTGGAGACCGGCCGCAGGGCAATGGCGGCTTAGGAAACAGGTTTAGGTCCCTGTCGCTTAAGATTTTTCAATTTTCATGAGTCGTAAGGGTCTTATAAAAGTATTTTCTCCCTATGAGTCGAGAGGATCTCGTAAGTGTATTTCCTTCTTAAGAGCCGTGAGGACCTCTAAGTGTCTTTTTCTCTTGTGAGTCGTAAGGATCTCACAAGATTGTTTTCTCCTTACGGGTCGAGAGGATCTCGTAAGTGGCTTTCTCCTTATGGGTCAAGAAGGCTCACAAGTGACGTTCACCACACACCGGGAGGATTGCTCGTCTTTGGTGGGACTTTAGGGATGCTACTTTGTTGTAAGTAGTCCATGGATTGTATACGGTAGTCAATTTAGAGATCAGCCATAGGACAATGGCTTATGAGACAGGTTTAGGTCCCCGACACATAAGGCTTTTCAATTTTATGAGCCGTAAGGGTCTCATAAAAGTATTTTCTTCCTACGAGTCGAGAGGATCTCGTAGGTGTATTTTTTCTTAGGAGTCGTGAGGACCCCTAAGTGTTTTCCCTTATAAATCGTAAGGATCTCACAAGAGTGCTTTTTTCTTGTGGGTTGAGAGGACTCACAAGTGGTGCTCATCACACATTGGGAGTATTGCTCATCTTTAGTAGGATTCTGTTGAAGCATTTTTTTGAACGAGTTTGCCCTCGCACGGGTTTTCACAAGCTCGCGGGTAGCCTCGCTGTTTTTACTCAGACTTTTCAGGTTTTTATCCGTGCCCATTTTGCTTGTGGACTTACCTTTTTTGAACGATTTTGTTCCCCTGCGGGTTTTCACAAGCTCGTCGGTAGCCTCGTCGTTTTTACTCACAGTCTTTTCAGGTTTTCATCTGTGCCGATTTTGCTTGTGGAGTTGCCTTTTTTTGACGTACTCTTCATGTATCATAAGGATACGTGAGTGGATCCTCTTCTCATTGATTGCTTGGTTGTCCAATAGAGGATGTATTGAATACAACTTCGTTGCAAGTAGCCCATGGATTGTATACAGTAGTCAATTTGGAGACCGGCCGCAGGGAGACGGGTTTAGGTCCCTGCCATCTTAGACTTTTTAATTTTATGAGCTGTGAGGGTCTCATAAAAGTATTTTCTCCCTATGAGTCAAGAGGATCTCATAGGTGTCGTTCTCCTCATTGTCGTGAGGACACATCAGCGGGTCTTTTTCACAACAACAGCTTGATTTGCCACTATGGGTTATTTTGAGCGTGGTTTTATCGCAACTAGCCCATACATAGTATACGGTAGTCAATTTGGAGACCAGTCGCAGGGCATCGGCGGCTTAGAAAACAGGTTTACATCCCTGTCACATAAGACTTTTCAATTTTTATGAGCCATAAGGGTCTCATAAAAGTATCTTCTCTCTTCAAGTCAAGAGGATCTTATAGGTATATTTTCTTCTTATGTGTTGTGAGGACCCCTAAGCATGTTTTCTTCGACACATGCTTCTGTGCTGGGTCCACCTTCCAGTTGTCGGTCAACATGAACCTGTCTTGCTTGTACCGTTCTTCGACCTAATTTTTGAATACGAAGCGGTTTTTAATCGGATGACTTATAACCTGATGGTATATGCAATAATTAGGGTCATTGACCGCATTTGCTTATGCTGGTCGTCGAGGTTCCGGCAATGATAGCATTCGGTGCTTCATGACGAGATCAAATAAGTTCTTTGTCTTGTCATGAGGAAAAGAGTATTCCTGCCTCATATTCTTTTCAAGGGTTCGACGCAAACAATTATTATTCTGACGGCTAGGTGCTTTGGAGCCGTCCTGCTGCTGTGGGGTATTGGCGGCAAACGCTGTCTTGTTCTTGCCCATGATACTTTAAGATTCCTCTCCTATAGAGGACGGACGCAGCCGCAGTTGGGGAGTATTATGACTCGTCCTTTTGCGAATTGTTTTTTTTTTGGTACAGTCGTTTGGCCTTTTCATAGATGGCTATCTCACGTCTTATGATATTCTTTCCCTTTTGAACAGCTTCTTTTATCAGACTGTCAATTGGATCCGCTTGTAGCAGATTTGGAGCACTTGGTGCAGGCCTTGCCCTCTGCTCAGCCATTTTGTTTTCCGGCGAGGCATCTTCTTCTTCATTTGATACAAAAGAATAAAAAACCATTCGACAACTTTCCATACGCTCTTCTTTTGTTGGGTCTTCTTCTTCAGCACCGCTGTCCTCAAAGAGATACTGGTGGAATTCTTCGAGTGTAATTGGACTTCTGGCTGTATTCTTCCAGTGCATCTATATATTTCTGAAGATCTGTTCGCCTGTCAACATATTCATCGGGTTGTACAGGTTTCTTGCCCTTCTCCTTCTTAGAAGAGTGGACTGGGAGGCTTTTCTTCTTGTTGTCAACTTTTGGAGTAAGACGTGGTATTAACATCCCTTCGACGGTTTGTGGCTCAAACGGACTTTTCCACTTGATTACGGGGCATGCACGTAGTTATTTTAACATCCTTTTAGTTTTTGACGAGAAGACCATTTCCCACGGGCTTTCCGCTATCATCGAGCAAGAGGCTCTTGCCATGTCTGCTTTCTTCGGGATACGCTTTTGCGGCGGATCCACCTTCTAAATGTCCGTCAGTATGAATTTGCCCTGCTTGTACTGATTTTTGACCCAATTTTTGAATATGAAGCAGTTTTCAATCGGGTGACTTGTAACCCGATGGTATGGGCAAAAGTTGGGGTCATTGACCTCATTTGCTTGCGCTGGTCGTCGGGTTGAGGCAACGACAACATGCAATTCTTCATAACAAGGTCGAATTACTTTTTCGTCTTGTCACGAGGAAAGGAGTATTCACGTCCTATCTTTTCTTCAAAAATAGGACCCGAACGATTATTATTCGGACGATTAGGTGCTTTGGAACTGCCCTGCTGCTGTTGTGCATTGGCGACAAACACCGCTTTGTTCTTACCCCAATTGCTTCGAGATTTCCTTCCGCAGAGAAGGGTACCTGGTCAATCCGCTCTAATTGAATTACCTTGTCGTGGAGTTCTTGGTATGTGTTCGGTTTGGCGAAGGACAAGAACGGGTAAACTTTCGACCGTAGATCAAGGATGCTTATGAACATCCCAATGGCTGGAGTCTCAGCGATGGGTTGCTCACACTTTGAAGCAAGATTTCTCCACCGTATGGCATATCGAACCAGTGTTTCATTTGATCTCCTTTTTTTCATTGATCAGTGCGGAGATTGTAGTGCGCTCGCTTGCACTGGCAAAACTCTGTGTAAAGAGTAGCTCCATGTCAACAAAGGTCTTTACGGAGTCATTTGGGAGCCTCTTCAGCTTTGGGAGCCTCATATTCATGCTCATGTGTGGACCTTGACCCTGGACAGGCATCAGTCGCTTGAACACTGACTCCTTCGGCAACACATGGGTATTGGGTGTCAGCCTCTTGAGGACTGACTTTCTCAGAGCGGTTGGAACGCCTCGAGTGGCAAGGGTCAGCCTTTGAAGACCGAGTTCTTCGGTATTACAGGCTCTTTTGATAGGCCTGCGGAGCTTGGTATCAGCCTTTTAAAGACCGAGCTTTCTGATTTCGCGGGCTTCTCGGATGAGCCTGTGAATCTTGTTGTCAGCATGTCAAAGACTTCTTTGGAGTCTCCTTTGGCGTTGCGGCACCAATGGTAGGGAGGAGTGGAGGAAGCTGCCCAAATTGGAACCCGTTCCATTCTTGCATCAACTGGGTTGTTGGGATGCCAAGCAGTGGAGCCATGACATGCTCAGACAGGATTAGCTGAGGTGCGGTGGTGTTGGAGTTGCAGTTGCTGCGGAATGCCATGGAGATCTGGATAAGGACAACATTAGGTTCAGTATACCACGAAATCCAAGAGCAACCATAAAATCATGATTTTATTCACGAAAACACGACACAATACGGAGTAGAAAGAGAAAAATTGTCCCACCGGAGGTGCCATAATATGTTTACCACCGAAAACTGGAGACGGAATGGGTTAGAACGTTTTGCCTGAATTTGGGAGCAGATGCATTGGTATGATCCATTCACCTCTCCGAAAACACCAAGACATTATAGCGCTATATATCGGAGGGTTGAGTAGATGCGAACGATATAGTTGCCTTTCAGATTACTTCTCAGGGTGAAGTTTATTGATTGTGGGAACGCATCTTTCCTACAGGCGCAAGCCCATGTAGTTAATTACATTGTCGCAAATGACAAATACTTTCTACACTTCAGGTTTTTTCTTTGTGTGTCGTATTTTTTGGTTTATTTGGTTTGCCATTGGATTGTATACGGAGACTAATTTCGTCGTCGTCCGTAGGGCGCGGATTAGTCTAAATCCGTATATATATTTCATGATTTAGCTAAGCATTGCTTGACAGGGTCTACGTTGGTGTCTTGGTTTGCCAACGGGAGTGAACTTATGATTTCATTCTCACATTATGAGGTTCATAAGTTCCATTTGAAAGCATAAGCTTTATCTCAGGACACGTTAGTCTCATTTGAGAGCTAAGATCAATTTAGATGATTTGGGGAACATAGGTTTTGCCTGGGATACTTAGTCTCATTTAAGAACTAGGTCAACTTAGGTTACTTAGTCACATACTGAGAACTTTGTTTTCGATTGATCTTTAGACCATAGGGAAGCTTAAACTTCAACACTTAGCCATTTTGCTAAGTATGAGATCTGTTTGGCGCTCTTCTATGCTTGGCGCTGGCGCTGCTCTGGCGCACGTGCATTTGTACGTGGCGCATGGCGCTCACTTTTGATTTGTGCATGGCGCTTGGTGGGACATGGTGATGCTTGACGCTGGTGCTCGTACTTTGCACGTGAGCGCATCGCAACATTGAGAGCTTAAGCTCTGGCGCAACCTAGCAGAAATTCTATTGGCGTGTTGGTGCAGCGTTGGGGTTTTGGGAGCTTAAGCTCTCTCTTCTCCTTGGACTAGAAAAGTTAACCTTCCTAAGTATCAAGACTTAGGTTTTCAAGACTTGATCTTTCTGTAAAATGATCTTTGGTCATCAAAATTCATAAAGATCATAATTTTCATAATCATTAGAACTTGGGTTCTATTTTCTTGGTCGTGATCTAGACGATGGTGTATGTTCTTGATGAAGACTTGGGCTTCATGAAGCTAAAGCTTCGGCTTTTCTTTGATCTTGATGATCTTTCAACTTGTGGTGGAGGAATATCAAAGTCCTTCTTTCGAAATCTTAGATCTTGAGATTAGATCTCTCATGAGAGTTTAAGCTCTCGGTAAGAAGAGATTTAATCTCATGGATCCTTGATCCAAATGAAGAACTTAGGGTTCTCGAGAAGCTTAAGTTCCGTAGATAGGTAAAAGAAAGGCAAAGAAGAGATTTTTCTCTATTCTTTAGCTAGGGTTTTTGAGGAAGAAGATGTTTCTTCTTGGAAAGGCTTAAGTCTCTGTTTGAAACTTATAAAGTGGTCTGTGTATGTGGAGATTAATCTTCTAGACTTCTGTTTATAGGAGGGGAGAATGTTAGGAAATGTCGGAAAGAATCTTAATTGATTTTTTTATCAACCTAGATCCAGGAGATTTTCTTGTTTTAAAAGAATACCTTTCTGTTTTAAAAAGATTCAGGGAAATATTTTCCCAAATAGAGCATTTGCTGTAATCTGAAGCACTCAACAAAAAGTTGCTCTTGCGCCACGTTCTTTGCATGTTTGGCGCGTGGCGCAAAGGGTTGGCGCTTGCGTCATGCGCGTTGCATGTGGCGCATTGTGCTAGCGCCCGTACATTGCATGTTGGTGCATGCGCCACGTGCTTTGCGCGTGGGCGTGCGCTACAGTGAGCCTTGCACTCCCGAGCGCCAAATTTTGGCGGGAATAGCCTTCACATCCTCAAGATCCAAACAACCATGGCCTTGTCGAATCCCTAACCTCCGCTTCCCTCTCATCCTTGAGGTCTCAAAAAGCATGTCCTCACATCTTCACATCCTCGAGGTTAAGCTAGGATTCAGTTGGTGGAGTGCACGATGACAGCGTAAAAAGATTGTGAGAAGAGAGACAAAGTTTAAATTTTTATTTTTTAAAAGAAACAGTGAAAAAGACAAGGGTATTTTCGGTGCTAACTTTGGGAAATGTCGGGACTAGGGCTACTGGAAGTTTTAGAGTTTTGTGGGGTTATCTCAAAAGTCAAAAATGTAGAAAATTTTCCTTTTTACTAAATTGCCTTGATCCTTGCGGAATACAGAAAAACGTCCTTGCGGAATACAGGAAATGACCATGAACTTTTTCATCAATTTTCCAATAAACTACCTTACTTTACATTTAAAAAAAAACTTTTTCATCATTTTTCCAATAAACTATTATCCTTTACATTGTTTAATCATGTGAGCATAACGTAAAGAGTGAAAAATATGCTTCTCTATTGCCTCTTTTTACCCTCGCCACATATCGTCCACATCCACATAAAAACAGCTACAAACCTCCTTAAAGCATGTGAGACAATCATGTATTTTCAAAACCACTCTAATTTCAATGTCTCACAATGATTTCTAAAAGGGAAGGTATAGCTTTTTTTAAAAATATCCCCGCACACTTTTTCCCCATAATAAAATGCTTTATCGACTCAAATTCATACCTCCTTGCATGCATGCCTTATGGCCTGTGAGTATGAGTGCTAGTGGGCATGCATGTACATAGAGCATTATTGTTTTCTTTATTAAATTAAAATTCGACACCTTTATGGATTGTTGTGGATCTTTGGTTCAATTTGAAGAGGAAGATGTAGATGACAATAAAGAAGAGGATTAGAAGCAAAAAAAAAAAGAAAAGAAAAAAAAGAGAGATTGTTTGGGTAGGGACAAGGGTGAATGGGAGGATGAGGGAAAATGAAGAAAAAGATAATAGAGGGGGATAGGAAGGGGAAAATATTGTTCGGGTTAGAGTTTGAGGAGATAGGGAGGAAGAAGTGCAATGAAGGAAATATGCGTCGTTTGGTACGTCTAACGGTTAACACCGCCGTCGTAGTTCTTTGAATGTGGAAAAAGTTCATGATAATTTACTATATTACAAAGTTCATGATAGTTTACTATTTTACAAAGTTCACAATAGCAAGTTAAAAACCATGAAAGTTGATGGCGCTTTTCAAAATTTAGTGGATTTATAATCTAATATGCAGGCTTTACATTTTTAAAATTAAAATGGGTTATTTGTCCACAAAGATGATATACATTGATTGCTAACGAGCTTGAGCGACATAATTATTTGCTGCTGCAAATGTTCATTTACATATTCGTTCACTTAATCTTAATTTTAAACTTGAATGATAATCAAAACAAACTCTCATTGTCTCTAATTCCTTACCCCTTTGCATTGCAGATATCTATCCGATCAACTTCAAAAAGTTCAAATTGTAAATGAAGTCAATAAGGTAAGTGTTTGATATCATAATTTGTTTCTTTTGTTGTTGGCATTGTTGCATACATCTTTGCTTTATTGTTATTTTTATTTTCTAATTATGTTTGTCATGAAGGATTTTGTGATCGAGGCTGTGAGATCAATTGCAGAGCTGATAACATATGGTGACCAGAATGATCCTTCTTTCTTTGAGTGAGCGAGCTTGGATTTTCTTTGATTATGATGCGATTAACATAATTGATTTTTTGATCCACCTTTATGTGGTTTTATAGGTTCTTCATGGAAAGGCAGATTATGGGTGAGTTCGCACGTATATTGAGAATTAGTAGAACTTCAAAAGTTGCACTTCAATTGCTGCAGACAATGAGCATCATGATCCAAAATCTAAGTAGTGAACATGCAATTTGTAAGTCTATGATTTGAGTAAAACATCAACAGAAGTAAATGCGTGAAAATCTATGACGCTCTTAGTATATGAAATTTGTTTTGTTTATTGTACTGAAGTTATCTTTTTTGGCTTGTTTGACAGATTATATATTTAGCAATGAACTCATCAACTACCTTATAACATATTCTTTTGACTTTCGAAACGATGAGCTGTTGTCCTATTACATATCCTTCTTAAGGTTTGCCAACTTCATTTATTTCTTTGTCGTGTTCCTTTATTTTAGTTCCTTTTGCTTTCCGATATCTTCATTTTTACAGCATTGCAAGGGCTCATGTATTCATTTGTTGCTCTTGCAGGGCAATAAGTGGGAAATTGAACATGCATACAATCTCATTGCTCGTGAAGACTGAAAATGTATGGGCCTTCACTTCTTTACCCACATTCTACTGTTCCAGTATGAAATTTATTTGTGATTGAAGTAATGCATGCATAAACAAGCAAATTAAATGAGTTGGATTGTCGGTTTCATGCTCAATCCTCAATCCGTTAGTTTAAGTTTAATGGGTTTAATATAAGAACAACTTCCATTCTTCGTGGGAAAATGTAATATAAGCATCTATCTTTTTGGTTGATGTGTTAATTCACTCTGATCCCTTATCGATTTCCTTGAAGGTTACAATGTTACTAAGATTGGTGCACAAACACTGAAGGCAGATCCTTTAGCTTTCCGGTCAATATACTTGGAACAGGCTTTAATTCTATATACTGAATTGCCTGTGGAAGAGTTATAGACCATTGGATAAGGGGTTGGAATTAGGATTTTCTTTACAATATGTGGTGTTTGAAAATAGATTTGTGTTAATCTGTGATGGACTGCGAGTGGAAAGATTGCTATGTGTATGTAAGAATCACTTGAATTAGAGTTTCAAAAAAATATGCTTAGCTTTTGTTGTGAACTTGATGACAAATCTCACAGAATTACAGAATATGGAATCCCGAAAGGAGAGTTTTGAGAGGTGAGATGGTGTGGAACTAGGGTCTTTAAGTACATTTTTTCCTTTACTTTTTCTCTTGATGCAGAAATATCACAGGACAATTGAAACTTGAATTTCTAGTGTAGAGTTTTATGATATTAGACAGAGGATGTAAAATAGAAGAAAGAAAACGGGAACTTTTTGAAGTACAATAAAGACACTTTATATCTTCAAAACCTTTTAAAAGAACGACATTCATGCCTTTGTGGACCACAACGTAGATGATTACAGAATTCCTATAAAATGGGTAAAGTACGTATTGTAAACTTCGTACTGACTTTTCTCCTACCTTTGTATTGTTATTGAACTCAATCTGCGCATAATAGAAAACATATAGACCTCACTAGCCATTTAAAAATGATTTTCAACACATTGGATATATCATAATGAAATCCTAAGTACATTATTCTTCAGCAAGATTAAAGTTAACACTGGATCCCATCATCTGATCTCATGATGATGTCTATGGGGTGTGTTCCTTGTGCACACAGATAATCAACTGAACATTCATTAGCAAACAGCTTTTACAATATAATGGATTAAATTTTTGGCGAGATAAATGAATCATACCATAATTAGTTCAAATCTCCTGTTATGCTCTGTTAATGCAATATTTCTTTTGCAGCCTCGGCCATACGGCTGAGGGGAGGCATTATCAATCGACCGGTGGGAATTCTAAGACTGCTCAAAAGAGAAGTTTGTCGGGCATAATTAAGGCACTATGTATATACCTGAGCTTATTTATGCACACTCCACTATCAGTTTCTTGGTATCCCACACACAAGTATTAATAATTAGACAAACTTATTGCATGATAATGTAATGGTCACTCATAGTTGATATATGTGTGGGCTTTTCATGCTTGTCACATCTTTAGCTCCATTGTAGAAAATGTTGACCAATGCACATTTTATTCTCCTTTATTCTTTAAGATCTTTATACTTTTAGATTTCTCATATTTTAAGGTGTTATCGTTTTTCTTGTCATTAGGATGAAGTAGTTGCTTTTCCGCTTTACACCGAAGCCATAAAATTTGCTTTCCATGATGAAACTATGGTTCGTATTGCAGTACATGCTTTGACACTTAATATCTATCACGGTAAGTTGGTAAGGTCTCAATTCCTTTGCTGCTACTTTTATTATCTTTGTTTATCTTTAGCTAGCAACCATTAACATAACCTTTTCCCTTCTCTTCTATTTTCTGTTTCAGTTGGAGATGATTGTGTGAACAGATATGTTTCACGCAAACCACTATCAAATTATTTTTCAAGTTTGGTAGATTATTTCAGAAAGCAATGCATCAGCTTAGACAAATGGGTGTCACAAGCTTCAATGTATGACCGAAAACTCTTCTAAAATATGCAATGGAAAATATTATAAGTAACCTACAGTTTTCTTTGGGTCTTATTAATCCTGCATGATCTCACTATTGGCAGAATATTATTTTCAACGAGGTCGTAGGACAACATGTACTAGAGTGTCTCAACTATTGCCATTATTCTCTGTAATATTGAGCTCCTTGTGAGTGTTAATGTTATATCCATTTAATCCACCAGCACTTCCATTGTTAAGTCAGATAGCCGCTCCATTTCCTTTATGCCCTTTAGTATACATCAATTTCCCAATTCTATCTGACCGATTATCAACAAGAACTTTAACTGAACCATATCAGTTTATTGCATTCCTTTTCCCCATTCTTTCTGAAGCTCCACAAGTCTGGTCCTTCCATCTTCATATCTGTTTTTCCTTTGTGGCACATGTCCATGTGCCTGCATGTGTGAGTGGCATCAGTTATTTGAGAGGGAACCAGCAGAAACGTGAAAGAATGTGGGATTGCATATATTTTCATTTTCCTCTAATATAATATGTTCAGATATTGTAATTTGGTTCTCTGTTGCCATCTTTCCCCCCCTTTTCTTATTTAAAAATAAATAAATTTAACTATAGGTATGTTACCTCTGCTGCAGGAATGCAAACTCCTCGGATTTTGGTTCCCAAATTCTCGCCGCAGTAGATGAAATAGAAGACAAGCTGTATTACTTCAGTGATGTCATATCTGCTGGGGTTCCTTATCTTGGGAGATCAATATCTGATAATGTTTTGCAGCTTTTAGTATTCCCATTACTTTTGCCCTCTTTGAAGAAGCATAAGGCTGTACGTGATGTTTGCTTTTAGTTCCTGGGATTTAACCTGTAATTCTATATTATAACATGCTGAATAATTGTTTGCTACTAACTAGTTATGACTTTGCTGCTGCAGGGTGCACAAATTGGCATCACAACCTGCTTATATTTACTCTGTTGTATATTACGCATCGTAAAAACCAAGGATTTGGCTAATACTATTGCTGCCACCCTCTTCATCTCTCTAGATAGTTTTGCTTCAAAATGTTGGACTACTCCTAATGGTACTCACCCTAAGCATCAAGAAGACCACCAGGAATATCCTTGTCCTCTTGTGGAGGAAGCGGCTATTAAAATTTCAGGGGCTGTAACGAGTTCACCTCATCATTCTAGTTCATATAGTAATGGTCGTAATTCACATATTACATTGAGGTAGTTTTCACTAATTCTTTTGGACTGAATTATTAAGCTTGCTCTTTCAATTTTACTGTCCATAGGATATATTTATTTGCGGGGATAAGCATTGGACAAGTACAATTTATAATCTTCGTAGTACTTCTTGGCTTGATTTCCAAATTATGCACACGCTCTCTTTGAAGCATCCTCAGTGCATACTAATTTTAGCGAATAGTTTTGCCAAGTCTTTATCATATATAAGGTCTTTGTTGGATGAGGTTAGTCCCTGTTCCCGCAAAAAAATTTGGCTCAAAACTTGCTGTTCTCTTTATAAAAATAGAGGGTAGCCCCCATGTGTTAAACACGTGAGGGTTCAGTTATATTTAAATCCTATGACAGCCCCCACGTGCAAAGTACGTGAGCACACATGTACAAAGCACGTGAGTACCTGCTGCAGTTAGGATTAAATCCTATAGCAGCGCCCACGTGTTAAACACGTGAGCATTGGCCTCAGATAGGATTAAATCCTATGATAGCCTCTACGTGTTAAACACGTGAGCACCCATGTGTTAAACACGTGAGTTCCCTTGCCGTATTCTTGTGGCAGCGCTCACATGGCCGCTGCCATATATGTATATGACAACGCTCACATGATAGCACGTGAGCACCCCAATTTGAAATGCTTTCATCTGATAGAATTAAATTCTATATTTTAAAATTAAATTCTATTTGGGATATATTTTTTCTGATCTTTCTAATATGGAAAGATCTTTCTCTAACAGAGAATGTTTGGATTTAAAATCCAATGGTAATAAAATATTACCAATTAAACTATCTGACAGAATTAAATTCTATGGTTAGGAAAATATCTTCCTAATAAGAGATTCAGATGATAGAATTAAAATCTATGTTAGGAAAATATTTTCCTAATCTTGTTAAATAAATAAGATATTCATACGATAGAATTAAATTCTATGTTATGAAAATATTTTCATAATCTTGTTAAACAAACAAGATCTTCCTATGATAGAATTAAATTCTATGTTAGGAAACAAACAAGAAATCTTCTCAGTTAAACAGAGATTTTTTGGATTAAAAATCCAACGGTGAATAAAATTTACCAGTTGATCTCTAAGATCAATTTGATTGATTATGAAATCAATGATGATCTCTCAATAAGAGATTGTCTCAAAACATATTAATTTTTCTCTTCAACTATAAATATGAGCAAAAAGATTAAATCAAGGAGGGATGAGATCCCCATAAACTTCTGCAACAAAAAATTCAATTCTCTTCGAAGAAAGATCATGTTCCTCCCAACTTCCTCCTCCCAAAAAACCTTAGGTAAAAATAAGGGAGAAATATGCTTCCTTTTTATCTATCATGCATAAATAGGGTTTAACTCTTCAAAAAGCTTAGTTCTTTGTCTGGATCTGAGATCCACAAGACAAGTCTCTCACAAGATGAGAATTTAATTCTCATCGGAAAAATCTTGTTCTTGAGAATCAAGAATTCAGGGGAGAATAATGATGAAATAAGAACATGAAGAAGATGAAATTCATACTTCAGGAACTTAGTTCCTTCGTAATTAAGAACTTAAGAACTTAGTTCTTAAAGAACCTGTCACGCCCCGCTTCCTAGAGTACGCAAGATTGGGCACGTGACATAGCCAACCATGCTACCTGTGGGTAGGAAGTATCCATCCACAGTCACATTACGGTTGTAAGGATATCAAGAACAAGATAAAAACTAATCTAATACATGTCCAAATCCATAATAACAAGAATCAATAAACAATAAGTGCGGAAGCTAATGATCCAATACAATGAATAAACAGTACGTCCCATAATGCGGGCTCACATCTGGAAATGAAAAGAAATAAATAAACTAAACCCTAAGGACTCACTGTTCAGCCTGCTGGCTGAAGTACTCCTGCTCGGTCGTCGACAGTGGTACGGAATCTGGGCCATGCAAAACCCAGACGTCAGCGCGTCATGACATCAAGTATATAGCATAAACATGGTAATAAGCAATGCAAGTATGAACATGAATAAAGCAATAATAAGAGATAACAAGCAGGGTAGTGTGCAATGGTGACTAAACTATCCTATCAGGTTTTCTACTCTATAGTCTTTGAAACCAATTGATGAATCGTCGATGTAACCCAATAGTATCCCGTACATACCCGGGACCACGACCACAATATTCCCGGCTGCAGCCGAGACATGCCGTTAGGCACAGAAAGGAAAGTGTACACTTGGTATTACCCCGTACATACCCGGGATCACGGCCACAATATTCTCGGCTGAAGCCGAGACATGCCGTTAGGCACAGAAAGGAATGTGTACACTCGAACGGTAGTGAACTGTCGAGTTACAAGTCAGGTTCATCTTTGATTTCCCCATACCCCCAAGCTATGTATGTCAGGTCAGGTATTCAGTAGTCAAGGACTAATGCCAACACAAATCCGGTAAGAGTAGGTCTGTCTGGATAGACAGCGGGGATGGTCGGGTTTGTCGGCATTAGGCATGAAATCATGAAACAAGTAATGTCATGGTACAACAGGATGAGTCGGTATGTATGTATATGTCAGGTGTAGCAGGGTCAGGCCAATATGTAGTGCAATCGGGTAAGTGCTCACAACAGGTATACAATCAATAATGAACAGCAGCAGGAAACCGTAAATAACCGTAATATTCAATGTAACCACAGTGATGTTTGTATTCTCTTATTAACAGGTTCAAGCACCTTTAGGGTGCAATAGCCACAAGGTGAAGCAATATCCACAATCATGAAGTAATGAAGCTACAGGAATTTACACTAAGTATAATAATTGTTTCGTGAATGATTTAACAGTTTAAGCAGATATGATCCAGTCGTTTTATTTAGTTGAAATATGGATTGATGTGGGTTGATTAATTACGAGGAGCTGTTGTAACGATTCCATGATAAAGATAACTGCAATAGTATGATATCAATTACCATCATTAAGTTGTTGTATTAAATAGTATGAATTCAATTGCGTGGCAAGACTAGATCTCGCACGCTAGCATGTTAGAGCAAGTATTCAGATACTTGCCTCGACGATTCTGCAGTCTGGAACACGGATGCGATGTCGGCAGAAAACACGATATTCTAGCACGGGCCACGGATCAAGTCCCAACAGAGAACAACGGAATCACACGGACCAGGGGGCTTCGCTGGAGCGTCGGGTTCGCCAAGACGGCGCGGTCGGATTCCGGCAAAAACACGGCAACAAGTTAGCAACACACGATAACCTAATACGATCAGCGGGGGTGATTTGCACAGAAGGAAGGAAGAGGAAGCTTACAGAGAGATATACCAGGTGACCCCGGCGAGCTCGACGGCGCTGGAACGCCGGCGAGGCAACGGCGGCGGCTGCAAGGGCTGAATGGCCTCGGGGTGCGCGGGAGAGGGTGCTGCGGCGAGTGGAGGAAAGGGTGGTCGGCTCTGGTGGTCGAGGGGGAGACGGAGGTGGCCCTGGTGACGACGGCGAGGTCGCCGGCGCGTTCTCCGGCGAACAGCGGAGGGTAGGCGATGGGTTAAGGGCTCGGGTTGGTGGTCCGGCGAGGGGAGGAGGGCAGCGACGACGAGGTCGGGACGAGGAGGGTGAGAGGGAGTCGTGGGAGTCGTCGACGACGAGAGGTGGCGTCGACTGCGAGGTCTGCGGGGGTTGGAGGCGTCGTCGGGGTTGGATGCAGGCGCGGGAATCGGCGGAGGAATGAGGTAGGTGGGTGCGGTGAGGTCGACGAGGTGGTGACGGCGACGGCGAGGTCGTGAGGAGGTCGGCCGTGAGGTCGCGAGGCTAGGGTTAGGGTTTTCGTTGGGTTCTCGTGATGGAGCAGAAACATGGGGGAGGCGGCTGCATGCGTTTTAAATAGAGGAAGAGAGAGAGAGATTGGAGAGAGATTGAGGGAAGAAAGAGAGAGATAGAGAAAGGGAAGGGGCCCACGAGTGAGGGTTGGCGGCCTGTGATTGGCCACGAAAAGGATTTGAGAAGGAAATACGAAGGATTTGTGAAAGATTTATTGTTAAGGAATTTTAGATTCGTATATATAGTTTTATATATTAAATTGAAATGGGCCCTTTTTGGCGCGAAATGAAACATTTCCAAATCGCGTCCGGGTTGCGCCCAAATGTTCCAAATTCAAATTGTAGGATTTTAAGCGGGTTCCAAATTTTGAAAAGAGGTGTTTAAAGATTAAAATGCATGCCCCCAAGTCGGACACTTGCACGCGCGCGTAGTCGTCCGAACTTGCCCATTTAGCCAAACGGAACGGAATCTCGACACGCGGACGCTACCACGCGACTAGTGGCGACGAGTAGGCCAACATGGACATTTTAAATTTCATTTTAGGAGTTAGAATTTGTTATGTGCCAAAATGACTTAACCGGTTAAAATTTAGCAACAAACCCCAGAAAAACAGAATAATTGGAAATGAGCGATATATAACCCTCAACTAGTAATAAAATAGTATTATCGGGCTCGGGTGTTACATCATACCCAACTACAAAAGAATTTCGTCCTCGAAATTCCAAGAATACAAGATAGCTAACTACTGGAAAAGGTGAGGGAATTTCTGCCGGATCTCGTCTTCTCGCTCCCAAGTAGATTCTCCATGCGATCGATTACCCCAAGAAACTAGCACAAGAGGGATAACCTTGCTCTTAAGAACCTTTTCTCTTCGATCCCTGATTTCAACTGGTCGCTCCTCAAAAGTCAGGTCCTCTCGCACAGTCAACTCCGAATGATCCAAGACATGAGTCTCATCACGAACATACCTCCGTAGTTGAGACACATGAAACACGTCGTGAACTCCTGCTAATGACGGCGGTAACGCCAACCGGTACGATACCTCTCCAACACGCTCCAATATCTCGAAGGGTCCAACGAATCGGGGACTAAGATTTCCCCGACTTCCAAAGCGAATCACCCCTCTAGTCGGCGATATCTTCAGGAATACCAAATCACTCACGGCGAACTCTAGAGGTCTTCTTGACGTGTCGGCCCAACTCTTCTGTCTGTCTTGAGCCGCCTTCATATGCTTCCTGATTGTATTCACCTTCTCGACTGTCTGTACCACCAAATCTGGTCCTAGTAACCTTCGTTCACCAACATCATCCCAACAAACAGGTGAACGGCACTTATGACCATACAGTGCTTCAAACGGGGCCATCTGAATAGTTGCTTGGAAGCTATTGTTGTACGAAAACTCCACCAGGTGTAGATGATCCTCCCAAGAACCTTTGAAGTCCAACATGCAAGCCCTCAACATATCTTCAAGGGTCTGGATCGTTCTCTCTGATTGTCCATCAGTCTGAGGATGATAAGCTGTGCTAAACTTCAATCGAGTCCCCAAACTTTCTTGTAAGCTCCTCCAAAAGTGTGACAAGAACCGAGTGTCCCGATCGGACACGATGCTTACCGGTACTCCATGCAATCTGACAATCTCCTGCATGTACCGCTCTGCCAAAGTCTCTGTCGATTGACCAACCCGAAAAGGAATAAAGTGAGCTGCCTTGGTCAACCGATCGACAATCACCCATACAGCATTGTTGCCCTTTGGACTCCGCGGTAAAGCCGTCACGAAATCCATGGTTATATGTTCCCACTTCCACTGAGGAATCGGAAGTGGTTGCAACAAACCAGCAACCCTTTGGTGTTCAGCCTTGACTTGCTGACACACCAAGCACTTAGCCACGAAGCGAGCAATTTCCCTTTTCATACCTTCCCACCAGAAGTGCTGTCGAATATCTCGGTACATCTTTGTCCCTCCTGGATGTACAGAGTAAGCTGAACTGTGTGCCTCCTTCATAAGCTCTTCACGCACATCTCCTTTTGGCACACACACCCGGCTACCATATCTCAACGAACCGTCTTCGTGGATCAGTAAATCGGTTCGTAGTCCGGCTTCAACCTGCTCCCGAAACTTTTGCAGTCTAGGATCCTGCGATTGTGCCGCTTTAATCTTCTCAACTAAGGACGATTGTACTTGCAACTGCATCAACTGTCCTGTAGCATGTGGTAGCACAACCTCCAAGTCAAATCTCCGAAAATCCGCAATGATCTCTCTTTGTGCAATCAACACCTGAATTGCTAGTAACCGACTCAGCGCATCCGGCACGACGTTGACCTTTCCCGGATGGTACTTAAGATCGAGGTCATAGTCGGCCATCAGCTCCAACCATCTGCGTTGCCTCATGTTCAACTCCTTCTGAGTGAACACATATTTCAAACTCTTGTGATCTGTAAAGACTTCGACTCTCTCGCCCAATAGGTAGTGTCTCCAAATCTTCAGGGCGAAGATCACGGCTGCAAGCTCTAAGTCATGAGTCGGATAGTTCTTCTCATGAGTCTTCAGCTGTCTCGATGCGTAAGCGACGACTTTCCCGTTCTGCATTAAAACACATCCCAATCCCTTTCCAGATGCGTCGCTATGAATCACCAGTCCTCCTGAATTATCCGGTACGGTCAGGATCGGGGCGGTTATCAACTTCTGCTTCAACGTCTCGAAGGCCAATGCACATCCATCCGTCCAAACAAACGGTACCTCCTTACGCGTAAGCTTGGTTAACGGCTTCAGCTAAACGAGCGAAGTTCTCCACAAATCTTCTGTAGTAACCGGCGAGTCCAAGAAAACTTCTTATCTCCGCAACATTCTTTGGAACAGGCTAATCCCGAACTGCTGTAATCTTCTCGGGATCAACGGCGATTCCATCGCCCGACACGACATGCCCCAGAAACTTCACTTCTTCCAGCCAGAATTCACACTTACTCATCTTCGCAAATAACTTCTCTTGTCTCAGCGTCTGCAGTGCGATCCTTAAGTGCTCAGCATGCTCCTCCGGACTCTTCGAGTATACCAGAATATCGTCGATGAATACCACAATAAACTGGTCTAAGAAAGGTGAAAAGATCCTGTTCATCAAATCCATAAATATTGCCGGCGCATTAGTCACTTCGAAGGGCATCACTAAATACTCGAAATGCCCATATCGAGTTCGAAACGCCGTCTTGCAAATGTCTTCTGCTTTCACTCTGACCTGATGATATCCTGATCGCAAGTCCAGTTTCGAGAATACCCTCGCGCCACTAAGCTGCTCAAAAAGTTCTCCAATGCGAGGGATCAGGTATTTGTTCTTAATAGTCATCCGGTTCAATTCTCGATAATCAATGCACATCCTTCTTGTGCCATCCTTCTTCTTTACTAAGAGAACTGGAGCTCCCCAAGATGAGTTGCTGCTTCGAATCCATCCCTTCTCGAGTAATTCACCCACTTGTTTCTTAACTTCTTCCAATTCCACCGGTGCCATTGGATAATAAGATTTTGATACTGGCGCTGCATCAGGAATAAGGTCAATCGCAAACTCCACATCTCGTTTCGGCGGTAAGCCCGAAATGTCTTCAAACACATCCATAAAGTCGCGGACAACTGCCGGCTCTTCATTACTATCCACTACCATAGCCGCAAGAACATTGTTCGTCGGCCTAGCCCTAAACTCGACTGGCCCGACAGAACTGCTTCCTCCGATGAAAGTAAACTTAGGGTGTCCGGGAATCTGGAAAATTACTTTCCTTGCCCTACAATCAATGTGTGCGTGGAAAGTGCCAAGAAAATCCATTCCCAAGACTACTTCATAACTGCCCGTATCAATCACCAAGAAATCTGCAAAAAGCTCCCGTCCACAAACAACAACTGTACAATCTCTACATTCCTTACTAGCTATGATTTTCCCATTCCCAGTGTGTATGTCCCAGAAACTAGACAGGGTCGTGCAGGTGATCGAGTGTGTAGTTATAAATTTGGATGACATAAAACAGTGGGATGCTCCGGAATCAAATAATGCCAATGCGGGAAAACCACGAACGAGTATAGTACCTGAAACCACTTCTCCTGATGCCTTGGCTTCCTCAGCTGTCAACGTGAAAGCTCGACCCTGATTGGGTCCTTGTGTCAGCTGCTTCTGCCCTTGGAACGGTCTCTGCGGAGGCTTCTGTATCTCATCTCTCGTGCGAAGCTTCGACGGACAAGCACCAACTGCGTGATCGGCTGCTCCACAAACCAGACAAAGTCCCAGTCTTCTTCGACAATCCTTTTGCAAGTGGCCCGGTAAATTGCAGTAGTTACAACTTATGCTCTTTCTTCGATCAACGATCACAGGCTTCTTCATTGGCGCTACACCTCGACGGTCCACTGGAATACCTCTGCGCCCATGGTCTCGGTTAGGTACAAATGCAGGCTTCCTGGCCGCAACTGCCGTCTGGTGAAGGTTCCCTTTCGATCCTGATAAACTCTGCTGCTCCCTGGCTGCCGTAAGAACCTGTGAGAAAGTGGTCAAACCCAGGGAGACAATCTGCCTCTGGATGTCCACATCCAAACTGCGCAAGAACCTTCGCGCCCTGTCTGCCTCCTTGGCGACCAAGGGTCCAGCGAAACGGCTGAGTCTCGTCCATTCCGCTGCATGTATATCCACAGCTGCTCCATTTTGTTTCAGCCCAATAAATCTCTCCTCCATTTCCTCCCGGGCAGTCCGCGGGAAGAACTTTTCCAAGAAACTTTTGGAGAAATCCGCCCAACTGATTGGCTTGGACAAGCGGGTCTCCTCCACAAGCCACCACTCTCGGGCGTAATCCACCAGCTGAATGCGCACCACATCAACTCTCTTGTCTTCTGGGATCTGTGCCACGATCAGTAAATTCTCCGTGTCCACGAGCCACTGCTCGGCTGGCAACGGCTCCTCCAAGCCAGTGAAAGTAGTAGGACCCAACCGTCTGAAATCTGCCACGGTCCCTACTCGGTCGACTGGCTTCGCTACAGCGGTGTTTACAGACTGCTGCATAGCCTGCAAACCCTCCTGAAATGAATCTGCTTGCTGTTGGATCAGTTCAGTTTGCCTCTTCTGATTTTCCAACATCCCACGTATCACTCCTAACATGGCGGCTTCATCCACACGCCTCTGATACGTCTTGAAATTCTTATCTGCCATGGTCCTGAAATCAAAACAACAACATTAGCATGATGATAGATTCAATATATAAATCAAGGCTAGAACTCCAAGATACTTAAATAGAGTGCTGCATTGTAGCTATGCCGCGGTATCATAGCCGCAATTACTTAACTCCACCCAAGTCGCCTAAGTCCTAGAGATATGAAGAAGTTAGGTTTTCGAGTTAACAATGCAAAGTAAGTCTGCATGCCGACATGATCCGGAAGAATGATTCAAGGATGGTAACACGGTCAAAGTGGCAGGACATGTTTCCTAATCACGGGTATTATGATTCGTGTATCGGGTGCAATACCCAACTACAAAGAATCAACCCAATTAACCTATGGCTCTGATACCAAAAGAACCATGTCACGCCCCGCTTCCCAGAGTACGCAAGATTGGGCACGTGACATAGCCAACCATGCTACCTGTGGGTATGAAGTATCCATCCACAGTCACATTACGGTTGTAAGGATATCAAGAACAAGATAAAAACTAATCTAATACATGTCCAAATCCATAATAACAAGAATCAATAAACAATAAGTGCGGAAGCTAATGATCCAATACAATGAATAAACAGTACGTCCCATAATGCGGGCTCACATCTGGAAATGAAAAGAAATAAATAAACTAAACCCTAAGGACTCACTGTTCAGCCTGCTGGCTGAAGTACTCCTGCTCGGTCGTCGACAGTGGTACGGAATCTGGGCCATGCAAAACCCAGACGTCAGCGCGTCATGACATCAAGTATATAGCATAAACATGGTAATAAGCAATGCAAGTATGAACATGAATAAAGCAATAATAAGAGATAACAAGCAGGGTAGTGTGCAATGGTGACTAAACTATCCTATCAGGTTTTCTACTCTATAGTCTTTGAAACCAATTGATGAATCGTCGATGTAACCCAATAGTATTTCGTACATTCCCGGGACCACGGCCACAATATTCCCGGCTGCAGCCGAGACATGCCGTTAGGCACAGAAAGGAAAGTGTACACTTGGTATTACCCCGTACATACCCGGGATCACGGCCACAATATTCTCGGCTGAAGCCGAGACATGCCGTTAGGCACAGAAAGGAATGTGTACACTCGAACGGTAGTGAACTGTCGAGTTACAAGTCAGGTTCATCTTTGATTTCCCCATACCCCCAAGCTATGTATGTCAGGTCAGGTATTCAGTAGTCAAGGACTAATGCCAACACAAATCCGGTAAGAGTAGGTCTGTCTGGATAGACAGCGGGGATGGTCGGGTTTGTCGGCATTAGGCATGAAATCATGAAACAAGTAATGTCATGGTACAACAGGATGAGTCGGTATGTATGTATATGTCAGGTGTAGCAGGGTCAGGCCAATATGTAGTGCAATCGGGTAAGTGCTCACAACAGGTATACAATCAATAATGAACAGCAGCAGGAAACCGTAAATAACCGTAATATTCAATGTAACCACAGTGATGTTTGTATTCTCTTATTAACGGGTTCAAGCACCTTTAGGGTGCAATAGCCACAAGGTGAAGCAATATCCACAATCATGAAGTAATGAAGCTACAGGAATTTACACTAAGTATAATAATTGTTTCGTGAATGATTTAACAGTTTAAGCAGATATGATCCAGTCGTTTTATTTAGTTGAAATATGGATTGATGTGGGTTGATTAATTACGAGGAGCTGTTGTAACGATTCCATGATAAAGATAACTGCAATAGTATGATATCAATTACCATCATTAAGTTGTTGTATTAAATAGTATGAATTCAATTGCGTGGCAAGACTAGATCTCGCACGCTAGCATGTTAGAGCAAGTATTCAGATACTTGCCTCGACGATTCTGCAGTCTGGAACACGGATGCGATGTCGGCAGAAAACACGATATTCTAGCACGGGCCACGGATCAAGTCCCAACAGAGAACAACGGAATCACACGGACCAGGGGGCTTCGCTGGAGCGTCGGGTTCGCCAAGACGGCGCGGTCGGATTCCGGCAAAAACACGGCAACAAGTTAGCAACACACGATAACCTAATACGATCAGCGGGGGTGATTTGCACAGAAGGAAGGAAGAGGAAGCTTACAGAGAGATATACCAGGTGACCCCGGCGAGCTCGACGGCGCTGGAACGCCGGCGAGGCAACGGCGGCTGCTGCAAGGGCTGAATGGCCTCGGGGTGCGCGGGAGAGGGTGCTGCGGCGAGTGGAGGAAAGGGTGGTCGGCTCTGGTGGTCGAGGGGGAGACGGAGGTGGCCCTGGTGACGACGGCGAGGTCGCCGGCGCGTTCTCCGGCGAACAGCGGAGGGTAGGCGATGGGTTAAGGGCTCGGGTTGGTGGTCCGGCGAGGGGAGGAGGGCAGCGACGACGAGGTCGGGACGAGGAGGGTGAGAGGGAGTCGCGGGAGTCGTCGACGACGAGAGGTGGCGTCGACGGCGAGGTCTGCGGGGGTTGGAGGCGTCGTCGGGGTTGGATCCAGGCGCGGGAATCGGCGGAGGAATGAGGTAGGTGGGTGCGGTGAGGTAGACGAGGTGGTGACGGCGACGGCGACGGCGAGGTCGTGAGGAGGTCGGCGGTGAGGTCGCGAGGCTAGGGTTAGGGTTTTCGTTGGGTTCTCGTGATGGAGCAGAAACATGGGGGAGGCGGCTGCATGCGTTTTAAATAGAGGAAGAGAGAGAGAGAGATTGGAGAGAGATTGAGGGAAGAGAGAGAGAGAGATAGAGAAAGGGAAGGGGCCCACGAGTGAGGGTTGGCGGCCTGTGATTGGCCACGAAAAGGATTTGAGAAGGAAATACGAAGGATTTGTGAAAGATTTATTGTTAAGGAATTTTAGATTCGTATATATAGTTTTATATATTAAATTGAAATGGGCCTTTTTTGGCGCGAAATGAAACATTTCCAAATCGCGCCCGGGTTGCGCCCAAATGTTCCAAATTCAAATTGTAGGATTTTAAGCGGGTTCCAAATTTTGAAAAGAGGTGTTTAAAGATTAAAATGCATGCCCCCAAGTCGGACACTTGCACGCGCGCGTAGTCGTCCGAACTTGCCCATTTAGCCAAACGGAACGGAATCTCGACACGCGGACGCTACCACGCGACTAGTGGCGACGAGTAGGCCAACATGGACATTTTAAATTTCATTTTAGGAGTTAGAATTTGTTATGTGCCAAAATGACTTAACCGGTTAAAATTTAGCAACAAACCCCAGAAAAACAGAATAATTGGAAATGAGCGATATATAACCCTCAACTAGTAATAAAATAGTATTATCGGGCTCGGGTGTTACAGAACCTGAGCCCAGATCCTCAAAATAGTGATCTTGGTGATCGTTAATGGTCAAAATACCATTATCAGACATTTAACTTCTCAAAAAAACATGAACAGAGATTAAATCTCTAAGGACATTTTCTCACGTGATATCCGCGTCAGTGCTCAAAAGAAACCATGAAGACATTGCCTCATGTGATCCATATGAGTGCTCAAAAGAAGCAGAAGATAGCGTCTCACGTGATATCCACGTGAGCGAACAGAAGCTCAGAGACTCAGCGTCTCATATACACACGTGAGCGCCCAAGGTCTATGAAGACAGCGTTTCACGTGCCATACATGTGAGCCTCCATAAGTAAGGACTCAGCGTCTCACATGCCATACACGTGAGTGCTTGAAAGATGCCTGAGACTCAACGCCTCATGTGATATTCACATGAGCGCTTCGTGACCGAGTGCTTAGCACTTCTGGATGGTATAGAAACCCAATTTTAGTCCCAAATTGGCTAAGTTTGTGAAGGTTAAGCTGCTTTGATTTTAAATCTACCGAGCCTGTATGCTCATGATATCCAAGTTGATTTTAGTCCCATATACGACTAATGATCTTTCATCGATATCCAAGCTGATTTTAGTCTCATACGACAAATGATCTTCATTTCATATCTTCTAAGTTAATCTTAGTCTCATATAAAACTAACGATCCTTAGATCCACCATGTTCTTTTTCCTCATATGCGGAATTTGGTTCAAGGGTACATCCTTTCACACCTCTAATATACGGCGTTGTAATTCCTCAACGTTTTTAGAGAGATGGCGGGTCCTAACAACCAACAACTCCTTATTCGTCCCTACTTAATGAAAGATATGAAATTTCATCAATATAGAGAATACCTTACGCATCCATATAGATGCGCACCCTCATATCGATACACCCCACATTGATGCTTCTCCATATTGATATGCATACCTCATATTGACACGCATCCCATATAGATGCGCATCTCATATTGAGCTCCGACTTTGTACATGTATATATATCTTTGAAGGAAACATAAATATCTTCAAATTGGATCACACCCCAATATTAACTGCAGGTGAAAGTTGTTATCGCAACACGATAATGTAATTAACTGCAGGGGCTTGCGCCTAGAGGAAAGAGCGTCCTCACAATCAAAAACTTCTCACAAATGAGGGGGAATCTGGTAAAGTCTGCTACATCGGTCGCATCTATCGAAACCTCCGATGTACGGTGCCATAAATCAACTTTGTATTTTCGGAGAGGTGGATGGATATATGTTCATATAGCATCTACCCCCAAATTCAGGCTAAACGCCTCAGCATCTCGGTTCAGTTTTCGGCGGTAAATAGATTGGCACGCTCGGTGGGAGCTTTTCCCCCTTCCACTCCACACTTCGCGTGTTGTGTTTTTCCGCGATCAAATAATCGCGGTATATATGTTTGTAGTTGCTCTTGGGTGATGAGATACTGAAGCTGACGTTTCGTCTCTTTGTAGAATGACGTTTGCTTCCACTCACAGCAACTCAGGCTCTGTCACATCAGGCGGAGTTAAGTATCGGCCACTTGCAGCCTTAAATCTCTGCAATCCGGCTCGAGAAATCAGTATGCTTTTGTTTGGATCGATACTCCCACCTCCCACCTTCGGTGCCTCAACGCCGAAGGAGGAAGCCCAGAAGAAGCCCGTCTTCCACAGGCTGGCTCCACAAGTTTCAGCTTTACCGACGGCATTAGTCTTCATTCGACTGACTCCTGCCGAGCACCAAGGTCGATACAGGGGTAGAATAGTCATGCTGTCAATGAAAACAGGGGCAAGCTCAGCAAACTTCTGAGACTCATGAAGTTCCGGTCGCAAGACATGATCGAAGTCGATATTGGCGTCATATAAGACAAGTTGGGGCAGTTATACGTCCGGGCTAATTCCAACTCTGATGGTGAATATTGCTGTTCCAACTGGGAACAGCTTTGAACTGCTATGAAAGGTTAGATAAAATTCCATTACCGCAGCACTCAAAAGGTCTTCGTAGCCTGTGGAGATCCAACGAGAGCAGAAAACAGTTCGCTCCCCAAAAGGTTTTTCCTCATTTATATATAAGGTGTGGAAGGAAGTGAAGAATTCAGTCATTGTCCGCGGCTCTTTCCCTAAGCGTCAGCCAAACTCTGACAACTCCCCTTCCAAATACAAGAGGATTCATCCCAAGACGGTCCCTGCTATGATGGTTCTTCGTAAAGCGGCTTCTCACAAAAAAGAGAGGCCAGTTAAAGCTCAAGCGCCTGAAGCAAAATGCAGAGGCCAAAGTTCCAAATGCTCCAAGCCTGGGGGTATGGTAGTTCGCACAATCCATATGGTGAACTCCAAAGATGAAGGTGCTTACCGCATACCCGGTCTCCGACAAAATCTCAACTGCAACGTGAAAAGTTGCAGAAGATGCTTGCTCAGGTGGCAGCACTCGCTAGTCCACTGCCTAAGGAAAATCCCAAGGACGCACCCGAAAAAAGAGGGACATGAGTCGGATATTGATTTCCTGAAGCGCGTGCTCAAGAAAAAGGATGAAGAAGCGGCAGTGCTGTCCGCTAAAATGAACTAGACAGCCCTCTTGGTCCAGAATATGGCTGTAACGATGGTCCATTCAGAACTATTGGCAGATAATCCGCCGGTAGTCGCTTTTAAAGACAAAAGTGACATTTCAAATCCTCTGCAAGCCCTACTAACGGCGAAGGAGGAAATGATCCCAAAAGCAAAACTGGACGCATATATCGCTTAGCAAGTCAAAGCTCACTATGCTAGTGAAGCTGTAGATAGGTCGATCAAGACTGGTCGACCGTATCCGGCATGGTACGATCAAGTACAATACCCGCCAGGATACACATTTCCGACGTTCCACATGTATAAATAGACCGGTAATCCTGGCCTGCACATCGCGCGTTTTAGATTCATGTGCGACAATATTGGAGGAAATGATATACTGCTCTTCCGACAGTTTGTCAGCAGTTTAGCGGGCACTGTCTTCGAATGGTATACGGAACTCCTAAATGACTCCGTGAAGACCTTCGACGAGATGGAGATGCTCTTCTATCAGAGATTCGCCAGTGTGAATAAACGCATTACCGTGACGACGTTAGTCAATGAAAGGGTTAGACCGAATGAGACTTGGGTTCAATATGTTACCCGATGGCGAAATCTCTGATCAAAATGCGAGCAACGCATCGACGAAGCTCCAGCCGTGCGAATGTTCATAACCACCTTTGAATCAAATTCAAAGGTGTTACTATATATGGCCCTCTTCAAGCCGACGACCTTTTAAGAGCTCATAGATAAAATGGCTCGATTGGATCAGATGGGTCAATACCCATTCTCTTCCGATGGAGATATATGAAAAGCGGAGGCACATCGGCGTTTGTCGCTAATGCTCACCAACAAAATGTGCGGCTCTGAAGTAACCTGTCCTCATAATAGCGACAACGCGGGTTCTACCCTTAAAGAGATAAAGACATGAATACCCTCTCTTCGAAATATTCACAGAGGCATCTTGTTCGCTGGCGGAGGAATCTCTATGTGAGGTGGTCCTTTCTACAAAGAACAAAAATGATATTAAGGGACCTACAAGCGGGTCCTGCAATCAAGTGGAATAGCCCGTTTGAATCAGAAATGATGGAAGGTACATAGAAGCCATGTCCCACTCCTAAAATGGATGATGAGGGGAAAAGCTCTTAAGTCAAGTTCATTCTTCCAAGAAGGAAGAAGACCCAGCAGAAGGAGTGACGGGATATCTCGTTCCTTTGTATATGAAAAAGATTCTCCGTCAGCGTCAGAAAGCGACATTGATGAGCAGGAGGTAGGTGCCGAGTAAATTCCCTGGTATTTCCCGCAAAAACAACCCGATTGGTACGATAATAAATAAAGCAGTCCAAGAGGGTAAAAATAGCCTAAGGCATGAAGTGGCCATTCATACAACGGCCAGGCAGCAGCGCATAAGAAAGCAAGCGTTGGAAAGGATGAATTATGTAACTCCCCGATCGAGTGATAATTGTTGGACCGAAACGTCCCTAAATTAGCATCCCTCTCCGAACACGGAGATGTTGGACCGAAACGTCCCTAGACTAGCACGTCGTCCCGAACACGGGGATGTTGGACCGAAATATCTCAACTAATAATGGACCAAAATGTCCCTAAACTAATATGCTCCTTGAGATCGACATTGCAACTCAAGTCCCACCGGTGAAGATTGCAACTCAAGTTCTACCGGCTACAGCTACTCCAGTGATGAAGCCACCTCCAAGTTCTACCGGCAAATAATTGGGCCACCTGCAGCGAAGCTACTTTCGAGAGTTTCACCGTTTGCAAAAAACAGTATGCCCATAAGTGAAATAGGCACGGATGAAAACTCGAAAGGGCACCGTGAGTAAAAACAGAGGGATTGCCGACGAGTTTGTGAAAACCCGAAAGGGCGCAATCTCATAAAAAAAATTGTGTACACTTACAGGGTCCCATCGACCTTGTTAAGGAGAAAATACTTGCGTGAGATTCTTACGACTCACAAAAGAGCAACATACTTAGGAATCCATTCGTTTCTAAGGAGAAAACACACTAACGAGATCTTCATAACTCGTAAGGAGAATAATACCCCCTACGAGACCCTCACGGCTCGTAGAATTCAAAAGTCGTAGGTTGCAGAGATCTAAACCTGTTCTTAAGCCGTCATATTCCTAAGTTGCCCTACAAGTAGTTTGATATCGACTCTTGTATACAATCCACGGGCACGAACAAAATATGTTTCAACCGAGTTTCATTAATGGCGAGAAATATCCCAATATGGTGAACAACACTTGTAAGGCATCTCGATTTACAAGGAGAAAATACTCTTGTAAGATTCTTACGACTTACAAGAGAAAACACATTTAAGAATCCCCACGATTCCGAAGGAGAAAATACACCTACGAGATCCTCTCGACTCGTAGGGAGAAATACCTTTATGAGATCCTCACGGCTCATAAAGTCAAAAGCCTTAGTCGGCAGGATCCTAACTCTGTTTGCTAACCCACCTTTGTTTATATCAACAAAGGCAAATGATGAGTCGCTCCTGATAATATTCCAGTTGTAGCGATACTGATGCCTAAACATGTGTCAAACTCCAAATTCCCGCACGACATATGATTCGCTCCTGGCAACATTCCAGTTGTGGCGATACTGATGCCAAAATTGGCATCAGATTCTAAATCCCCAGCCCGCAATAAATATCAGCGAGCAAAAATATATGCATATAAAACAGCCGAAATGATGGGACAACTCGCAATAAAAATCAGCGAGCAAAAATACAAAAATAGTCGAAATGATGAGGCAACTCGTAATAAAAAGCAGCGAGTAAAAATAAAAAAAATAATCGAAATGATTGGGCAATCGCGATTTTCGCGATATGAAAAGCTGAAAAGATAGAGTATCTCGGAAATATGGAAAAATAAAATAAATTTTTTCTGCCCCGCAAGTAAATCACTCTTGTATACAATCCATGGGCACAAATAAAAAAAGGGGAACCATATTTAACCACCATACTTCTTCAAAAGAAGAACCGAGTCTTGATGATACATCTATAGCCTAAAGATTATTTGGACGCCCCTCTTACTCCAGCAAAGTACAGACGCGGTGTCGACAAAACTCCAAGGAGCCAAATCCAAACGGAGTAATGGCAAAATCCTAGCTCCAGCTCGACGTTTCTTTTCGGTGCGGATGCGACGTCAATAAGGACCCAAGGGTCAAATAAAATTGGAGTGATGGCAAAATCTTAACTCCAGATCTCATTGGCAATATCTACAGCTTGGAGATCATCCCAACGTTCTTCTCATGCCGGCAGGGTGCAGACGTAATGTCAACAAAGACCAAAGGAGTCAAATATATAAAAGTGGAGCAATGGCAAAACCCTAGCTCTTGATCTCGATTGCAACATCTACGAATTAGAGATCATCTCGATGTTCTTTCTCGGTACAGATGCAACGTCATCAAAGACCAAATGGTCAAATCAAAGCAGAGTAATGGCAAAATCCTAGCTCAACTCGACGTTCCTCCTCATGCAGCAAGATGTGGATGCAACGCCATCAAAGACCAAAGGGTCAAATCAAAGACGAAGTAATGGCAAAATCCTAGCTCCAGGTCTCGAGGCAATGTATTCGGCCTAAAGACCAGTTCGACGTCTCTCTTACTCCAGCAGAGTACATACGTGGTGTCAGCAAAGCTCTAAGGAGCCAAAGCAAAAGTGAAGTGACGACAAAATCCTAGCTCCGGATCTCGATGGCGATATGCACAGCATAATGCTCATATGGATGTCTACCCTTCTTCAGTGAAGGAGTGGCGCGGCATTATCAAAGCAAAAGCGAAGTGACGGCATATTCCCAGCTTCGGGTCTTGATGGCAAGCCTAAAAACCATTGGATGTCATCCCATCCAGAAGGGTGCGGTTACGACTCATCGGGGCTCCAAATCGAGTCTAATCTTAAGTAATGCGCCACGACAATACCTAACGCTGGATTTTCTAATGGTAATGTGAATATTCCAACCTAAGAAGACTACTTGAAGACGTCTTGTCCAGTCTCAGAAGGGATCAGAGACACGACAGACGCGGAGCTACTCGAGTAGCAACCTAAGCGACTGCATGTCGAGAATATATCAGCCAACGCGACGGTACGATGGACTTAACCCAGTACCACAAACCTAACGGACTCATGTATTGAAATGGGTTATCTATATTTCACGTTAGCATACATCTGCGAGATCCTCTCGACTCGTAGGGAGAAACATCTTTATGAGACCATCACGGCTCATAAATTTGAAAAGCCTTAGGCGACGGAGATATCAACCTGTTTTCTAAGCCACCGTTGTCCTGCAAGGAGGTCAAGACCGACTCTTGTATATTATCCACGGGCCACATTCGTCAAAGTTGTATGTCAATGAAGTGAAGAAGCCACTTATGGGTCCTCACGACTCGTAAAAAAAGATACTCGAGTGAGATCCTTACGACTCACGGAGGCGATGGACACTTAGGAATCCTCACGATTTCTAGGGAGAATATGCACCTATGAAATTCTCACGACTCATAAGGAGAAAAACCTTTTTGAGACCCTCACGGCTCATGAAGATGGACAAAGCCTTAGGCGACGGAGACCTAAACCTGTCTCCTGAGCTATCAATTCTACGACGATGCATAACTTTGCACTAATTTACCCACGCACATACCTTCGTGGGCAAAATAGTAGGGGGCATTTGTCCACGCCAAAATTTTTGGCTCAAAACTTGCTGTTCCCTTTATAAAAATAGAGGGCATCCCCTATGTGTTAAACACGTGATCACTCACATGCAAAACATGAGTAGTGACTTCGGATAGATTTAAGTCCTATGACAGCCCCCACGTGCAAATCACGTGAGCACTCACGTGCAAAGCACGCGAGTATCTGCTGCAGTTAGGATTAAATCCTATAGCAGTGCCCACGTGTTAAACATGTGAGCACCAGTTTCAGATAGGATTAAATCCTATGATACCCCTACATGTTAAACACGTGAGCACCTACGTGTTAAACACGTGAGTTCCCTTGCCACATTCTTATGGTAGCGCTCACATGCAAAGCACGTGAGTGCTGCTGCTATATATGTATATGGCAGCGCTCACGTTATAGCACTGAGCACCCCAATTTGAAACACTCTTATCTGATAGAATTAAATTTCATGTGATAAAATTAATTTCTATTTGGGAAATATTTTCCCTGATCTTTCTAATATGGAAAGATCATTCTCGAACAGAGAATATGATAATAAAATATCATTAATTAAACCAACTGACAGAATTAAATTCTATGGTTAGGAAAATATCTTCCTAACAAGATATTCCGATGATGGAATTAAAATTTATGTTAGAAAAATATTTTCCTAAACTTGTTAAACAAACAAGATATTCATATGATAGAATTAAATTCCATGTGGGAAATATTTCCCTGATCATTCTTTTTTAAAATAAGAAAAATCTTTTCTGTTAAACAGAATTAAATTCTATATTAGGAAAATATTTTCCTATTCTTGTTAAACAAACAAAATATTCATATGATAGAATTAAATTCTATGTTAGGAAAATATTTTCCTAATCTTGTTAAAATAAAAAAGAAATCTTCTCTGTTAAACAGAGGGCATTTGGATTAAAAATCCAACAGTGAATAAAATTTACCAGTTGATCTTTAAGATCAATTTGATTGATTATGAAATCAATTATGATCTCTCAATGAGAGATTTTCTCAACACAGATTGGTTTTTCTCCTTTTATAAATAGAAGCAAATAGATTAAATCAAGGAGGGTGGAGACCTCCCATAAACTTCTGCAACAGAAGATTTAATTCTCTTCGAAGAAAGATCATCTTCCTCCTCCCAAAAACCCTCGGTAAAAATAAGGGAGAAATATGTCTCATTTTTACCTATCATGCATACAAAAATAGGGTTTAACCCTTCAAAGAATTTAGTTCTTTCTCTGGATCTGAGATCCACAACACAAGTCTTCCACAAGATGAGAATTTAATTCTCATCAGGAAGTTCTTGTTCTTGAGAATTAAGGATTCAAAGGAGAACAAGGTTGAAAAGAATAATGATGAAAGAAGAACATGAAAAAGATGGAATTTATACTCCAGGAACTTAGTACCTTCTTAATCAAGAACTTAGTTCTTAAAGAATCTGATCTCAGATTCTCAAAATAGTGATCATGGTGATCGTTAATAGTCAAAATACCATTAACAGAAATTTAACTTTTTTAAAAAAACATGAACATAGATTAAATCTCTAAGGACACGTCTCACGTGATATCTGCATGAGCGCTAAAAAAAACATATGAAGGCAACGCCTTACGTGATATCCACGTGAGCACTCAAATGAAACAAATGTAGCGTCTTACATGATATCCACGTGAGCGCACAGAATTTCAGAGACTCAGCGTCTCATATGCCATACACGTGAGCATCCAAGGCCCATAAAGACAGCGCCTCACGTGCCATACACGTGAGCGCCCATAAGTAATGTCACGCCCGCTTCCCAAAGTACGAAAATTTTGGGACGTAACAAAGCCAGCCATGCGACCTACGGTAAGGAAACATCCTTCCATAGTCATATTAAGACTGTCAATCAATAATCAAGAACAATAAAGTACTAAATCTATCTATCACATGTCCAATAGCCACAAGAATAATAACTGAAAAAGATAGTGGAAGCAATAAAGATCCAAGAAATAACTAACTCACATAAGAGCTATATCGATGAGGTGGTCCTCACTGATCAAAAATCTTGTCGAATACTCACATGCTATGTTAAGTATCTGGGTTATACAAAACTCAGACGTCAGTGCGTCATAATATCAATAATAATAGTATAATCAGATCAAGATGCTATACAAGATGATTTGAGTGTAAATTATAATCGCAAGTATAAACACAGTAGGATATAGGTGTGTCACGTGTATCATAGAGTCTGTGTTTCTAGGTTATTTATTCTACAAGTCTTTGAAACCAATTAATGTAATCATCATCGTATCTTAACAGTATATATCCCGTTCATACCCCACGGGACCACAGCACAACATATCCTGTTCATACCCCTATGGGACCACGACACAATAAACAATGGTTATTCCGTTCACCCCCGGAATCCCGGCAAACAATAATAATATTCTCTTGAGTTATGTTTCGGTTACATTCTTGATTTCCCCTTTTCCCCATGTTTTGTGTTCAAGTCAGGTATTAACAGAATGCCTACCTAATGCCAACACAGGAACAATTGTGGTCTTGTCTAGCAAGACAACGAGTCAGGTCAATCAGGATAATAAGTCAAGATTGTTGGTATCGGTAAGTATTACAGGCAACATATATTAACATGATAACAAAAATAGTACAGTTTGGCAGGTTACAAACATGTAGGATAACATAATCATATCATGTACAAGACCAAGATAATAGTATTAATAGGGATAACATATTCACTCCAATTAATAACATAAAAGTGGTATTGATTAACTATGCATAAGAAAGTTCCGTTCAGAAATTCAGCGTCATCCTGATTTATAAAATAGCTTAAAAATAGCAAACGTCCTCCAAAAGGGACGTGTCATATATCAAAACAGCTAATTCAATAAGGTTGTCATTTTTATAAGATAAAGTATTTTAGGTTGTTCCTATAAAAAGTTATGAACGTTCGAAATTGAAAGTTTACTGCTGGAATTTTCCTGGACAGCAGTTCAGAGGTACTTTCATTTACAGTTTACGTTATTTAAACAATTTATTTTGCAAGTAAATATTTCATAGGGTTATAGTATTCTGAGTTAGCTTCGTAACGAACTAAAGAACGTGTGCTAATGATTTTTCTATGATTTATAATGAATTTTATAAGGTAAGACATACAGTAAATTTCAGATTTGTCGTATTCGCTTGGCAACGTGTCATGTGTAAACTATAATATTTTCAAACTATATTTTGCATAACTTTATAAAATGCAGATTATAAACTAATTAATGATATATGGATTATATAGATATAAACGGTATACTGATAATAATAAGAAATATTATGACGATATATATATTTATAGATATAATTATAGTATGTCGCAAGTTGTATACTTGCATACACTGTATATTATAAAACTGATTAACGTTACATAACTACGGTGTATAAATTATATAGATATAGTTGTATGATAATAATAATAGCACGACAACATATAAGTAAATTACGTAAAGCATAGTATGTAGCAAACTTTTCTCGAAACAAATATGATGAACGGAAGCAACACGACGCTATACAAATCAAAAACAAGTTTTGATGGCTCGGTTAAGGTTCTAGGATACGGCTGGAGTTGCGTCAGCGAGAATGGGTGCGGCCTTGAAGAATGAAGGAGAATATATAAATTGATGAGGGAGAGATTTAGTTAGAGAGATGTTATGTGGAGAGTGAGAGAGGGACAGAGAAAGAGAGGTTTTGTGTTTAATATAAAAATATACAGTATAGTTTAAATTAGGTTATAAATATATATTAGTTTTAATGTATATAAATAATATCAAAGGACAACCAATCTCCACCAAAATCTCATCAAAATATATTTTGGAAAATAATTCACATACGTAAACTTCTCAACCATAATGCAAGAATATATATTAAATAACTCGCATCCCTAATTTAAGATTTAAAAGGATTCTAAAAATATATATAGATTTAGTAAATATTTGATATTAGATATCTTGAGATTTAAACGTAAAATATATAAACAAAATAAGATATGGGATGACAACCATATGACGACGGTTAACAAAATATAACTTATCCTTAATTTGTGGCTACTAAAAGATATATGATGATCTAGATATATGATATATAAAGATCTAAAAATATAATGTAGGTATTACACTAGATTCTCATAGATACACTTTACTGGTAAATCTCAGATACAATCTTGCACCATATTGGGTTCTAAACTTATGGGCCGGTCGGATAACGACTACTACCATTCGATTCATTCGCGACCCAAAAGAATAAAATAGAAGAAATATAAAATAAGCGTTAAAATACCAATTAATGTCGTATAACCGTACTAGGGTGTTACAAGTAAGGACTCAGCGCCTCACGTCCTTGTTTCTTGCCGAAAGACCGGGAAAGACAAACGTCTTGCCTGAATTTGGGGCCAGATGCTAATTGGTTTTATCCGTTCACCTCTCCGAAGATGCCAAGTTGATTTATGGTACCTCGTATCGGAGGTTTAGACGGATGCGGCCGTTGTAGCAGACTTCGTCAGATTCCCCCTCGTTTGAGGGGTTTTTGATTGTGGGGAGGCTCTTCCCCGCAGGCGCAAGTCCCTGCAGTTAATTACGCTACCGCATCGCGGTAACAACTAAGTCCAAATCCGTATTTTCTTAGATGGCCTTACTTTTGAATTTCTTAATCCATGTCCTGGATCTGATGTCTTGCCATTGTAAACATTTTAATGATGTTTTTGTTTACTGTTTTCATCAATGCAAGAATCTTCTGAAGTATGAATGACAAATTTTGCGTTTCCGTTCTTTTATTTTCTGTGTTAAACCTTCTCATATATACATGAATGGGCACTCTCTGAATGCTTAACTGAATGCGAATCGAATGTTCTCTTTATTGTCTTGCATGGTATGTGGTTGATACCCGTAGATTATGCCTTTTGTTTTGACTTGGTGCGAAGCAGTTTACGCGTTCTTGAGTAGCACCTCCATTTTGACATGTAATTTTGGCAAGTGTGGCTTGTAGATAGTATGTAGTTGTCCATCTTGGACTCTTTGCAGGGTGGTGATGGCTTAGGAAATATGGTTAAGATCTGTCACCTAAGACTTTTCAACTTTATGAGCCGTGAGGGTCTTACAAAGACTTTTCTCCCTACGAGTCGAGAGGATCTCGTAGGTGTATTTTCTTCTTAGGAATCGTGAGGATTTCTAAGTGTGCTTTTCTGTTGAGAGTCGTAAGGATCTCACAGGGGAATTTTCTTCCTTACAAGTCGAGAGGACTTGTAAGTGATTGATGAGTTGACCTGCTCCCGAATCAAAGCATTGCTTTGACGGGGAGGTCGAGGGTTGACTTTGGCCGTTTTCCACGGGGTCAGGATTGACTTTGGTTATATGGGGTCAGGATTGACTTTAGCCATACGGGGTCAGGATTGACTTTGGCCATACGGGGTCAGGGGTTGACTTTAGCCATACGGGGCCAGGATTGACTTTGGCCATACGGGGTCAGGAGTTGACTCTCGGTTGTCTGTGCACCGCTGAGTCCTGGAACTTGGAATTTTGTCGCTGCTCCGCTTTGCTGACGTTGCGTTTACTGTAACGAGACGAATGTCGAGGTGGTCTCTAGGTTGTCTGTGAACTGTCGAGATTTGGAACTAAGGACTTTGCCATGGCTCCGCTTTGCTGACGTTGCGTCTGTTGTAATGAGACGAATGTCAAGGTGGTCTTTAGGTTGTCTGTGAACCGTCGAGGTTTGGAACTAGGGACTTTGCCATGGCTCCGAGGTTGATTGTCGCGTCTGAATCCTGCTGTTGGTGATCTCTAGGCTGTAGATGTTGCCGTCGAGACTTGGAACTAGGGACTCTGCTGTGGCTCCGTTTTGCTGACGTCGTATATTCCTGCAGAGACACCGATTTCTTTGCGGGTCGGCACGGGTCGAGATGTTCTCGTCAAGGACGCTGATTTCCCTGAATCGAGATATTTGCCAAGGACACTGATTTTCTCGGAGTTGAGAAGAATCGAGGTATTCTTGCAAAGACACCGATTTCCTTGCGGGTCGACGCGAATCGATATGCTCTCGCCAAGGACGCTGATTTTCCTGAATCGAGGTTTTTGCCAAGGACACTGATTTCCTCGGAGTTGAGACGAATCGAGGTATTCCTGCAAAGACACTGATTTCCTTGCGGGTCGACCTGAATCGAGATGCTCTCGTCAAGGACGCTGATTTCCTTGAATCGAGGTTTTGCCAAGGATACTGATTTCCCTGGAGTCGAAACGAATCGAGGTATTCCTGCAAAGACACTGATTTCTCTGCGGGTCGACGCGAATCGAGATGCTCTCGTCAAGGACGCTGATTTCCCTGAATCGAGGTTTTGCCAAGGACACTGATTTTCTCGGAGTTGAGACGAATCGAGAGATTCCTGCAAAGACACTGATTTCCTTGCGCGTCGACGCGAATCGAGATGCTCTCGCTAAGGACGCTGATTTCCCTGAATCGAGGTATTTGCCGAGGACACTGATTTGCTCGAAGTTGAGACGAATCGAGGTATTCCTGCAAAGACACCGATTTCCTTGCGGGTCGACGCGAATCGAGATGCTCTCGCCAAGGACGCTGATTTCCCTGAATCGAGGTATTGCTAAGGACACTGATTTCCTCGGAGTTGAGACGAATCGAAAGATTCCTGCAAAGACTGATTTCCTTGCGGGTCGACGCGAATCGAGATGCTCTCACCAAGGACGCTGATTTTCCTGAATCGAGGTATTTGCCAAGGACGCTGATTTCCTCGGAGTTGAGACGAATCGAGGTATTCATGCAAAGACACTATTTCCTTGCGGGTCGACGCGAATCGAGATGCTATCGTCAAGGACCCTGATTTCCCTGAATCGAGGTTTTTTTCCAAGGACACTGATTTCCATGGAGTTGGTTGACTTGTTTCCGAGACGGAGCGTTGATCCGGTGGGGTGGTCATTGGTTGACTCTAGGTTGTCTGTGGACCGTAGAGTCTTGGAATTAGGGAACTTGCCGTGGCTCCGCTTTGTTGACGTCGTGTCTGCATCCTGCTGGAGGAAGAACGTTGTTGTTCTTCTGGGATGCAGATGTTGCCGTCGAGATCTGATTCTCCCCTTTGATAAGGTCTGGTGAGGAAATGTGGTCCCCCTTTTGTTTATGCCCATATATTGTATACATGGGTTAGTATGGACTCACCTGTAGGACAAAAGTTTCATTCTTTCATTCATTTTTTTTTATTTTTTTCCGCGATGCTCTATCATTTCAGCTTTTTGTATCGCGAAAGTCGCGATTGCCCAATCATTTCGGCTATTTTTCGCGGTGCCCAATCATTTCGGCAATTTTTTTTACTCGCTGCTTTTTATTGCGAGTTGCCCAATCATTTCGGCTATTTCATATGCATTTTTGACTCGCTGATTTTGTTGCAAGTTGCCCCCATCATTTCGGCTATTTCATATGCATTTTTGACTCGCTGATTTTTATCGCGAGTATGGAACTTGGAATCTAGTGCCAATCTCAGCATCAGAATCGCTACGACTGGAATATTGCCAGGAGCGAATCATCATTTGCCGTGAAAGGACTTAGGATTTGATACCGATTTAGGCATCAACATCGCTACAACCGGGATATTGCCAGGAGCGAATCATCATTTTACCTTTGTCGGTTCAAACAAAGGTGGCTTAGCAAACAGGGTTAAGATCCTGTCGACTAAGGCTTTTTGATTTTACGAGCCGTAAGGGTCTCATAAAGGTATTTCTCTCTACGAGTCGTGAGGATCTCGTAGGTGCATTTTCTCCTTAGGAATCGTGAGGATTCCTAAGTTTGTGTTCTCTTATAAGTCGTAAGGATCTTACAAGAGTGTTTTCTCCTTATAAGTCGAGAGGACTTACAAGAGTCGTTCGCCGTATGAGCATATCCCTAGTCGCTGGTGGGACTTTGTTAGGGAAATGTTTATCCGTGCTTATGGATTGTATACAAGTGTCAATATTGAATCGCTTGTAGGGCAATAACTGCAACAACTCTCACTCCGTCCTCGCCGGAGGAGTGACCTACGGGCCTCAAGCGGCCTCCCTTTTTACGACGCCGGTGGAACAAGTGACCCAAGCCACCACTGGGCTATTCTTCGGGGCCATGATCCCACCAACGAGCTTCAGCGTTCAGATGCCGACGTAGGAAGCTGCGAAGAAGTCGGTCTTTGATCGGCTTGCAACCACCACGGCCCCTCTCAGCGGGTCGTCCAATTCCAAGTCTAATGCCTCAGTCTTCGACAGGCTGGGTCAAAGCTCAAATGGGCCCGCAAAAAGGCTCGCAATACCAGAGGATACTCCAACTCCTGCTGCAGTTGAGGTCGTCCAAGCTGCTCTCCCTACTCGAAGGTCGGCTTTCGCAAGACTGACTGTCCCCCCTCAACGGACGTCAGTCTTCGACAGGCTACGCCAATAACAACCTCTCCTCAAAGCAGGGGGCATGAGGAAGCTCATCCAGCAGCGGAGGTGATCCCGGCGCACGACATGCTCGACGTCGCCACTGGCGCCTAGTGAGGAAGGCTGGGGGCAGTTTTCCTTCTGGACTGACACCGCCAGCTCCAACGATAGAAATTGCTGCTGCTGTTCCAACTGGGAACAGTTTTGAACTACTTAACAGGGTGCGCAGGAATTCGCCAACTGCCGTGCTAAAAAAGTCTCCTCCGCCTGTTGAAAAGATCACAAAAGCGAAGCCAGAGCAGCCCCCTCAACGGCTGTCCTCTAAAATTCATAAAGTTTGGCGACAGGTCCAAGACTCAATGATCAACCAAGACTACTCCCGTCGATTGGAAAAGATGAAGTTCGGCAAGAGAAGGACCACCCTACTATACCGCAGAAGGTGTCGTCTACTTGGGTGCTCGCTGCAATAGCCCCCTCAACTTCGATCGCCCACAAAAGGAGGCCGGAGAAAGTCCCCGTGTCCACGACGAATCTTAAGAACACTGAATCTAAACGCCCCAAGCCTGGGGGGCATGGTGGTGCACACTGTTTATATGGCATCCAGAAAAGAGGATAGCCGTATCTCTACGGTCCATCGACCACTCACCAGATCCGTAACAAAGGCCCAGGAGCAGCAACATAAGCTCCAGGAAATGCTAACACAGATGGCCGCACTCACTGGGCCAAAAGAAAGCCCAGAGACATCGTCAGAGCAGCGTCAGGAACAAGAAACCGATGCTGAGTTCCTCCGCAGAATCCTCGAAAAGAAAGGCAGAGAGGCCGCGGAACAAGCGGCCAACATAAAAAGAATGACGCTTTTATTCCAAGATATGATCGGGATGATGTTATAACCGGATCTTCTAGCTGAAGACCCTTCGATTATCCTTGAAGACGACCGTGGGGAGACGTTAAACCCCCTTCCAGCTTGTTCAGCAGCTAAAGAGGAGACCATCTCCAAAGCCGTATTGGATGACTACATTACTCAGCAGATACGAGCCCATCAGGCGAGCGAAGCGGCCGGGCAAATTGTTAAGACTGGACGACCCTATCCGAGTTGGTACGACCAAATAAAGTACCCGCCGAGATATACGATCCCTAAATTCCATGTATATAAGGGGACGGGGAATTCACACCAACATGTCGCTCAATTCAGGGTTTTGTGCGGCAACATCGGGGGTGACGATAAGCTACTGCTTTGCCAGTTTGTTGGCAGCTTGTCGGAAACAGCGTTTGAATAGTACTCTGAGCTCCCGAATGACCCCGTTAAGACATTTGCAGAAATGGAGCTACGGTTTACGCAATGATTCGCGAGCGCTAGCGAGCGCACTCCGATCACCGCACTAATTAACGCCAGAGTGAAGCCAGGGGAGACATGGGTTCAGTATGCGATTCGGTGGCGCAACCTATGGTCGAAGTGCGAACAGCGCATAGAAGAGGCTTCTGCAGTAGGCATGTTTGTGGGAACCCTCGATCCGTAGGCGACCATATCCCAATTCATGATGTTCTTCAAGCCGACCATCTTCCAGGCCTTGATTGACAAGCTGGCCCAAATAGACCAGATGGGCTATAGGCCTTTTCCCTTCAAAAGTGGATTTTTGGAATGAAAAAGGTAAAGGGAAAGCGACCTTTGTCGCCAACGCTCAGCAACAGCCGAGTAACCCGAGACCGTTTGTTTGTCAAAGCAACAAGCCGCGATCCCTCGATGAGAAGTTGAAACGTCCTTACTCATTTCCCAGGGATAAAACAAGGAGACTGTTCGAATTGGTAGTGCGCAACGGGCTCATCACTCTGCCAGATCCAAGACATTCGTCGCAACCGGGTGATGTTAACCATCCTAACTATTGTCCTTACCACAGAGTAATGGGTCACCCACTCGAAGATTGCTACGTCTTCAAAGGCTGGATTGAGGACCAATACCAACAGGGCAAATTCGCGTTATCTGACAACTGGAAGGTGAACCCGCCACAACCACATGCTCAGTAAAAGATGGACACGCCGGTGGCATCATGCTCTTTTATAGGGGAAGCTCCAGGGGAAATTGTTCTTTCGGCAAAAACTAAAAGAATGCTGAAAGATCTCCAAACATGCCCGGCGATTAGGTGGAAAGGTCCGCTGGAACCCGAGATCATTTGAGGGAATGCTGAAACCGCGTCCGACGCCGAGAATTGGTAGCGATGGTCAAAACGTCCATACCCAGCCGTCAAAGTCTTCAAAGAAAAAGAAGAGGACCAAAAGCCTGTGCAGCCTAACGACAGGCGAACGGACCTGCAAAAACATATTGAAGCGCTGGAGGAATAAAGCCAAAAGACGCGAACCCCAGTCACACTCCGAGAATTTCTCAACAATATCCTTGAGAGCGGAAATAACGACAATGACGACGGAGATGACTCGTCAGAAGAATCTGAGGATGATGTGGCAAGTCGCTACATGACCTCTCATTCGTCGCTAATTAACAAAGAAGCTCACTCGGCATTAGAAGACAGCATAAGGGAGCTGGGATGATCAAGAATGCGAAATGGCAAAAAGCCAGGCGTCGACGTTTAGTGGAAGAAGTCACGGCAGGGATGGATCACAAAATCCCACTTTATCGTTATGTATCCCGTCACGTGACATACACGTGCATACAGGATAAACACGGACCGAAACGTCCCTAAACTAACGATGGATCGTAATGTCCTAAAACTTGCGACCGACCGAGACGTCTATAAACTACTACGGACCGCAGCATCCCAAGGCTGACGCAAAAAAAAAATAAAAATAAAAAAAGGATACGTCCACAAGTAAAATGGGCACGGATGAAAACCCGAAAGGGCTCCCTGAGTAAAAACAGCAGGGCTACCGGTGAGTTTGTGAAAACCCGAAAGGGCGCAATCTCGTTAAAAGACACTTGCAAGGTCCTCTCGACCCTGTAAGGAGAAAATACCTGCGTGAGATCCTTACGACTCACAAGAGAGCGACACACTTAGGAATCCCCATGATTCCTAAGGAGAAAACACACTTACGAGATCCTCACGAATCGCAAGGAGAATTCCCTTTTGAGACCCTCACGGCTCATTGGATTTAAAAGCCTTAAGCTACAGGGATCTGAACCTGTTCTTAAGCCGTCATACATCCCGCCTTTGCCCTACAAGCGGTTCAATGTTGACCCTTGTATACAATCCACGGACACGAATAAACATTTCCCTAACAAAGTCCCACCAGCGACTAGGGATATGCTCACACGGCGAACGACACTTGTAAGTCCTCTCGACTTATAAGGAGAAAACACTCTTGTAAGATCCTTACAACTTATAAGAGAACACACACTTAGGAATCCTCACGAATCCTAAGGTGAAAATGCACCTACGAGATCCTCACAACTCGTAGGGAGAAATACCTTTATGAGACTCTTACGGCTCGTAAAGTCAAAAAGCCTTAGTCAACAGGATCCTAACCCTGTTTGCTAAGCCACCTTTGTTCGACATCGACAGAGGCAAATGATGATTCGCTCCTGGTAATGTCTCAGTGTTAGCGATGCTGATGCCTGAATCAGTATCAAATCTCAAGCCCTTTCACGGCAAATGATGATTCGTTCCGTCATAGTCCATGAGTTTAAGGACCCCACAGTCCATGGTAGTTTAGAGACATCATAGTCTGTAAAGTTTAAGGACATCATAGTCCATGAGTTTAAGGACCCCACAGTCCGTAGAGTTTAAGGCATCATAGTCCATGAGTTTAAGGACCCCACAGTCCGTGAATGTCTGATTGTCGGGACCCGCCATCTCTCTGAAAACGTTGAAGAATTACAATGACAAATATCAGAGGAGTGAAGAGATGTACCCTTGAACCAATATTGGTTGGGAGATCTGTAGTCCAATTTGGGACTAAGATCAAAGATTTGTGAGCACACGGGCTCAATTGATCTGAAGTAGGGATTTGTGGCCACTTTGGGCTCGGCTCATTTAAAATGTTGAACATTTAACAATACTGAGCATTGGTTTGGGCTCTGACAATCTTTTTGTCTTTTATTGAGTGCTGGACACTCATCATAGCTCTAGGACTTTGTTATTTAAAGAACAATTTATGTTCTATCAGCGCACACGTGAGGCGCACTTGGCGCTAAGCGCCAGATCCAGAGCGCTAAGGCGCTTTATGTGAGATAGCGTACACGTGAGGAGCACGTGGCGCGCTTAGCGCTGTGCACCAGTCAATGAGCGCAGAGCGCTCTTGTTTGAAAGAGCGCACACGTGAGGAACACGTGGTGCGCTTGGCGCTGTATGCCAGTCAATGAGCGCAGAGCGCTTCTTTAAGTTTGGAGCGTTAAGGCTCTGTAGCGCTTTGCGCTAAATTTGGAGCGCTGAGGCGCTTCTTTCAATTGGAGCGCTGGCGTCGTGCGCTAAATTTGGAGCGTTTAGGCGCTTCTTTTAATTGGAGCGCTAAGGCTCTGCAGCGCTGTGCGCTAAATTTGGAGCGCCGAGACGCTTCTTTTAATTGGAGCCCTAGGGCTCTGCAGCGCTGTGCGCTAAATTTGGAGCGCTGAGGCGCTTCTTTTAATTGGAGCGCTAAGGCTCTTTTAAGCAGCTCTGCCTTCTGAGAATTAAATTCTCTCTTATAAAAGACTTTGTCTCATGGATCTAAGAACATAGTTCTTATTTTACAGGAGATGTTTTAATCTCTTATGTTTTTGGTGAGGTTTTGCCTTTATGGTTCTGTGATCCTAAGAGAATTGAATTATTCTCCTCCCTTTTTATAATGAGATATTATGATCTCTTTTGTGAAAGACGATTTGTCTTATAGATCTATGATCTGTCAAAAGAACTAACTTCTTTTCTTGATGAGATTTTTTATCTCTCTGTTTTTACCTTGAAGAAAAGTTCTTCCTCTGCCGAGAGCTTACTCTTCTTTCTGAAGTTTCTCAAAATTATGAGACTTGAAGTCTTGGGGCCTTTATATAGTGAAGGCTGATTTGTTCAATCGGTTAAGGAGATCTTTTCTCTAATTGATTTGGGGATATTTCCCCCGTTGGATCTTTTGATCCAAGGGCTTCTGATTTATAGAAGACAATCTTCTTGTTTTTAACAAGATTGGGAAATCTTTTCTCATGCGGAATTTATTCTGCACCATTGTGATTTTTAATCACCATTGGATCATTGATCCAACGGTGCTATGATTTACATAGCAAAATCTTTTTGTTTGGAAAGATTCTAAAGAATGTTTTCTTAACAGAATTTTATTCTGGTAACTTGATAATTTATTAACTTCGTTGGATTTTTGATCCAACGGTGGGGAACATTTGGTTCTAGCGCTAGAGCACTCGTGCTTTGCATGTGAGCGCTGTTTTAGAGCGCTGGCGCTCTTACCGCAAGTGCACTCGTGCTCTGCACGTGAGCGCTGGCGCTCATAGCACTAGCGCATCTGTGCTTTGCACGTGAACGCTGCTTATTGGCGCTTTATGAAGCGTTGCTTCATTTCAAATTTTGAAAATTTTAACAGAGCTTTGCTCTGATTGGGGGAAATAGTCCCATACACGTGATATTCACGTGAACGCTACGTAATCGAGTGCTTAGCACTTCTGGGTGGTATAGAAACCCATTCTTAGCCCCAAATTGGCTAGACTGTGAAGCTTAAGTTTCTTCTTTGATTTTAAATCTACTGAGCCTATATGTTCATGATATCCAAGTTGATCTTAGTCTCATATACGACTAATGATCTTTCATCGATGATATCCAAGCAGATCTTAGTTTCATTTATGACTAATGGTCTTCATTCCATATTTTCTATGTTAATCTTAGTCTCATATAAGAATAACGATCCTTAGATCCACCATGTTCTCATCCCTCATATACGGAATTTGGTTCAAGGGTACATCATTTCACACCTCAAATATACGGTGTTGTAATTCCTCAACGTTTTCAGAGAGACGGCGGGTCCCAACAACTAACAACTCCTTCCTCGTCCCTACTTGATGAAAGATATGAAATTTCATCAAGACAGAGAATGCCTTACACATCCCATATAGATGCGCACCCTCATATCGATACACCCCACATTGATGCATCTCCATATTGATGTGCATACCTCATATTGACACGCATCCCATATAGATGCGTATCTCATATTGACCTCCGACTTTATATATATATATATATATATATATATATATATATATATATATATATATTTCTTTGAAGGAAATATAAATGTCTTCAAATTGGATCGCACCCCAATATTGGCCTCATCCCATGTTATCATCGTTCACTTCGCCACGTAAAATATACACGTACGCGCAAGATGAAAGATGGACCGAAATGTCTTTAAACTAATACTTCGTTCCGAACACGGGAAAGTTGGACTGAAATGCCCCTAAACTAATATTGAACCGCGATGTCCTTAAACTAATATATGTTTGGCCCTACAGCTGGTCTCCATATTGACCCCTATATACAATCCACGGGCACGAACATGCCATATTCCATCCATGTCTCCCATGGACCGTGATTTCTTTAAACTAATATGTTTTGCCCTGCGGACTGTCTCCATATTGACTATCGTATATTATCCATGGATTATTCATATATGATCTAATGATCAGTTGAGCCAATAAGCTCATTGTTCCTAAGTCGATCTTAGTCTCATATATGATTAACGATTTTTAGATCAAACTCAAATATCCCGTGAACCGATGGACCTCATTTATATAAGATCTGCGTTTTAAGTTCAAAACCCCAAATCTAATATACGGATTTGGACTAATCCACGTCCTACGGGCGATGATATATATCTGTCTTCATATACAATTCAAGGGCAACCCCATAATAAACAAACACAACACGACATGAAGTGATCTGTCCGGAGCCGGTGAAAGTTGTTATCGCAACGCGATAACGTAATTTAGTGCAGGGGTTTGCGCCTGCAGAGAAGAACGTCCCCACAATCAAAAACCCCTCACAAATGAGGAGGAATCAGATAAAGTCTGCTATAAAGGTTGCATCTATCCAAACCTTTGATATACAGTGCTATAAATCAACTTGGTATTTTCGAAGAGTGAGATGGATATGTTCATATAGCATCTGCCCCCAAATTCAGGCTAGACGCCTCCGTGTCTCGGTCAAGTCTTCGGCGGTAAATAGTCCCTTGTTGCTGAGAGTTTTAAGGAACAAGACACTACCTACTCACTGATGGATAAGTTCCGTCATTTCACTTTCGTAGTCAAAACACAAAATATTGACCTCCTAAATGGAAGAACACAATTCAAAATATTTTTTGTTATGTATACTGTTGCTTTCTTGTCATCTTTAACATTATCTTGCATTCATCCTTAAGCTTTGTAACTATAAGGATACAACAATTGCTGATTTTAGTACAGATGGAGTCTAATAGTGCTGCATGGAAAGGGATATAAGAATTCTGTGTCACTTGATAGTAAACCTTCAATCACAATGTAACTTTTGATTTTATGTTATAATTGGGACATCAAGATAATTTTAGAGGCATGGTATTGAGAGCTCCTTGGCTCACATATCGTCCTTGAAATCACTTAAAAGTTATATTACCCCCTCTAAGACTGACTTTTGGGGCCTTCCATGTGTCCCATTTTCCAACTTATCAAAGTTTTCTATGTCAAGGGAGTTTTAGGATGGCCTGTTATGCCTTGTTGGTCCACAACCAATCAGATCAAGTTTCTGGATCAAGTACTTCACTGACATGGTATTGGTGCCCCCGGGTCAAACATAGGTTGTCCTGAATTTTACCGGACCAAGAAAGAAATAGTGCTTACTAGATCACAAGACTCAACTCACGAAAAGAAGTGCGCTCAAATATAGGAGTGTGTTAGAGGAGGAGTGCTCAAATATAGGAGTGTGTTAGAGGAGGAGTGCGCTCAATGACAGGATAGAGGAGTAATATATATAACTTTACCCTATTAGAAGGTGCTCTGTCAGGAACAGTATGATAAATGTAATGGATCTTAGTTATTGTTTTAATCTCATCTATTGTAAATGCCTTTCACTACATTAGACACAGACTTGTTACTTTAATCATTGAGGTGACATATCGAACGAACGCTAGATGATGTGGATTTTATTAGTTCTCCAATTTTAACCGCAAGTATACCGATTATCGCAGTTGTACTTGAGGATCGTTCCCATAGATAGGTGTGTTAACTATTTTTAAATTAAGTTAAAGTTGAGTTGTTTGTAAAATCTAAAGATATAAATGCAAAATAAAATAAAAGTTGGTTTTCAAGAGAGAAAAATCTAGGGTTTTTATTTGCTTTATTTCTATGGTTGATTTAAAAGATTCTTCTTTTTTAATTTAGTTCTATTATGTTTCCATTAATTATAACTAAGCATATGTTATATTTAATTATAAATACAGCCTATCAAAATTATATCATCTATCATATTAAAACCCTAGTTCTAGTTAATTAGAAGTAACATGGTTTTAATCTTCCACAAAAATATGTGGGTCATGAGTCTACAATTAATGTTTTATCGATTAATTTAGATTCCTTTTAACTACGTAGGTTGAATATGTTGTGATTAAATTATTTTCTTACCTTCACTAATTAAGTTTCTAGTTTGTCAAACTTTCCTTAACCTAATTAGATTATTGGTGTTATCACCCTTCCCTAATTTTATTTTAGGCGTCAATTTTCATTATGAGATTAGTTTATTAGATGAAAAACTATAAAGAGGATAATTAAATCATAAGACATTCATCATTAAAGTATAGAAAAGAAGAGATAAAAGATTACCCAACCACAAAATATATACGAACAAAACCCTAGAAAAGAATTAGTTACTCATGTTTATAAAAGAAAAATAAATTTTATTCATAATCAAGAGTAGATACAATAGACTCGATCTCTTCTCTTTGAAAACCCTAATGAGAAGCCTATGAGAGAGATGATAGAGATATGAAACCCTAACTTGAATGCTTATATAGGGCTAAGGAAGATTGGATAACAAGTAATAGAAGATACATGAGAATCTACCTTTTAACAATTATGATAATCTAATTTAATTGCTCTGTTGGATACTGTTGCGTGCCTTTAGAATCTTCAAAAGACAAAACCCTATATCTCATATTAATCTATGTGGAAAGATGATCGTGACCATAAAAATTTCATCGAACGACCCAAAATCGACTGCTGACCCGCCACCGTTTTTTGGGTTCGTGGCTCCAGATTTTTTTTGTGGGTTTATCGTTAATTTAGATGATTTTTGAGTATATAAAATCTTGAATATCTCGCTGTATCTCTGTAGTTGTGTAGATCTCCGAATTGTTCTTAAATTTGTCATATAATTAGGCAGGTTGATTTATTGTTTTTTTTATTTGATTTGGTTTCTTCATGTGATTTGTTGTTGTGATGATTGATTCACTTCTATTTGTTGTAACCTTTGCTGATTTGTAATAATATTTCTAAATTTGTTCCAAATTTGCAAATTTTCTTTTGATTTTCTGAATAATTCCTTTAAGTCTCCATTATACGCACGTAATCCTTCTTTTAGGACAATTTTCCGTCCTTTTACATCCAAGCCCTGTTATCTGTAATAATTCACAAAAGATACCCGAAACAACATAATATATGACAATAATATGATAAATGAGTTAGAAAAATGTGCAATAAATTACACCTATCACTAGATCAGAATAATCAAACAACTTTTGTGCCATCATGTTACATCTATACATATATTTTTTTGATGAAATGTTGCATCCATTTATTGTCATTATGTCTAGCACTACATTGAATTTTTTTTTTGGATTTGGCTCCTGCCAGAGGAATTTGAAAGCAACTCTTTCTAATTCACATGCCTTTTAAATTGCAAACTCACACTACTATTCTCGATCTATAAGCTTTGGAATTGAATGATTACAAGTTTTGTTGCTTATGCATTTGAATTGAAGTATTGTTGGGTTACATGTAAGTTGAGAATCAAACAATTTATCTTATGAGCTAAACACCTAAAAACCTTGGCACGCTAATCTTTCTGTTGATTTGATCTAGGCCATATATTCAAACAACTTTTGGCTGTCCATGTTGTGGCCACTTGATCATTGGCTACAAAACACAAATTTTGAAACCCATCTTTTGGTTTTTGGAATGTAAATGTTGTAGATCATGACTAATTGAGCAGTTGCAACTTGAATTGTGCTTCATGGATTTGGATAAAGATCTACTTCCAAATCCTTCCGAACCCATCAAACAATTATTATGTAGTTATAGTAAATGTTTACCTAATATCTGCCGTAGTGCCATGCATACGAAAGCAACTATCACATGTGGTAGTTTATTGGGCGCTAAATATCTGTACATCTTATGAATATCCCTTAATCCGTCTCTTTTTAGTTTTTTTTATCCTTCTCAGCAATCGAAAGAGTTGTACGTACATATATTCTGTTATAGCCAACTAGATCTTGCATTTCACATCATGCATTAACAGGAATTGACTTGCTTAGAATTACAACTATGTTTCCTTCATTCTAGGGGACTGTTTCCTACATCATCGAGTCACAAGTATCCTTGTTTCCTTCTAATTCTGACCATTTGCTACTATTCCAGGGAATTATTGCTGTCTTATATCACAAGTGGAGATGAGACGCACACATTCGGTTCTTTGATTTTATTGGCAACTTTGCTGCAAACAAAAGGCAATGACTGAACCATCTAGTTATTATTTACGTGAATCTGGTTTCTCGTTCCTATATTTTACTGAATTACTTGACATTCTCTATAGAGTTGGATGAATCATTGCTAGATGGGCTTGGAATTCTCCCTCAAAGGAAGCAGCATAAGAAGCTCCTACTTGTATGTGCTATTTATTTCGTTGTTCTTGCCTCATTTGTTATTTCACTAGCTACTTAATCTCATCAGTTATAAGTTGATATTATCTAAATGTGAGAAGCATGTGGTTTATGCTAATTTGGCAGTTAACAGCAGTGTGGGAAAATCTGATATTTAGATTTTCTACCTTGTTTTAAATTTTGCTGATCACTAAGACCTCCTGGACGCCTAGTCAATGAAACCTGTCTTTCAAATACTTAGGCATAAAGTTGGTACCTGGTCAGATTTTTTTAATTTTAATTCTTCCAAGTTTCAACTAACTCCAAATCAAGCGGTTCATTAATACAGCTAATGTAATTTGATGCCTTTTTTGCTAGTAACTAATTGTTTCGGAGTCTTAAGTGAAAATAATCAAAAGGAGTAATTTATTGGCATAAGAAATAATCAAGAGTCCATACAAATATATATAGTGAGAGTTATAGATCAGCTCTCAATCTAATAACAAATTATATCATAACTAATATAACAACTACTCAAACTGATAACTAAATATACTAACTATATATTTGCATAACAATATTCATTACACTTCCACGTAAGTTGGAGCGTAAATGTCAATCATACCAAGTTTGGACAGAAGACAAACGAAAACCGTTCAAGAAAGAGCTTTCATAAAATATCTGCTAGTTGTGCTGCAGAGGAAATATGCTGGAGTGCAACCATTTTATCTGTCACTTTGTCATAAATGAAGTGACATTCTATCTCGATATGTTTGGTCCGCTCATGAAAAACTGGATTCTCAGCAATGTGAATTGCGGTATTGTCATCACAGAAAAGTGTAGTCAGAAGAGAAGAAAGAAGTCCAAGATCTGTCAAAAGAAAGGTAAATCATATCAACTCAGCAACTGTATGCGTCATAGATCTATACTCAGCCTTTGCAGAAGAACGAACGGCCGCATTTTGTTTCTTACTTTTCCATGTAACCAAATTTCCCCCCAAGAAGACATAATAGCCACTCGTGGAACATCGATCATTAACGGATCCAACAAAATCAACATCCGCAAAAATTGTGAGCGACAACATAGATGATGGTATGTAAAGAAAATCCTGTCCTGAAGAACCATTGATGTATCTGAGAATATGCTCAACTGCTTTAAGGTGAGAGGTCAAAGGATTCTGCATATATTGACTCACCGTGCTAACGGCAAAGACAATGTCTGGTCGAGTAACAGTAAGGTAAATATGTTTCTCAACTAGACGTCGATATCGTCCTGGGTCAGGTAGTGGAGGATCCGAGAGAGAGCTTAATCGAGATAGCTTGACTGAGAAATCCATAGGAGCGTTTGCTAATTTAGATCCCAGAAATCCTGTTTTAGATATAAGATCGAGTGCATACTTGCACCGAAAGAGCTGCAATCTACCAGATTTCCGTGACACTTCAATTCTAATGAAATATCTAAGTGGCCCAAGATCCTTGGTATGAAAGTGTGAAATCAAATGTTCTTTCATCTTGGAGATGCCAGCAGAATCATCTCCACTGATGATAATATATCAACATATACCAACATAATTACCTCGTCCTGAGGACAATAATGTGTAAAAAGAGACGTGTCTGCGCGACTACGTTTGAAGCCAATATGTCGTAAATCATGCTAAAATTTTCAAACCAGGCACGTGGTGACTGCTTCCGTCTATATAACGATTTCTGTAGAAGACAAACTATAGACTCCCCCGGTCGCTCAAATCTAAGACGCTGCTGCATATAAATAGTCTCAGATAGATCGCCATTGAGAAATGCATTCTTCACATCAAGCCGATGAATATGCCAGGCCTTAGAAACAGCAAAAAAATATTAGAACACGAACCGATGTTAATTTGGAAACTGGTGCGAATGTCTCATCATAATCCAAACCGTACTGCTGAGTAAATCTTTTGGCTACTAATCGAGTTTTGAGACGATCAGTTGTCTCATCTGGATTTTGCTTACCTTCTTATCTGAAGGTGGAGGTACCAATTTACAAGTCTGATTAGAGCTCAGTGCAGCAATCTTCTCTAACATAGCTGCATGCCAATTTGGTGTTGAAGTGCTTCATGAACAGAGGAAGGAAGAGTGATAGACAAGGAAGAAACAAACCGACGGGCAGAAAGAGTCAGTCTATGATAGGAAACAAACTTAGAAATTGGATGTACAGTAGTACAGAAACGCTTACCCTTGCGTAAGGCAATAGGAAGAGATTTTCGGAAGGCAGCAGTGGTGGAGAATCAGGAATAGTAGACTGTATTATAGTACTTGCAGAAGAATCGTTAGAAGAAGAATCACTACTGGGAGGTGATTGGTCAATATTCTTACGACAGTTGTACACCTGTGGATAAGAGACTACAGGCTGATCACTAGAAAGTACAGGTGGAACAAATGAATCAAGCTCTGGGGAAGGTATGTGTGGAACCGGGATAGTAGAGGTTGGTTCCTTAACAGTTGGTGGGAAATAGGCTTAATCTTCTAAGAAGGTCACATCACATGAAGTTACTTTGAATGTGGCAGGGTCAAAGCAAACATATCTTTTTTGGAATCGAGAGTAACCTACAAAAACCATACGTTTAGCTCTAGGATTAAGTTTGTCAATATGATGACGAAAAACATGGAAATAGCATAGGCAACAAAACACCTTTGGAGGAATAGGGAAAGTCTTGTCATGTGGAAACAAAATAGAGACATGAGACTGGTTGGCTAAGATCGAAGAAAGCATGCGATTGATATAAAAGCAGGCAGCTAAAACTGCAAAATTCCACAATCATTTAGGAATGTGCATATGTAAGAGATAGGAACGTGTTAGCTCAAGTAAACGCCGGTTCTTTCGTTTAGCAATCTCATTTTGCTGAGGAGTATAAGAACATGAAGTTTGGTGCAATATTCCCCGTGACTTACAAAATGTAGTAAAGTCTATACTGATATACTCCTTAGCATTATTTGAACGAAGAACCTTAATTGAAACACCAAATTGATTAGAAATTTCAGCAACAAAGGTTGTAAAAGTAGACAAAAGCTCAGACCTATTATGCAGAAGATACAGCCAAGTCATTCGTGAATGATCATCAATAAATATAACAAAATATTTATAACCAATCACACTAGGAAATTTAAAGGGTTCCCAAATATCGGAGTGGACTAAAGCAAAAAGTAAGTCATCTCTGGAGAAAAAAGAGGAGCGATGATGCTTCTCAAGAATACAAACCTCACATCTAAATTCTGATTAACTAATAGAAGGCAGCATGGTATATAAAGATGAAAGGGGAGGGTGACCAAGTCTCTGGTGCCACTGGATAATAGAAACAGCTACAGAGATACTGCGATGGTGATCAATATAATACAGTCCATTCTCATGCCCTCCACCAATCCGTTGCTTCGTCAGAACATCCTGTATCACAAAGTAAGATGAACAGAAAGTTACAGAACGTTTGGAATCATTTATAAGCTGACGAATGTAAAACAGGTTTTGCTTTAAAGATGTCACAATTAAAGCATTTTAAGGTGTAAAGATGAAGTGATAAGTCAGCAGAACCAGAAACATGTGTGGTATTACCATCAACCATGGAAATAAGCTTGTGAGGGCTAGAAATAAAATCGGATGGTCCTTCACGAGACATGTGATGTGACACTCTGGAATCGGCTACCCATGAATCAGAATTAGAAAGTAAAGATATACCTGACAGAGTGGAAAGGTTGGAAGGAGTCATAGAAGAGAGTCAACGACGTAACTGGCCCCACTCATCACTGGATAAAGATAGCTGTCCGGCAGAAGATGAAGGTTGATTAGTAGTTGCTGGTGTGGATGTCTGACGAGCGGTAGGTGTACCATCAGAATAGCCATATTTCTCCCAACACCAGTTGTCCCGATGATATAGTGCCGCCGCAATGAGAACAAGGCCGGATCGGCCATGACCACGTTCACAAGCAATCAGAAGGGGACGACTACGTGATGCCCCACGGCCACCAGGAAAGGAATCAGAGAAACCACGTCTAGACAGAGTGTAGGTCCCATGTCTACGGTCTCGAGTAACAAGTGTGGTCGAGAGAGTCTCAGTAGATGATGAAGAGACAGTGGGCACACGATAAATACTCGATAGGATACTTGTAAATGAAGGAGAACCACTCTGAGAAAGAATTAGCGAGCAGACGCTCTCAAAGCTAGGTGGTAGTCGAGTCAAGAGTAACGCGCCAACAAGAACTCGCGCTGTTTGCGAGTGACAGCAGGATCGGTGGAGATTGGCTGATAGACGTTCCATTGATCCAGAAGTCCACTGAACAGAGCACCAAAGTTCTGAATATCGTCTCTTAGAGTAGCCGTGGTAAAGGTATGGAATATATCATAAAGTTTCTGCAAGTTATCCTCTGACGAGTAGAGAGACCGAAGATGTGTCTAAACTTCCCATGCAATTTTCAGAAACATCATAGACGTATAACAGCGAGGATCTATAGAGTTAGACAACCAAACAATTACCTTATCATTCTGGAACCATGTATCAAAGTTGGGATCCTTAGAGTCAAGAGGAGTATCCGTCAAGTGGCGGTAAATGCTTTTTCTGTTCAAGGCTCATTCCACTGCACTGGACCATTGAAGATAGTTTTTTGCGCCAGAGAGAGATATCGTAAGTCAAGTGAAGATCTGTTTTAAAATCAACGGATAATGGAGAGGCCGAGTTAACTTTATCATCACCAGAATCCATGATGAATGGCGTAAAACTAAACCCCAAGATAGAGAAAAAGGTTGTCTAACCCTCAACAAATACAAGAAATAAGATGATTTAATAGATCATAGAGACTGCTAGGATTTTAAGACTAGCCAGGGCACTGGAAATGGGCTGGAGTGGGTTTGCAGGGTGTGTAGTTGGGTTTTCGAAGGTACAGGGAAGGGTTTGAGGGTACAAGCAGGGGTCTTAAGATGGAGATCGAAGCGGTGGGGGGTTCAAAGGTTGGTTTGAAGGTCTGGAGGTCGCTGGAGATGGAGATTGAAACCGGAGGGTGTTCAAAGGTTGGTTTGAGTGCAGAGGGAGGGGCCAGGATGAGAGGATCGAAGGTCTTGGGTGCTGCTGGAGGGAGGCGAGGGGATCGAAGGTAGTAGGGGTTGCTGGAGGGAGGCGAGGGGATCGAAGGTAGTAGGGGTTGCTGGAGGGAGGTGAGGGGATCAAAGTTGAGAGGAGGGGTGGCAGCTACTGTAGAGGGGGAGAAATCGGGGTTAGGGAATTGGGAAATTAGTTTTTATTTTAATTTCTTCTCAATTATTTTCAAGGCTCTGATACCATGAAAATAATCAAAAGGAGATAATTTATTGGCATAAGAAATAATCAAGAGTCCATACAAATATATATAGTGAGAGATAGATCACCTCTCAATCTAATTACAAATTATATCATAACTAATATAATAACTACTCAAACTGATAACTAAATATAATAACTATATATTTACATAACAATATTCATAACACTAAGTATATATTATATATTCAAATAAAATTAAGTCGGTATACTACTTGTCACCTAATGATACTTTAAAAATGAAAAATCACTTTCTACAATATTGCTTTGCCTGATATTGATTGTAAGATTCTTCCGAATTTAGCATATATTACGGATCCATACGTTGGCATCAAATTTGGACAAACCCACAGTTTTGATGCCTTTCCTACAATTAATTCTCTTATAAAATTTTTTATACACAATTTAACACCTATCGTATTATTAGTTATATTTCACCGAGGACTTTTGCCATTCACTAATATGAAAACCTCATGTGACTTGCTCTCCCTTTTGCAAAATCGATCTTCTTATGGAATTTCATCTTATGCTTACTCTCATGGACATTGCAGTAGAGTAGGTTGTGTTATTTTGTGAGATTGATCCTTGGAGAGAGTCATTGGTTACTGGAAAAATTAGTGATTGATTTCTGGTGTGCATACAGCAAGCTTTGGTGGGTGAAGGCTCAGGTGAGGAGCAGCTCTTTTCCCCCGAGAATAATGCGGTGAAAGATAACATTGATACCGAGCTTGAGAGATATCTTCAAAAGTTGAAGGTATTGGCTTTGGCTTATTTCCATTTTCCTCTCAAACCTGTTTTTTTTCTTGTCACATTGTCATTGTGCCAATTTTGGGATGACATCTTAAACAGTGCTTACTTTTGCTGGCTGAGGCCTGTCATATGGATACTTTGCAGCATAGAATAATACAGCCTATCAACGTTTTCTAGCTGTACACTGAGTAAGAAAACAATGCAGTGGAGATTTTATGTAGTTGAGCATAATTTTACCATGTCTCTGAAAAAAAGTCAAGAAGTAAAACCTTGTCCTTAGAAGTCAGGCCTTATTTAAACCAAGACCAAAGCAATGATATACTTTAAAAAAATGAATGCTACTTATTTTCACAAGCGAACACTGAGAGGGAGGGAAAAGAGGTGCAATCTGGTGTTGGTGACGTGTTTGGAATAAATGGAAAATATGAAGATTTTTTTTTTGGGGTTTGCAAGCTTATAATTTAAGCTCTTCTGGTTTTGGTTGATTCATGGGAAATTTCTGGTAATGAAATTCAATTAAGGCCGGCTGACTTAATATAAATAGATGCAGCTAGAGTTGTAGGAAAAGTTTTCTAGTCAGAATCTTTACATCAGTCAATACTTCAGCCGATTAGAAAAACTTGACAAAAAGTTTCGACTGTTACAGGAATTTGTAACCGCTGTCAAATAACTGCTGTCTCAAACTAACAAGTTAATTCATTTGTTTTACGTGGATACTAAAAATAGTCTTTCAGGGATTTTCTTATTTCATCTTACTTTCTTTGATAAAGGCTTAATGTGATATTTTCTGTACTGCGCATCAGTCTTTTTGTTAAAGCTTAAGATACGAATATTCTTGGCAAATACATCCTCCTGCCAGACAGGTCTCCGTAATCATTGTTACCATATTAAATGAATCAGGCGGTACTTTGACTGTCATAAATTCTAGAGATTGCTGTATGCGATGTACTATGTCTTTTAGAATGGGACTCTGGAAGTGGTGGTAGTCTCCTTTAAGAGCTAATATTGCCTAATACAATTTAGCAAACTTTGATCCTGTAACTAAGTAACGCAGGTTGGCTAAGTTCCATTCTGCATAAAATTCCGAAATCACGTTTCTAAGAATTGAAGTTAATTGAAGAAACTTGACCTTCTATGCAAGGTACCCGTTACAAGTTACAAATAAAACCTTTATCCTTAAAGTTCCTATGTCACAATACATTGATTGTCTTTTGCTTGAATACTTGTTGCCACTAGGCCTGATTTATTATGTCCTATTGCCATGAACCATGATTTTATTTGCATGAGAAAATGTAGTTCTGTTATTTGACTTATCATTCCTGTTATGTAAGTTTCAAAATTCGATCGCTGAGAGATATGCCATTGAGAACTGTCATGACTGTAAATAATAGCTGATATGTTAACTATTTTCTCCAGACGTAAATCCAACAAATGTTTCTCCAAATATAATTTGGTTTTTGGTTTTGTTGTTCTGCAGGATCAGTATGGGCTTTCGTTTTGTTCCAAGGAATCAGGGGCAAACCCTCAAAAACATAGATACCAGGTCAACTTGCTTAGCTTCCATCCTCTTCTTTTTTCCTTTCCTCCTGTAGGCATAAGTGTTTTAAAAGGAAATTCAGTTCAGATTTCTGTTCTATAAAAGTAAAATAAAGACGGTAACACTAATAAATGTTTAATTGATCAGAGAGAATAAATAACAGGATTTTGGTTAAGGACCAAAGTTTCTATCCTCTTATTTCTGAAGTTTGTCAAGATGCACTTTCCTTGTTGACAGAGCCATATTTTCTTAATAATTATGTTTAGAGGCTAATAATTTCACCTTACATATATTGCCTAAAATGTCTTATTCCCTGCGTTGAATCGGAAGCTTCTTTGGTTTATCAGCAATGTAGCTGGAGGATGTTCATTCTTTTTTATTTTTTTAGTAAAAAAGAATGTTTATTCTTTCTTCCATCTTTCCAATAAATTGCAGATGGTGACCGAGTAAAGCTTACATTGTAATTGATATTTTTACTTGACGGGTATTACCTTTTCAGATCCTGGATGCATTAGCCCACCTTTTCTGCAGGCCTTCTTTATCTGCAGAGACTCTATGGTGTGGTGGTTGGCTCTTGCGTCAATTACTCCCCCACGGCGAGGAAGAATTCACCACTAATCATCTTAAGCAACTCAAGGTATTAATTTAATCATAGCTTAGCCTTTTCTGCTATAGTTTTACACGCAAACTTTGTTGGGTATTAATGACGCAATGTTAGCGAATATGTTATTACACTTGTACTGCATTAAGGAATGAAATTAAAGGCATCTGAAGGCGCAAGGTTCCACCATTGTGGAGCCTGGTCACATGTATTCAACCCTGCCCTATGCATTGGTGAGTGGTTGCTTCAGTCACTTGGGCCCATGAGCAGGAGCAGGCCTACCATTTTAAGACCCTCAAGGTGTCATGCATTATAAATAGACCATTGTTTTCTAAACCAATTTCGTGAATGAAGCTATAAAATTATAAATAGCTTGCAGTGGTTTTTTTTTCTTGGACTTGTAATCCTGACTAGATGTAATACCTTGAAGTGGGCAGCTAATGGAATATATTTGGTATGGTTTTTTGCAAGTGGCATTCATTTTGACTTAAACTGGAAAATTGAAAAAGATTATTCTTCCTACATATGAGGAACCGAGAGCTCTACAAATTATTTGATGACATTAACATCTGTGGCAGTTGATGTCTGTAAGTGGCGTTCTTTCTGATTTGAAGTGGAAAGTTGAAGGGGTTTGCTAAAAAAGATGTCAGCTGGCATTTCACATATATGTAGATTACGTCTAAATCTATTTTACTTTGTTATGAGAGGATATCACTTTCTTACTTTTGCTTCCTTGTAGAGTGTTTTATTGGATTTGATCTTGATATCCTAAAGAGAGCAGCTCTTTATCGTAATTACCTTCCACCACCCCTTGGAAACCGGATGTATATTCTGCAATTCTGCATATGCGCACACACATGGATTGCATTACTCAAGTGATTGTTGCACATATTAGCTCTATACCTGATACGCCTTTCTGTGTTTATTGTACAAAGAAGTAAGAGTAGATATAGTTGTCTCAATATGAGCGTATTTTCAACTAGACACCCGCCTTTACACAGGATTCACACAAGTACACTAGTGCTATTCTGAGGGAAGAAGGTAAAGGGAGCTGGTGTGATATGCTTTCATCAGTTCTAAAAGATGAGTGGAGGAACTGTAAAAGAGGTACTATCTGAAATATAGTGAAATTGACAAACAGATTCATGTTTACATTCATTTGCTGATGCTTGGGATTAACTTTATATAATTCAGCAATTGAGGCTTCTTCACCTCAACGGGACCCAAAATCCATTCTTTTGCCATTACGAGCATGCTCGTCTGGAGGTTAGTTATCGTTCCATGTCCTCAAACCTTTAAATATCTTTTTAGTATTTCTTCGTTTCCCTTGTGGTTGTGTGTGGGTAAATTGTAGTATCTAGATGGATTCTGATATCAGCTGGATAGTATTCCAGGTGAATCATCATTTGCTGCTGGAGAAAGAATGTGCGAGGTGGTGAAGGTTGGTTTATTTCTTCCATTTTTTATTTTTTAAATAAATTTTTGCCTAAATCTGTAAATTCAGACACCCATTTTAGCCCATCCTATGTGTAAACATGCACATATTCTGGCGACACATTTATGATTATATGCACACATGTTATTATGAAAGCAGCTCAGTTTATCATGAATGCAGCTGTTGAATGTTATACACTGTTGTTACGAAGATCAATACTGAGAAAATTATCCATGCTTTGATATTTTTAGGTGTTCGTACTTCAACGGCAACTTTTAATTTTCTCTTCTGGAATGTCTCTGCCTGATCAACCCCCATCACATTCTCCAATCGGTTCTCCTGTCCATTCAAGAGCAGAAATTGCTGGTTTTGATGTTTCACCTGCAAAGCCAGGCAGTGAAATAAACTTAGGTTAGATATATAACATAATTTCTTCTATTATTGCAAGTTAACTGATTGGCTTGATAGGGCATGTCCGATATGATTGTTAGGTTTGAAGTAGTCTTGGATTTGACATTTGCAGATAAAGCAGTATCTTGTAGAATAGCATTTGAGAGAGGAAAAGAACGGCACTTGAGCTTTTTAGCGATATCCAAGGGAACATCTGGTTGGGTTCTTCTTTCCGAAGAATTGCCTAGCAAGCCGCGGCATGGAATCATTCGTGTCACAGCACCCTTGGCTGGCTCAGATGTATGTTTTTCCTTGCTGTTAACTTTTGTTTGTGCATTAAATTATCCACATGTGATCTTTTTGCTATGATATCTCTGACTTCATGTGGAAGCCTAACCATCTTCTAGAAATTATCTTTCTTTGCACCGTTTCGCGTGTTTTGGATTGCAATAAAATATTTTAGCTTTATGTGTCTTATATTTACGCCTATGGGCGGTTTAAGACCATGGAATTTGCAGGTCAAAAATATATTCATGCCAAAACCATCATACCTTGTGAGAAACCTAAATAAGAATCATAAAGGGAATTTCATGCTCTTAAGCTCTATGGTTCGAAGATGCACACAGGTTACACTTGCACTCCTGTGTGCTTACTGTTGGGAATCAAATACATTAAAGAGATGAACGTGAATTATATCCTTCTCTAGCATTACCTATTGCCCCATTCATAATGAATACCTTTGTTACATGTAAACCTGCTTCTAATTTACACATGCTTACAATAGTAACATGAAATGCTTATTTGTAAACATGATGAAAAATAGGATAAAGATCCAAATCAATCAGAGGCTTGAAGACTATAAAACTCAAAATGATTTTCATACTGTGCATGCATGGCTTCCTACTTAGCACATGAAACGGTTTATTTTTATAGTTTATCTTCTTATCATGATAATAAGAATCTTTGTGAAGATTTCCTTAGTATGATGCAGTGAATTTTCCGTCAGCGTTTGATGAAAGAATGCTTGCTGTTCGAACTGTTATTTTATCAATCTGTTGTATTCTTTCTTTCTTTGAGAAGTGAGGTGTTTACAAGATGCATATTCTATAATCCTTTTTGGTGGCATTTCATTTCATGATCCAGTGAAAATTTTAAGTTGGCTCAAAGCATACTTGACACTATACATATTGTGCATGGAAAATGAAGGATCCATGCAATGAAAAAGAGGATAGTTTTGTGACTTGACACTTTTTACTTTCCATCAGCCCAGAATAGATGAAAAACATCCAAAGTGGTTACATTTGCGCATTCGTCCATATTCTCTACCGAATGTGGGTCCCTCAAAATACGACTCTCCAGGAAAAGTGAAGGCAAAGGTGTTGGTTGATGGTAGATGGACCTTAGCCTTCAAGGACGAGCAAACATGCAAGTTAGCGGAGTCTATGGTCATGGAAGAGATGAATTTATTGCAAAGCGAGGTCGAGCTGAGATTGAAGCCTTTGCTCAACCATGATGTTAATATTTCAGTACATGCTTCAAGTTCTTCGTCAAATCCTTCAGATTCTACGGATACAAGTAGTGGCTAATTTTGATGGAATGGCTTGTGCTCAGTTATATCTTTTGCAAGTGCTTGCCTCCATTTGTATATTATTATTATTATTATTAGGTGGTTTAGTTTTTATCACATCTTCAGGGTATTACCACAAGAACAGAAGGGTTTGAGTCTGCTGCTTAGCTCACCGCCAGTTTACTTGTATATTTGTTGTCTCACACTTCATATTCTTGTAATTTCCATATTTTTCTATAGTCATTCTTTAACAAATTAATAGAGCAAAAATGAGCGTATACCTATTCGGAGAATAAAAGCTCCCTCTGGACTGTCCCAAGTAGTTCTCTAATACTAGCTCAAATGTAAGATAGAAGAATGTCAAGATACAGTTACAGCTATAGTGAATATACATGTCACCTTTATAGCCTGATGTACGATATAAAAAGCTTATGCGATATCAGATGGGCTAGGATCTGTCCCGATTGTCAAACCCAACCTAGACTTGCATCCCTACTTGCACCATATAGAAATTTCTACAAAGTTTGTATTGGAAGGGGGTTTGCAAAATTTATTATTTTCATAGGTAATGCGCGGAAGTAAATATACTGTCATGAGCCATTGTGGCAAGTTGGACAATGAGTTTCAACTGTGCGCGTTATGTTTTAAAAAAAACTTATATTACAATTCCTATGTAGAAGTTAGGAGTCTAGACGCCATTGCTCGAGTCATGAGCAAGCTAATTAGCCTCGGAAACTTAAATGCCAAACGAGCCATGATTTCTTCTTCCAAATTAAACTTTAAGAAAGAAATATTATCAAGATTAGAACCTTTAAGAGAGTGAGTGATTGCTTGGATCCTAGAACGAACCAGGTAATTGCTAGCGGACCTCTAAATCCCTACAACTCTTAACGTGCAAGAAACAAGATTCAATGTAAGCAAAAATAGAATTTTGCTTGTCATCTATTTTTGGGAGAAGAATGGAAATTGAAAGTATTTGGTACACACTGGCCTGGGTTAAATTTCTCATTTTCTCATAAAAGATACCGCGAGTAAATATTGTTAGGAGGTTTTCTTCGAGTGGGGCCCGTGTTTAAAAGGAATGCTGGGCGACAATTTTAAGCCGATGAAATGGACGGCTGGGATTCATCTCATCTCAAAACTTCTCTCTCTCAAAATAAATAAATAAATCAATCGATTTATATCTTACAGCCCTAGGTCTGTTCCAGATCTAAGATCTACTTAGATGTAAGGTTTGGAATATTAGATCTAGCTTAGATCTGCAAAAGCCTGGATCTTTTGGCGAAGTGGAGCTGAGATGCAGTTCAAAGCTGGGAGCTTTAGGAAATTTCAGCACCCCTCGGAACGCCGAGGCAGCGGCCGTCAGCCACTTACTGCAGTTGCAGTCCAGTGAAAGCAAGTCATTTAGACCCTGTTTGCATATAAAGTTAGGATGTTTATTTTAAAGTGGAGGCATGCAAACAATGATTTGCAAGTCCTAAACTCAAAAAATGTGGAGTTTAGTAGACTTTGATCAGATTGGAGTTGAGATAACTGCAATTTAAGACTAAAAATTGCAGCTATCTCAACTCCTATTTGGTTGCCAAACAAGCCAAAGTTAGCATTTTGGAGCCAACTTTTGCTAACTTTATGAAATCACAGTTTACAAAGATGAACTGCATTCCCAAACAGGCCCTTAACTTATTAATCTATCTATACTACTAGCGGTTGCAGTCCACCGATGGCTGGCACCCATCCTCGGCCGTTTTTAAAATTACTATTTTGAAAAAACCGAGAGATTTATTCCAGTATTTTGAATCACTTTCTTAAAGAAAAGGAGAAGAGATTTTTTGGTATGCTCGCAGGAGTTGTGTTATAAACTTATAATAATTAAAAGGTCTAATGCAAAATAAGTAATGATGCAATATTCTTCAATTATCATAGATAATTTTACATTCTCACTGATGTGCTCTATATTAGCGATCTCCCAGATCAGGACACGTGGCAGATGACGTGTCCTAGAACTCAGAAGAAAGGGCCCCCAGGTGCAGACCAGACCACCCCTGTACCCGATCTGCGAGCACAAGCTGGCTCACCTCAGAGCCCCTGCAAATTGGCCTCCTCCTCGCTCCCGAGCTACCACAGGACCAAGATACCTCGGCTCCCCCGTTCGTTCCTGAGCTCTCCCGCCGAGGCCATCTTCCTCGGTCCCTCCGACCGACTTACTCCACCACTCACAGGCGTAACCGCCGCTCCGCAAATCTCGCCATGCGCGGATTCTCCGCCGGCAGCATCCCACGTTCCACGCCATCATGATCCCCATTAACGGGCGATCCGCTTATCACACGGACGCGACGTCACGAGCGTAACTGCCGGCGAGATTCTCGCGCCTGCTACTGCGTGCTGCCGCCACTATATAAACCCCCATCACAGAGGGGTCAAGTAAGCTTTTTTCACCCCACTTAGCCGTTACTCTGCGCGGATCTTGTGCTAACTTGATCGTCGGAGGGTCCTCGGTGGTGCCAAACCACCCCGGGATTTCCTTCCATCAGTTGGCGCCGTCTGTGGGAAACTAAACTCCTTAAAACCACCAATCTCCTCAAAACCCATTGAGACCCACATGCAACAGGAAATCACCTCCAAGATCCACCGGAAGATCGACGGAAGACAATATCTGATGGAGACCCGAAAAGGACCTCCATCAGTTGGCGCCGTCCGTGGGAAACTAAACTCCACAAAAAACAAAAGTTGGCCTTCCGATCTCCATCCACATGGCACGCGATCATCCTGAAGATTCAGGTACCAGCCGCCGCCTCCCCCTCACCGGAGGCGCGGATGAACCTCCTCCGACTGTTATCAACGCCCTCGCCGGCCGAATAGACCGACTACAGTCCATCGTGGAGGCGCTCGTTTGCGTCCAAACGGCCGGGCCAGGGCCCCAGATCGCCGCTCCTCCGCCTCCAGAAGACTCTGCCCTCGTCGGCACGGCTAACCACCGGCAGGCTACGTCCCATGGCCACAGATCTCATGGGCCGATACTCTCTGAGGCCCGCTAGGCGCCCCACAGCTCCACACCAAGATCCCCCGCCAGAGCGCCCCGCCTTGAGCCTCCTCGCGACCTTCACCCCCTGAGGAGATGTCGGTCACCTCGCCTGTCCCCAGGCATGACCGACACCCCCTCCCTCGATGGGATCACACAGAAGGGGCTCGCCACGGCGGCTCGAGGGCCACCTCGCCCGGGGATCTGAGGAACCTCATCAAGAGAAACCGGGGCCGCGCCCAGACGCAGATCTCCCGCAGCAGAGGCCTGGGATCACAAGGTGCCGAATCCTCGGGGTACCATGGCCGATTCGACGCCCTCTAGAAGAAGATCGAGGGCATACGCCGAGAAGGTCGTCTCTCGGGCGACGGGGCTAAGTACGCCGCCGACTCGCTCACCAAGCCATTTACCGAGGGACTGCTCGCTGTTCACGCACAACAAGCCCCCGAAGGTCTCTCTGTTTGACGGGAAAACCGACCCAAAATACCATTTAGATGCTTTCACCGCGGGGATGAGCTTCCAGGACCATTCTGTCGCCGCCCAGTGCAGAGCTTTCCCAGCCACCCTCATCCGCTCTGGTCGGGAATGGTTCTGAGGACTCGAGCCTCGCTCAATCTCGACCTTTGACGAGCTGGCTACTCAGTTTCTCGGCCACTTCGTCGGGAACCGCCGGCAGTTACGTGAAGAGGTAGTCGATCACCCGCTTCTGTCGACGCCCTCCTCGAGGTCCCCGAGCACCGGGACGAGACCGTCATCACGGCGCTCAGATCCGGTTTTAGGCACAAGGAGTGGGTGCGCTCCTTTGCATTGGCGCAGCCTAAGAGCATGGCCGAGGTCAAGGCGTGGACCGAGCGCGAGGTCCAGCTCGAGTTCGAGGTGAACGTGAACCTCCCTCGAGCAGAACGGTCTGACCAGAAGAAGAGGACTCGGGAAGAGAGGCCAGAGCGTCAGCAACCCCATCACCCGAAGTTCCATGAGTACACCCCGCTCAACGTCTCCCTCGCAGTGTTACTAGAGGAGGCCCAGGGTGAGGAGTTTTTCAAGTTCCCTCCAATCCCGCGTCAGGCCTCGAAGCGAACTTGGGGCCCCTACTGCGCCCCAACGGAACCCAACAGTCGCCCATTTTCGCCCACAAAGTCGCTGCCACGCGGCGATCATTAAGCCTTCTCTGGCGGAATCGAAACGACGCGACTCTGGCGCTTCGCCTCCCCATACATTCAATGCGCATGCTACGCGCATGTTCGCCGCGACCGTTCCTGTTCCTCATACCTGCAACGGGATGGTCAGGCGAAACCTCATGAAGAATCGGCCAAGCATCTACCATGCTCGGCTATCCCTGGCCGGTAGCTTCCCTACACGCAACGTCGGGGACCAAAGCCCTCGCCAAAAGGCAACCGCACAGCTTCACTGCCCGGCTATCCTTAGCAGGCCTCCTACGGCCCCTACAACGCTAAGGATCAAGGTCCTCCTTAGAGGCAGCCGAGCAGCTTCCCTGCTCGGCTGCCCCTGGCCGGTAGCTTCCCTACTCGCAACGTCAGGGATCAAAGCCCTTGCCAAGAGGCAACCTTGCAGCTTCACTGTCCAGTTATCCTTAGCAGGCCTCCTACGGCCCCTCCAACGCTAAGGATCAAAGTCCTCCTTAGAGGCAGCCGAGCGGCTTCTCTACTTGGCTATCCCTGGCCGGTAGCTTCCCTACTCGCAACGCCAGGGATCAAAGCCCTCGCCAAGAGGCAACCGCGCAGTTTCACTGCCCGGTTATCCTTAGCAGGCCTCCTACGGCCTCTCCAACGCTAAAGATCAAAGTCCTCCTTAGAGGTAGCTCAGCAGCTACTCTGCTCGGCTATCCCTGGCCGGTAGCTTCTCTACTCGCAACGCTAGGGATAAAAAAGTCCTCTCCGAGGCAGTCGAGCCCGACCCTCGCTCGGCTATCCCCGGCTGGTAGCTTCCTACCACAACCGACAGAGATCAAAAGCCCTCCCAGAGGCAGTCGAGCCCGACCCTCGCCCGGCTATCCTTCAGGACAAAAGCCCTCGCCAAGAGGCACCGGGCAGTAACCCTGCCCGGCCAAGGGTCCTTGGTAGGCTTCCTATAGCCCCTCCCGCGCTAAGGACCAAAGTCCTCCTTTGAGGCGGTCGAGCCCGACCCTTGCTCGGCTATCCCCGGCTGGTAGCTTCCTACCACAACCGACAGGGATCAAAGTCCTCGCCAAGAGGCACTGGGCAGTAACCCTGCTCGGTCCCCGTCCTGAAGGATCAAAGCCCTCGCAAGAGGCAACCGAACCCGACCCTTGCTCGGTCATCTCCGACTGGTAGCTTTCTACCCATGATGCCAGGGCTCAAAGCCTTCGCAAGAGGCATCTGAGCGGCTACCCCGCTCGGTCATCCCAGGCTGGTAGTTGCCTACCCACAACGCCAGAGATCAAAACCCTCGCCAAGAGGCAACCGCGCAGCTTCACTATCCGGTTATCCTTAGCAGGCCTCCTACGTCCCCTCCAACGCTAAGGATCAAAGTCCTCCTTAGAGGCAGCCGAGCGACTTCCCTGCTCGGCTATCCCTGGTCGGTAGTTTCTCTACTTGCAACGCCAGGGATCAAAGCCCTCGCCAAGAGGCAACCACGCAGCTTCACTGCCCGGTTATCCTTAACAGGCCTCCTACGGCCCCTCCAACGCTAAGGATCAAAGTCCTCCTTAGAGGCAGCTCAGCAGCTACCCTGGTCGGCTATCCCTGGTCGGTACCTTCCCTACTTGCAACGCTAGGGATCAAAAAGTCCTTCCAGAGGCAGTCGAGCCCGACCCTCGCTTGGCTATCCCCGGCTGGTAGCTTCCTACCACAACCGACAGGGATCAAAAGCCCTCCCAGAGGCAGTCGAGCTCGACCCTCGCTCGGCTATCCTTCAGGACAAAAGCCCTCGCCAAGAGGCACCGGACAGTAACCCTGCCCGACCAAGGGTCCTTGGTAGGCTTCTTACAGCCCCTCCCGCGCTAAGGACCAAAGTTCTCCTTTGAGGCGGTCGAGCCCGACCCTTGCTCGGCTATCCCTGGCTGGTAGCTTCCTACCACAACCGACAGGGATCAAAGTCCTCGCCAAGAGGCACTGGGCAGTAACCCTGCTCGGTCCCCATCCTGAAGGATCAAAGCCCTCTCAAGAGGCAACCGAGCCCGACCCTTGCTCGGTCATCTCCGGTCAGCTCCCTACCCATGACGCCCAGGATCAAAGCCCTCGCAAGAGGCATCTGAGCGGCTATCCTGCTCGGTCATCCCAGGCTGGTAGTTGCCTACCCACGACGCCAGAGATCAAAGTCCTCGCCAAGAGGCAACCGCGCAGCTTCACTGTCCGGTTATCCTTAGCAGGCCTCCTACGGCCCCTCCAACGCTAAGGATCAAAGTCCTCCTTAGAGGCAGCCGAGCGGCTTCCCTGTTCGGCTATCCCTGGCCGGTAGCTTCCATACTTGCAACGCCAGGAATCAAAGCCCTCGCCAAGAGGCAACCGCGCAGCTTCACTGCCCGGTTATCCTTAGCAGGCCTCCTACGACCCCTCCAATGCTAAGGATCAAAGTCCTCCTTAGAGGCAGCTTAGCAGCTACCCTGCTCGGCTATCTCTGGTCGGTAGCTTTCCTACTCGCAATGCCAGGGATCAAAACCCTCGCCAAGATCAACCGAGCAGCTTCCCTGCTCAGTCATCCCCGGCAGGCATCCTCCTGCCCAACAGACGCTGCGGGTTTGTAGCCTTCATAACGAGGCCACCGAGCCCCTTTATGCTCGGCACAACTACGTCAGACATCCCTCTGCCCATCACATGCAGTGGATCTGGAGCCCCAACAAGAGACATCAGGTCTATCCAAGTCTGAGTGATCCTCAACTTCGGGGCCATGGAGATGCCTCCTTCTCAGCAGCGCTTGGCACACTTGGCAAGTGATCGAAATCACCTGACGCTGCATCCCACAATGGGCCGCATCCCGTCAGACGCAGCGGGTCTGCATACGTCGCGTCGGCCAACCAACGCTTGACACGCGAACCGTCGCTTCAGTGACAGGATGCACGAACCGGCGCACCTTTCTTAAATGCAGAGATCTTGCCCTGATTCGCTGGCAGAAAAGACAGCTGACGGTCCGGGGACGCGTCCCGACGAAATCTTAGGAGGGAGCTCACCCGGGCGGCCCGACAGTCCACTCTTGACCCGACCCGTCAGCTGGTCGGGACAAGAGTGGGGGGCTAATAATGATGCTCTATATTGGCGATCTCCCAGATCAGGACGCGTGGCAGATGACGTGTCCCAGAATTCAGAAGAAAGGGCCCACAGGGGCCGACCAGGCCACCCTTGTACCCGACCTGCGAGCACAAGCTGGCTCACCTCAGAGCCCCTGCAAATTGGCCTCCTCGGCCTCTCAGCTCGCCCCCGAGCTACCACAGGACCAAGATACCGCGGCTCCCCCGCTCGTTCCCGAGCTCTCCCGCCGAGGCCATCTTCCTCGGTCCCTCCGACCGACTTACTCCACCACTCACAGGCGCAACCGCCGCTCCACAAATCTCGCCATGCGCGGATTCTCCGCCGGCAGCATCCCACGTTCCACGCCATCACGATCCCCATTAACGGGCGATCCGCTTATCACGCGGGCGCGACGTCAGGAGCGTAACTGCCGGTGAGATTCTCGCGCCTGCTACTGCGTGCTGCCGCCACTATATAAACCCCCATCACAGAGGGGTCAAGTAAGATTTTTTCACCCCACTTAGCCGTTACTCTGCTCGGATCTTGTGCTAACTTGTTCGTCGGAGGGTCCTCGGTGGTATCAAACCACCCCGGGACTTCCATCAGTTGGCGCCGTCTGTGGGAAACTAAACTCCTTAAAACCACCAATCTCCTCAAAACCCATTGAGACCCACACGTAACAGGAGATCACCTCCAAGATCTACCGGAAGATCGACGGAAGACAACATCTGACGGAGACCCGAAAAGGACCTCCATCACTCACCCTTAAATATATTGCTAATCTAGCATTGGAATGTGCATGGGTCTTCCATGTAAAATTAAACTTATGTATGTGCATTGCACTACTGATTTAGTTTGTTAAAAATCAAGAACATTTTATTGCATTCATAATTTCAAAATGATAGAATTGCCCCTCCCCTATATAAAACCCTCCAAAACTCTAAACCCAAACCTATCAAAACCCTAAACGTTGACCCATTCCTGAACCCTATCAAAACTCTAACCCCGAGCCCATTCATTCTTGGACCCTAGCAAAGCCCTAACCCCAATTCAAATTTGATCCTAATACCTAGTTGACACATCTAAATCTAACATTCTTTTGAAATGGCTTGTCCGGGCGACGAGCATCAACTCCCTAATGAATTCCCGATCGATCCTTTCGAGGTAAAGTTCTTGATTCTCTGTTTAGTATGAATTTTGATTCGATATGGATTTTTTCATTCTTTTCTTGTTCAAGAACATTTGAAATGCCCTAAAATACGAGTTCCATTATATGATTTTCATTCGTTTTTTTATCGTTCATTCATATTAACTTGTTTTCTTTTATATTACAATTCGTTGCGTTATGATTGTTTTATGTTAATTGAATCAATCTTTTGTTTTGCTGTGTTGAAAAATTATTTCTTTCCTACGAATTCCCTTCATTAAATGTTTTTTTAATTTAATTTTCTTTGTTTTCTTTTGGGCTCTTTTGTTTTAACCCAAATGGGTTTACATTTGAAAATGAATTTAGTAAAGATGTCAAAGGATTAACTTAGGATTTCGATTGAACGAAAAGTTGAATTCTTGGTTTTCTTGAACATTCTTTACAATTCGTTGCGTTATGGTTGTTTACGCCTTGTTTTGTTGTGTTTAAAGATCGCTTCTTTCGGGCGAATTTTCTTGATTAAACGCATTTGTTATATTTTCTCTGCTTCTTGTTTTACGACTTGTAAGATGGTTTTTTCAGATGTGTTTTTTCAGATGTGTTTTTTCATTGTTTTGTACCTTTTTATGCTAGATTTCTTCGTATGAATTGTTTTACATTAAATTTTTTTGGTATAAGAAAACCATTTTGTTTGTTGATACATAGCTCTGAATAGTAGACATTTGGGATCGTAATCATTTTCTTGCAGATCACCACGTGAGTTAATCGATCATAACGTTTTTTCTGTTGGTATTTTCTGGTCCACACTAAACTCAAGCTTCAAGTTTGAGTATTATTCTAATAATTACCTCACTATTTCTTTATTATTTGTATCTATTATAATACACACTCAATTGTGTTTCGATTGAATAGCTATAAGTCCCGTTGTATACATCCAATTGTGTGCCAATTCAGTTGTAAAGCATCATTATTGGCCCGTCATTTGCTCTGCAATTTAGCATCCATGACTAGCATGGTTGCATATAACTGAAATTTAGATCAATATACAGAATTCTAATACTACTTTTTATTTGTGGTGAATTTAGAAATATCGGAATGTTTTATTATATCTTCTAATAATGCTTAAATTTGTGATCTGTTAGGATCTATTCATTTTGAATTCTAAATACTTGATATGTACTTGCCATTTTCTGTCCAATACCATGATAAAAATTTCTATTAAAAAATCTAATGAAATGCAGGTTGCGTCTACTCCTGGTCTGCAACGAGTTCTTCCTTTCTATGCGCCGCATCCTGCACCTGCACCTGCACCTGGTCCTTATTACATGCAGCGACCTGATCTCGCACCTGGTCCTTATCATGCGCAGCGACCTGCTTCTGCACACGGTCCTTTTTATGCGCCGCGACCTGCTCCTGCACCACGTCCTTTTAATGCACCGCGACCTGATCCTGCACCTGCACCTTATCCTTATTATGTGCAGCGACCTGATCTCGCACCTGGTCCTTATCATGAGCAGCGACCTGCTTCTGCACATGGTCCTTTTTATGCGCCACAACCTGCTCCTGCACCAGGTCCTTTTAATGCGCCGCGACCTGCTCCTGCACCTGCACCTCTACTGTTCGGGCTTGATCCGTTCTATGTTCCCCGACCTGCTACTGTCGCTCCTTATTATCCTCCAGCTTTGCAGGTTCGTAATTTCATCATTATGGTTTTTAGCTTTGTATCTCTAATTTCTTAGCATTGCATTTGTAGATTTCACTAATTTGAGTTTTTTAGGCTGTGTCTGCTTATGGTCTGCTTAGACCCATTCGTTTTCATGCTCCGCGACCTGCTCCTTATCCTGCCTTGCGTGGACATGCCCTCGCCCCTATTTACATCTGGGTTCACAGGTTCGTAATGCAAATAAAAACATTTTTTTTTCAAAAGGGGTTCATTGCACAAAAAACTGTGTGTATTGAAACACACATCTAAACTAGGGCTAGGTGAAACTCTTATATCAGTATTTAACTTAAATTGAAGGGTAGAGGTGTCTAAAAAATAATGTTACAGAAAATTCGATAAGCAATCCTAATATGTGCGTCTATTGGGGTTCAAATTTTAACCCGCAATGTATTCTTAAGATTTGAATTCAGCAGGGGGGAATGCTTTACTATCTTTTTAATTTTATCCTTTAACTTATTCAAGTATTAACTTTAGTCTTAAATTACCATTAATTTTATTTTAACATATTCTTTAACCATATGATATCTAGGTCCAGGCCCATCCTGCTTCGGGTTAAGGCTTTCGCTATGGATATATTGCTGCCAGCCATTGGCCCGTTCCTACTGCACAATGGATCGTGAGTTTATTATTCTGCCTACCCATATATATCCAATGCATTTTAAATTTAGTTTCCTCTCTGTCTTAAAAGAACATGAAAAATTGAAGTAAAAGCAAATAAAACATTTTTTTTCTAACGAGTTTTTCATATTTTGCAACAGACTATGCTTTAATGAAATGTAAAACAAATGTATGGAAATAAAAAGGGCTGTCTGAAACTATAAGATCAGCATTCAACTTCAGTGTATATCGGCTTAAATTGCTCAAGACTTAATTAGTTAATAGTTAAAGGTTAGATGTGTAGAGGGAAAAAAAAATTCATGTAAAGTTTCAATAAGCAATCCTAATACGCAAGTCTTTTATATATATATATTCCACTAACTATAATAAGAACAAAATATATTCCTTTATATATGTTCGGCTGCATGACTTTTGTATTGCATTGAACACGGATTTAAAATTATTGGCAGACTAACCAGATTTATGACATGCAAGCATAGTAAAAGGATGAAAGCAAGTAAATCAAATTTAGGAAGGTGTCTAATAAACAATGGACACTCCTTTTCTCGAGGGTATGCTCAAGTGGCACATTTATATTGTGTTCCTGAAAACATGCCAGCAGCCTTGCATGGAAATCTTGTCTGTAGTTAGTATCGTGCTGAGAATCAGCAAGTTATTTATTTTTGGATGCAACAGTAAGCTTATTTAGAGGATTATAGTTAACGAATCAAAAACTAATATGAAATGTAAATAAACTAGCACTTTAAAAGAGTTTTGCATGTTGAACTCGCTAGTTCTGGACTTGCACTATTTGTGATACACTAATTGTGTCAGATAACATGATCCACATATTAAGTTTGTTCTAAATCAACTATAATTCGATCTTGTTTCTAAAACTGAAATTCAGGAGGCGGATACTCTACCCCCTTGTGCTTTGCTTGCACGCATTGCACCAGAAATACTTGCTGCTATCGTGAGTATACTTTTCTCTATCCACATATAGTATGTATAAAGCTCTATAAAGTACATTTTCCCCTTATTATTTCCTATTCCCTGATTTTCCCCCCTTGTTGGGTAAATATTTAATGGTGTTTTTTTGTGCAGAAAAGTCCAACTGATGTAACGGCTGATGGTTTTTATTCCGAACCTGAAGACTTGAAGCTTCAACTGGTAAAGCTCTACGAAATCACGCTTCTTATAAATAGCTGTATTTAAGAGTTTTTCTTTCATATTTCTATAGTTTTTACCAGAACATGCCTTGGCGCAGGATGGTTGTCATATTATTTAGGTAGCTGTTGTATTGTTTATATAGTAGCTATATAGTATTAGCAAATTCCTTCTACCTATACTATATTTCAAACCCCTATTTGATGTCCAGGAGTTTGTAATATGTTTTAAGCTTTATATTTGGAATATCAATTTTACAGCTCCTAGATATCGAATAGGGGATTTGAAATAGAGAATAATGGAGGAAAGGTGCCATAGGAGAAGATTCTCTCCTATCGTGATGAGAAAATGCACCCTCCATGATTTTTTTCGATGATCGGCATCCATCACCTCCATCTTTATCATTTAAGATGTGGATACTTAAAATTTCATCACCATTGATTAACGGTTTACTGACAATAGAACTTTTTACATTGCTAATTCAATGGTGAAAGTGGTAGTTGCACATGAAATTTGGTGTATCCACATCTTAGATGATAAAGACAAAGATGATGGGTGACGATCGTCGGAAAAAATAGTGGAGGGTGTTTTTTTTCCCGAAGACATAGGAGGAAATTCTCTCCCGTGGCCTCTTTTCTTCATTATTCTCTTTGAAATAAAGTACAGACGGAAGGAATTAATGTTGGAAATACTTCAAAAGATGATATATGTAGTAGTAAAATGCACCAATAATGCTTACTATACTGTATGGACGATTTGATTTAATTAAATAGAGTTAGTTAAGTTTATCTAATTCGAGAAATCATATGGCTACCCACTAAGATGGTTACACTTTTTTCTTTCTTCCCCCCCTCCCCCCCCCCCCCACCCCCCCAAGAAAACAAACAAAAAAAAACAAAAGAAGAAGAAGATTGCTAGTTAGTTTATTAATTTGTTTTTTTTAATGATAATAGTTTGTTAACTTGTTGCAATGTCTAATGTGAATCTCATAAGCAGACAATAGCATGTGAATTACAGCTGCCTATGAATTCCTTTGGATAAAAATCCCCCCCCCCCCCCCCCCCCCAATATGTAAGCTAGTTAAAGCGACAAGACTTGATGTTGGAAGTGCTTCAAAAGGTCATATATGTAGTAGAGATGGATGGTTAGTTATACATACAGATGATTTATGGCTGTGCATTATTAATTCTGTAGGGTCTCAATTTATTCTATACGAGGATGTATAAGATCAAGGAATGCACCGATCTCGGCCATGTGACACCGAGTGAGTGTCTTGCCTGCCCTTTCAAGCATGACCGTGACCGTCACACCCGCAGGGATCCGGCTGTTTATTTTGTGTCTCATGCGTACAATCGCATGGAGTTGGGGTTGCATCCGTCTACCTTTAGGACGGCGCCATGCTTACGTAATCCTTGCAGATTCACCTCCTGTTTCTTCTTCCATAAAGATATCGAGATGAGGGATGCGAAGATCAAGCGTTTTGAGGAGGAGCTCTGGGAGAGGGTCGGGGCTTGATCTTGTGCTTGATGAGCAGGTTAGGTTCCTTTTTCTTCAAATAGCTAATACGATTTTTTTATTAAAAAAATCCGATGTTTCACCTTATTTTTTGTAGATCATGTGCTTTATTTCTGAGTATAACTGTTACCTCTTGTATTGGATAATAACTCGGTCGTTTTCTTGGCTTGAGACTCACAGTTAATTTCTATTAATCAATCACAATCCCCAGTTTTTGTTACACTTTAGTTACTAAATTTAAGATTCCATAATGTGTTGAATTTAAGGTTACTTCCGCAAGAAAAACCCTGTATTGAGATGAAACTTGAAAAAACTTACTGTAGACAAAAAAAATTCAAATCAGTGTAGTTTAGTGAAAAGCAACGATGACTAAGGGGTAGCTTAGAGTAATTTAACCTTTATGAAATTGAACGAACTTCAAATTTGTTTGCTTTCATCGGATTAGTTGAAGTTAATAAATAAAACGTTTAGCTCAAGTTGGAAAAATCATTGAAGTTATAGCTGAAAGAACAATGGTTGCCTGAAATATTACACTGGTGTTTTGTTTTCACCGTTCTTTCCTGCTGCTTAGTTTCTTCATCGATTTTCTTGTTTTAGTTAGATTACATATTTAATTGTTTTCTTCACATGGTATAACTGTGTTTTTCAGGCTGTCGAAACTACAAAGAACATGTGCAAGCGATTATTCAAAAACAGCAGCAGCAACAGCAGAAGTTGTATACTTTTTCTTTACGTATGTGGATTGTTCTCTGTTGTATACTTTCTGTTTTTGTTTACTGATTTGTTAGAAATTACATTTTTAGGAATATTCATGTTTCGTGTATACAACATGTTACTCTATAATGAGGTTTGCTGTTCAGATTGTAAGGACGGGATGACAAATGTTCTCTGTTGTATACCTTCTCTTTTTGTTTACGGAATTGTTAGAAATTACATTTTTAGGAAATATTCATGTCTCCCTGTATACAGTATGTTACTCTATTCATGTCTCCCTGTATGCAGTATGTTACTCAGGTTTGCTGTTCAGATTGAAAGGAGGTTTGCTGTTCAGATTGAAAGGACGGGATGATATATATATATATATATATGAGAATAATGAAGAAAAGATGCCATATGAGGGAATTCCCTCCTATGGCGTCGAAAAAATACCCCCTCCTTAGTTTTTTCCGACGATCGGCACCCACCATCTTCATCGTCATCATCTAAGATGTGGATACACCAAATTTCACGTCATTCTACAACTTTTTCACCGTTGATTTAGCAATGTAAAAAGTTCTATTGTCGGTAAATCGTTAATTTTGAACCCACTAAATCAACGGTGAAAAAGTTGTAGAATCACATGAAATTTGGTATACCTACATCTTAGATGATGACGATGAAGATGGTGGGTGCCGATCGTCGGAAAAAACTAGGAAATGGGTGTTTTTTCGAGGCCATAGGAGTGGATTTCCTTCTATAGCATCGAAAAAATACAACCTCCACCATTTTTTCCGACGATCGGCATCCATCATCATCATCGTTATCATCTAAAATACGCATACACCAAATTTCATGTGATTCCACTACTTTTTCACCGTACTACTTTTTCACCGTTGAATTAGCAATGTAAAAAGTTCTATTGTCGGTAAACCATTAATTTTGCACCAACTAAATCAACGGTGGAAAAAATGATATAATCACATGAAATTTGGTGTATCCACATTTTAAATGATAAAAATGGAGGTGATGTATGCCGATCGTCGAAAAAAATCATGGAAGGTGCATTTTTCCAACGCCATAGGTGGAACCTTTCCTCCATTAACCCCGTATATATATATATATATATATATATATATATATATATGAGAATAATGGAGAAAAGATGCCATAGGAGGGAATTCCCTCCTATGGCGTCGAAAAATACCCCCTCCACCAATTTTTCCGACGATCGGCCCCCATCATCTTCATCGTCATCGTCTAAGATGTGCGTACACCAAATTTCATGTGATTCCACAACTTTTTCACCGTTGATTTAGTGGGTTCAAAATTAACGGTTTACCGACAATAGAACTTTTTACATTGCTAAATCAACGGTGAAAAAGTTGTAGAATCACATGAAATTTGGTGTACGCACATCACGATGAAGATGATGAGGGCCGATCGTCGGAAAAATTGGTGGAGGGGGTATTTTTTCGACGCCATAGGAGGGAATTCCCTCCTATGGCCTCTTTCCTCCATTATTCTCTCTCTCTCTCTCTCTCTCTATATATATATATATATATATAATTGTTTGATTTCTGTCACCATTCATAGCTGCACCTTACTTTATTACGTATGTCTCTTGTTCCAAACTTTACCTCATTTCATGATATTAGATATTAGATAGCAGTTTTTTTAATTTCCTTAAAAAAAAGTTGGTATTATTTCAAAATTTGGACGATGTTTTTTTTGTGTGTGTTGTGGGGTGGGGGGTATTTTGAAAATTATTTCTCAATAGGTGGCGAATTAAAAAATTTGGTAAAGGATTGATAATTTCAAATTGATTTTCTCAGAAATTTGCTTCATAAAGTTTTTTATATTTTTTGAATTGTATCATAAAAAGGGAAAGTGATGGAGCATCAGATCAACTTCAGATTCTGTCTTCCGTTGATCCTGTGATGGTGAGCTTGGACGGCTGAGATTTGGTTTTGGAGTTGTTGGGTGTGTATCTCGATGGGTTGGTGTTGGACGTCGAGCTACCTGCAAAGAAGTCCCGGGATGAGTGACCATCGTAGGACCTTCCGACGATCAAGTTAGAGCCGAGAAATAGGAGCAGAATAGCGGCGTATTGAGATAAAATTCCGATACCTGAGTTGTCTGAGAGAGGGGTTTATATAGGGCTCACGTGGAGCGAGCAGGTGCGAGATCACCGCCGTTAGTTACGTCCCAGCGTTATCCTCGTATTTAATGGCGGGATGCGCTCATTAATGGGGGACGAGCCTGCGTGGGACGCGGAGCGTGGGGCGGCGGATATCTCACTCTGGCGAGATGCGCGGAGTCGTTGCGGAGGCGCTTGGGCTCCGCGTTTTCGGTTGATCGGGAGAGCCGAGAAGGCTCGGCATGTCAGGGGCTCGGAGACGAGCCGGGAGGCCGAGGAAGCTCGACACGTCAAGGGCTCGAAGATGAGCTGGAGGCTGTTCGCTAGGTGAATATGGAAGTACCCAGGGAGGTCTCCTGGGAGGTCGGATACGTCATTGGAGACGAGGTCCTGAGGAACGCCTCTAATGCATCTTATTTATTCCTCCTCAGTAGCCTATGGGACACGTCATCTGCCACGCGTCGTAATCTGAGAAAATACCACTTTTGAGCACCATCATTAGCCTCCCGCTATCGTTCCGACCTATTCTTGGGTCGGATCGAGAGTGGCCTACTCGGTTTTTTTCTGCTCAGTTTGGCATCGAGAATCATGATGGGGATTGTCTGGGAACGACATGGCGTTTGGCGGTTGCGTCGTTTCGATCTTTGGGCCCACGCGGTGTTTCACCGTGCGCCTTAATTTTTGCACTTATCCCTGAGGACATCAGTGGATCAATGAAAGGGCGACGCCATAATGGAGACGTTGCTTCGTCTGTTCGGGCCGACTATCGACCGAACTCGAGCTTTTTTTTACTTGGACCATGTTAGGAGTTTGCCTTCTTCGGGTACATGAGCCGGGTAGAGGCTTGCCAGCTGGTTTAATGTGAGGTTCAAAGATCCACCGTTGAGACCGAGAAGGAAGATATCCTGCGGCCTCGTGACGAAGGCTTTTGGGTACACCGTGCTGTTGGGTAGGGAGCTACCTACTGTGGATGGGTCGAGCAGGAATCTGCTCAGCGGCCTCGTGATGAGAGCTTTGGATCCATCTCTTTGTAGGGCAGGAAGCTGCCCATAGTGGATGAACCGAGCAGGAGGCTGCTCGGTCGCCTCGCGATGAGGGCTTTTGATCCACAGCGTTTTGTTGGGCAGGAAGCTACCCACAGCGGATGAACCGAGCAGGAAGCTACTCGGTCGCCTCGTAAGGAGGGCTTTCGATCTACAGCGTTGTTGGGTAGGAATCTACCCGCTGCAGATGGGCCAGCAGGAAATTGCTCGGCGGTCTCGTGATGAGGGCTTTCGATCTTTAGCGTAGCTGGGTAGGAAGCTACCCGCTAGGGATTGGCCAACAAGAAATTGCTCGGCGGCCTCGTGATGAGGGCTTTTGATCCACAACGTTTGTTGGGCAGGAAGCTACCCACTGGTGGATGAGCCGAGCAGGAAGCTACTAGACCGCCTCGTGTGGAGAGCTTTAGATCCACAGCGTTTGTTGGGCAGGAAGCTACCCACTGCGGATGAGCCGAGCAGGAAGCTACTCGGCCGCCTCGTGGTGATGGCTTTCAATCCACAATGTTTGTTGGGCAGGAAGCTACCCGCTGGTGGATGAGCCGAGCAGGAAGCTACTCAGCCGTCTCGTGATGAGGGCTTTCGATCCACAGTGTTGTTGGGCAGGAAGCTACCCGCTGGTGGATGAGCTGAGCAGGAAGCTACTCGGCCGTCTCATGAGGAAGGCTTTAGATCCACAGCGTTTGTTAGGCAGGAATCTACCCGTTGTGGATGAACCGAGCAGGAAGCTACCCGGTCGCCTCGTGATGAGGGCTGTTGATCCACAGCGTTTATCGGGCAGGAATCTACCCGCTGTGGATGAGCAGGAAGACATTCGTCTGCCCTGTAAGGAGTTTTAGCATGGAAACAAAGAGAAGCAGTTCATATCGCAGGGAAGCAAGAATCTTTATTATAAAACAAAATACAGATTATGTGATTCAGTTTAGATTCTCCTGTATTGAGTTACCGGATTCGGCAGGTGTCCTTGTTGCTCAGACTTGGGTCAGTCGGTGATGACCATGATCTGTCCGATCGCCAGCTCTGCGTCTTTAATTGGACCGGCTTGCCCTCTATCTGCTTGACGTTTATCTCGCAGGTACTTTGCCAAGTGACCAGAGCGGATCAGCTCCTCGATGTAATCGCGCAGCTGTTTACAATCCTTGGTCGGATGTCCTTACGCCCGATGATAGGCGCAATACGGGCCTCGGAACCGTTTGCCCGTCCATCGGGTAGCTAGCGGGAGCCTGAAGAATTCTTCGTCGTTATCTTTCTCCAGCAGCTCGGTCTGGGAAATGTTTAGAGGAGTGCACTTCTGGAATCTCGGGGAGTAAGGTTTCGGACGATCGTTTTTCCTTTCCTTTTCCCTGTCCCTCTTCTTCTGATCTGCTTGGTCGCCCCCGGGCATGTTGGAGTACATCTCGGACTTGAGTTGGATCTCTCGTTCGGTCCACGTTTTCACTTCGGTCATGGTCTTAGCTTGCGCCAATGCAAAAGAGCGGAGCCACTCTTTGTGCCTAAGACCCGACCTCAGCGCTGTGATGACCGTTTCGTCGTGGTGCTCGGGTACCTCCGGAAGGGCATTGCAGAAGCATGTGACATACCCTTTGAAGGATTCCCTTTCTCGGCCCTTGACGGTGAATAAGTTGTACCACCCTAGTTCATTTATACCAATTCCAGTGCACGTATTTCTTTATTTATGGTATTTTCCTGATTTACTGTGCTTTGGGTGCAAATAGTATTTTGACATTTGTATTTGCATCCGACCCGACCCGCTTGCTTGAAACCTGTCTTGGTTCATGTTTATGATTTATCCTGACTTGTTACATAAACTTGTGCACTTTCATGTATACTGCATACTGGCATTTTATCTGGCATTTGCATTTTTACAATATAACATTTTAAGTCACATAAAATATTTTAAAAATACATTGCATGGCCTGCTTGATACCCCAACCCTGTGGTAGCATCCGCGCATCTTGTTCTCGTCCCGTTCAGTGAAACGGACTTGTTTGGATGGCTACGCGCACGTACGTGCATCCGTTCTTGGGGGTATGTATTTTCGTTACCCGGAAATTCATTTTTAATTTTGGTCGTCACATATATTTTTCGTATTTTAAAACTGAATTTTTAGATCCGACCCGGACGTGTTTTGGACTAAATCTGTATTTACTAGAAAATCCAATTTTATTTAATATAATATTTATATTTAAAATTTGATTAACAGTTTAAAATTTTATACAACTTACAAATCTTTTTTTAATATTTTAAATCTTTTTCGTAACAACCTCACTCTCTCTTTCTCTTTCTTCCTGGCCCCCACCACTCAGAGTCTCTCTCTCTCGTTGTCTCTCTCCTCTCTCTCTCTCGCGGTTACTGTGCACTTCTCGAGTGCGGTCACTGCCCGACGCATGAGGTCACCTCCCTTCTTCTTTTTCTTCTTCTTCTCCTCTATTTTAGCCCTCGCCACGAGAACCCACACCAAGAAACCCTAGCTCCCTCTACCTCCTCAACCCTAACCCTAAAACTTCATCACCTCTCTTCCCTCGACCTCGCCTCCACCCTCATCTCCATCATCTCCTTCCTTCTTTCTCCTTCTTCCTCCTTCCCGAGCTCACCCTGCACTCTCAACCCAACAGAACCCATCGTCGCCACCTTCACCTTATCGCCGACGATCACCTCGCCGTCACCACCACCATCTCCTCCTCTCCCTCTCCTCTTCTCTTCTCCCTCATACACCAGACCCCAGCTGCACCATCACCCCAAACTCCACACCAACAGAGCCCAGCTTGCACCCTGCACCCTCGACGACACCTCACCGCCGGTGACCCCGACACCACCACCTCGTCTCCTTGACCCCAGCGCCAACTCCAGTGAGCCCCTCTCTCTTCTTCTTCTTCTTCTTTTCTTGATTCTTGAATTCTGTATTTTCCACGATCGCCGGAGTCGCGTCGCCGCTGCCGTTCCGGACGACCCAGTGGACGTACCTTACCTGCGTGATCACCCTCTTGCATTGCTTGGACCCATCCTGTGTGCCGTGCGTGCGTTGCGACGTTTTACCGATGTTGGACGTGCCGTGCGTATCCGTATCATGATCCATCGAGGCAAGTTTATCTTGCTACATACTGTGTTACTGTATTTACATCTATTTGAATAAATATACTACTTGTATTTTAAATCATGCATCCTATGTTTAGTTTTACAGTTTTACGACATCCGTACAAGTTATTTCACATCTAGTGCATGCAAACCTATCTTGTTACCTACTATATTACAATATACTGCACCCAATGGAATATTTACATCTCATATTGTTTAGTTGTACATCCTACATTACCAGTTTATCATTTTACTGTTATATGACGTCCGTGTGCATCCGTATCATTATTTACATGTCTAGTCGCATGCTAAGTCATCTTGCTACTTGTTAGGTATAGTATTATGCATCTATATGAGTAAAAGGTTACCCGTTTATCACATTGTACATCCATACTGAAGTTTTACTGTTTTCGGATACCCGTTTGAATCCATATCATTTAAAATATATATAACTGCATCTATAGATCACATTAATTCATATTATGTCACGACCCAAAATAGCACGTGACTGGCCCTTGAATCATAAGAAGTCTATAGGACCTCATCTAATTCAAGTAAGCTAAAAGCCCAGAAATCTAAAACCATTTTAAATAATAAATGAAGGAAAACTAGTTTTAAAGAAGTGAAGAAAACATGTTTTAAAAACAAGGTTTTTAAATAAGTAAGCCGAATATGCATTTTTAAATCCTCAAGTCTTTTCTGAAAATTTCGGCAGAGTTTCCTTTATAAATACTGGCCCCGAACGGGGTACAACATGAATAATATATATATCAATGAAAAAGGCATCCCCAAGCGGGAGCTAGCTCTTCGTCAATCGATGGTCACAACCACGCAAGTAATATAATATACAACGCTGAAGGGAGAGGATCAAACTCAAAGGAAACTCAAAATCATCAAGAAAACCATAATACTACAACGCGCGACTCTAAGGTCGAAAGAATAATACACTGGGTTCTAAGTCTGAAATAAATATACAAGTCTGGTTGATAGAATTACTAGATACAACTGATTAAAATAAATACAAGGGTGGTCACGATACGAGTGAACCCACCTACCAAAGCAATCACCCGGAAGGAAGTAATGTGCCAATAAAGCTGTAACGAAACCTGTACGGCAAAACCTGCAAGAAACTGTGGCACAACGGGGGTGAGTTGCCAACTCGTGAGTAGAAAACATCACAGAGCAGAAATTGTATGTATGACCCAATCCTAGCTCAAACGATCAGTAATGATATATCCTCAATATGATTAAGTCTGAAGAATGATAAGGTGGAAAGGGTAAACATCTATACATAAGTGTAGTACCAAGTGCTCGTGCCAGTGCCTCAGGTAGCAACATATCATAAATATGAGGTATCATCCAACTATGTAATCAATGTCTGTATGTATGTGGATCTCGTCCACGTGTCACCAAATGACACAAAACATCATGCATGTAAATATCATAAAGCATATGCATGGAAGTATGAGGATATAAATCAACGTGTGTCCCTCGCGACACATCAAAATCATGGAACCTGAGTGTCCAGTATCGACACTCGAAAACATCATGAAACCCGTGCCCAGCATCGGCACGTAAATCCTCATATATCGGGCTCCGTCAGTCCGGATCGGCCCACGGGCTCCGTCAGTCCGGATCGGCCCATATCATCTCTCGACTCCGGTCGGTATCCTCCAGATATCCGCTGAGCCCAAATACTATCACCCGTAGGTAGTGGTCCCTCTGGCAGGCTCATCGTCATCCACACGAAATCTCTCTCTCGCCCCGGGGTACTATACCGGGTCCACCATGTACCCGCAAACGGATCATCCGCCTCCTCGAATCGGGTTTCACATGTCGCACGTCTCAGAACCGAGAAAACGCATGGTGGACGCACTTAAATATCATATCAAGAGAAACCGTGCTTTTAAAACAATACATGCTTTCTTTTGAAATAGCCACGGTTCTCAAATCTTGAAATCTCATGAAAACAGCATATCCCAATGCGTATAATCATAAAGCATGATGTATGCGACATATAACAGAAATGTAAGCATATCCGTATATCATGCAACATGGAACAGTAATATGCACATATCGAGGGAAACCGCTCTTTTAAAGTGAATCCAATTTTAAAATATATCTTGCAGTTCCCAAATCTCTAAAAATCAATCCAGAATCATCTACGTATGTACAAATAGGTATGTATGCAAGTATGAGTGTACAAAATGTACGTGTTCCAGTATGTCATACAAGGAGTCATATCCTGATGCAACAATCCTACTGTGTAGTGACATGGCAATTATCGATGATGAAGTGTGTGAACCGGCAAGCAGGTGTACGTGAAACATACGCATCATCGATAATGGTGCTGGTGTCCTGACAGCATGTGTTTAATATAACAATAAACATATTTACACATGCAATGCGATGCGAATAGCAAGAACATACGGAAATCGAATAATAAACGCAACAGTGAAGAATCTACATCAATATGTATATGTCATACAGTTTTGCCATTTGAAATAACACGAATCGTGGTGTTTAGAAAAATAAGGGCTACGGTATTTTTAAGAAAAGACGCGTTTTTGAAAATATCCGTAGAATCCCTTGGTCTGTCTTTAAAATACTCACGATTCGTTAGTTTTGAAATAGGTATGACTCGGGTCTAGTCTAACATCTACTAAGTAAACTACAGATCTAACTAACAAGCTAATCGAAAGGGGTATGGAAACCACCTAAATCTGAGTCGATATATATATACATATAATAGTCGGTGATCCCGCCTCAATAGTATCACATATGATACAATATACAATATGACATCCTCGAGCCAAGAGTGCGGATCTATCATCAATATATAGCTCGTACGTAAATCCGTCGTACAACATCCCAAATCTGGGTACGGGTCGAATCTCACATTTATCTCATCAATTATCTGGTATCCTTATCATCATATCTCATGAACTGGGGTACTGATCTAAGTCTAGTACGAACTGATACCATCTATATAGATATATGTGCGTGTATTTTAGGCCCGCTATAACTCATGTCGTATCTCATAATACGAACCACATCATATCACCGATCTCATGGCACCATGCCCAAACTCATCGACTCATCTCCAAATGTCACCCACTATCCTCATCATCCAAGTGTATGTATACGTGTATATATATACGTCATCCCATACCTATGAGTGTGTGTGTGTGTGTGTGTGTGTATATATATATATATATATATATACGTATCCCCATATACGCACAAGTATAACAAGTTAAGCATGTGTGTGCGTGTGGGTGTAAACCTATTCTGGGGTTCACGACTAAGAAGCTATACTAGTTCACTGCTAACAACCCTAATCTAACCATTGAACATCTAATCATATCTTGAATATCCATGTCACACATAAAGCTATCATATATATATAGTATATATAGCATACTAAATATCGAACTGCGGTGGTGCTGTTTCCCCCAATCAGAGCAAAGCTCTGTTTGAATTTCAAAAATTCAAAAATTGAAGCAACGCTTCAAATTCCTTGCGATGCGCGCAACGCGCCACGTGTCAAAAGCTGATACGTCAGCGCAACGCCCAAGAAAGCGCGCCCAATCAGAGCAAGTCTCTATTTAAAACAAAATTAAAGGAAGCAACGCTGCGCCTTGCGCTGCGCGACACGTGTCAGCGCAGTTGCGCTGCGATATGCGCTGCGTGACACGTGTCAAGCGCTGGTGCGTTTGCGCCAAACAAAATTAAAATTCCAGTAAGATCTTTCTGTTCTTGTTAAAACAAGAAGATTGTCTTCTGTAAAACAGAAGCCCTTGGATCAAAGATCCAACGGTGGGGAAAATTCCCCAAATCACTCAGAGAATGATCTCTTTAACAAATTTAACAAATTAATGGGCACTATATAAAGGCCCCTAGACCCCAACTCCAAAAAAGAACAAGAGAGAGAAATAGAGAAACTTAGAAAACAGAGAGAGAACTCCTCTAAAGAATTTTGAGAAGAAATTCAGAAAGAAAAAAGAAGGTAAAAACCTTTTAAAAAAGAAGAACTTCTTCTGAATAGATCATTGATCTAAGAACAAGATCAAGGATCTTCAATAAAAAAATAAATAATAACAAAGGCATTGCCTTTCTTTTTATGAACCATTGGTTCTGGAATCTTAGAGATTCTTTTCTTGAATCCAAAATTGGATTAAGATATTAAAATAGTGCCTTGCACTTGTAAATCTGCACTGTTGCGCTCCTGGGTTGGCGCAAGCCACCAAAGAGCGCCACGTGTCAGCTCCAAGACCACTTGCGCCATGCGCTTTAAGATAGAGCATTGCTCTCTGAAATTGGCGCAACTCACCAGAGCGCGCCACGTGTCAGCAGCGCAACAACGCAGCGCAACAGCGCAGCGCACTGCGCTTGCGCTCACCAGAGCGTGACACGTGTCACCTCCACGTGCGCTTGCGCTCAATAATTGGCGCAAAGCGCCTGACAGGCCACATGACCACTGTCGGTTTGATTAATGCACTGCATTATTTACAGAAGGGCCAAGCCCAATTAAAAAAGGCCTAACAGGCCTAATAAAATGCAATGCATTGTTTTAAAAAAAAAAGGGCAGAGCCCAAACAAAAACAGATGCTGTGCATCATTTAAAAGGGACAGAGCCCAAATCAAAAAGGCCTAGCAGGCCAAAAGAAAATGCAGTGCATTATTAAACAGGGGCAAAGCTCTAACACAGGCCTAATAGGCCAAAGATAAAAACGTTGAATATTCTCAACTGGACTTAGCCCAAACATGGCCGTAAGTCCTCAAATTAAATTGACTGAGCACGGCTGCTCCCTTAAATCAATTTACATCCGGTTCAGGGGTACATCTCCGAACTCTTCTGACACCTATCGTTGTAATCCCTCAACGACGTCAGAGAGGTGACGGATCCCGACAACCACACATCAATACGGACTGTGGGGTCCTTAAACCTATGGACTTATGCGTCCTTAAACTAATGGACTAATGCGTACTTAAACACATCTATATGGACTATGGGGTCCTTAAACTCATGGACTTATGCGTCCTTAAACTAATATCCATCCCCAAAACTGGAAATGGACCACCATGTCCCTAAACTGGCAATGGACCGCAATGTCCTTACACTGCCTACGGACCACTATGTCCCTAAACTGGAACAATAGAGCCCCCAAATGCTCTTTTGTCGGATCTAAACGATCCCGTTTAAGTTGATTTTAGCCTCAAACATGGCTAACGTATCCTTAAACATTCAAACAGACTTTAGTCCCAAATTGGACTATAAGACCCCCAATCAACTTTGGTTCAAGGGTACATCTCCGAACTCCTCTGACACCTGTCGTTGTAATCTTTCAACGTCGTCAGAGAGGTGACGGGTCCCGACGGTCATACACTAAATGGACCACTACGTCTCTAAACTGGAACAATAGAGCCACTAAATGCTCTTTCCGTTAAGTTGATCTTAGTCTCAAATTAGACTAACGTATCCTTAACAAACGTTTGAGTTGATCTTAGCCTCAAATATGGCTAACGTATCCTCAAACCAAAACCCCAAACCCAAATCTAAGTAAATACGGATTTGGACTAATCCACGTCCTACGGGTGACGACATAAATTAGTCTCCGTATACAATCCACGGGCAACCACAAACAAAACAAACACACACGACACGAAGTGAAATTCTGGAGAAGGAGAAAGTTGTTACCGCGATGTGGTAGCGTAATTAACTGCAGGGGCTTGCGCCTGCAGGGAAGAGCGTCCCCACAATCAAAACCCCCTCAAGCGAGGGGGAATCTGACGAAGTCTGCTACATCGGCCGCATCCGTCTAAACCTCCGATATATGGTGACATAAATCAACTTGGCATCTTCGGAGAGGTGGACGGATAAAACCAAATAGCATCTGCCCCGAATCTCAGGCAAGACGTCTCTACGTCGCGTCGCCATTCGGAGGGGAACAGATTCTGGCACGCCCGGTGGGAGCTTTTCCTCTTTCCACTCCACACTTCGTGTGTCGTCTTCGCGAACGAATCGCGGTGTGTTAATGGTTGCCTTTGGGTTTCAAGTTACTAAGATTTGGTATTTTGCCTGGTGCAGAAATCAAGCATCAATGGCCTCTAACTGCTCGAGCTGCTCCAAATGCCAATGCAACCGACGCTCCGCCTCACCTGGAGGTGTAGCCTATGGGCCTCAAGCGGCCTCTATCCTTGCCATGCCGGTGGAACAAGTGACCCAGGCCACCACCGGTCTGTTTTTCGGGACCATGCTCCCGCCTACAAGCTTCACTATTCCAGTGCCCGCACCAGAAGCGCACAAGAAGTCGGTCTTCGATCGGCTCACTGCTACAACGGCCCCTCTCAATGGGTCGTCCAATGTCAAGCCGGTAGCCTCGGTCTTTACCAGGCTAAACCTGAACTCTGATGGGCCTGCCAAGAAGCTTATGACCCATGACGTGGCCATCGCAAGGAAGACAGCCACCTCTGCTCGTGAAGTCGTCAAGGCGGCTTCTCCTGTTAAAGAGTCGGTCTTTTCAAGGCTGACCATTCCGACTCCTGCTCTTGCTCGAGGGTCTGTCTTTGACAGATTGAATATCGCCACTCAAACGAAAACATCAGTCTTTAAGAGGCTGGCACCGGCAGCGCCTCATCCAGACAGGGGGCAAGACGAAACTATCCCTATCACCTAGCCAGTTCCAATAGCTCGACACGCTCGACGTCGCCACTAGCACCGAGTAAGGAAGGCCGGGGGCAACTCCCCCTCAGGGCTAACTCCACCGGCTCCGATGGTGGAAGTTAATGCTGCTGTTCCAACTGGGAATAGCTTTGAACCACTAAGGAGGGTACGCAAGAACTCTCCGATTGCTATGCTAAAAAGATCTCCTCCACCTGCGGAGAGTGTCACAGATACAAAGTTGGAGCAGCCCCCTCAACGGCCGTCCTCCAAAATTTATAAGGTCTGGCGGAGGGTTCAAGACTCAGTAATAGACCAAGATCACTCTCGCCGGCAGAAGAGGGTGAAGGTTCAAGAAGAAAAGAACCGTCCTGTCAAACAGCAAAGGATGACAACCGCTAGGGTGCCCGCTGCAACGGCCCCCTCAACTTCAACGGCCGACAAGAGAAGAAGGCCAGAGAAAATCCTCGCGCCTGCGGCAAATGCCAAAGGCGGTGAGCCCAAACGCCCTAAGTCCGGGGGCATTGTAGTCCATACCGTCTACATGGCGTTTGGTAAAGAGGACAGCCGTACATCTACAGGTCATAGACCGCTTACACGGTCAGTGACTAAAGCTCAGGAGCAACAGCAGAAGCTCCAAGAAATGATGAACGCGATGGTCGCACTCACTGGGCCAAAAGAAAGCCCCGAAGCGTCCTCGGATCAACGCCAGGAGCAAGTAACCGACGCTGAATTCCTTCGCAGGATACTGGAAAAGAAGGATAAAGAGGCTGCGGAACAAGCAGCCAACATAAAGCGAATGGCTCTCCTATTCCAGGACATGGTGGGTATGATGATTCAACAAGATCCTCCTGCTGAAGATCCTCCGATCGTCCTTGAAGACGACATGGGAGAAACGTCAAATCCTCCACCGGCTCTGTCAATAACCAAGGAGGAGACAATCTCCAAAGCTGACTTGGACGAATATATAGCTCAGCAGATACGGGTTCATTAGGCGACTGAGGCAGCCGGTCAGGTCATAAAAACAGGACGACCATAGCCAAGCTGGTACGATCAGATAAAGTACCCGCCGGGCTATACAATACCGAAATTCTATGTCTATAAGAGGACGGGCAATCCCCACCAGCATGTTGCCCAGTTCAGAGCGCTTTGCGGCAACATCGGCGGTGATGATAAATTGTTGCTTCGCTAGTTCGTCGGTAGCTTATCGGATACAGCATTCGAGTGGTACTCCGAGCTCCCAAACGAATCTATCAAGACATTTGCGGAGATGGAGCTACTGTTTACCCAGCATTTCGCAAGCGACAGCGAACGCACCCCGATAACGGCATTGATTAATGCCAGGGTGAAGCCGGGCGAGACGTGGGTCCAATATGCGATACGGTGGAGGAACCTATGGTCGAAATGCGAACAACGCATAGAAGAGGCTCCTGCAGTAGGCATGTTCGTGAGAACCCTCGAACCGCAGGCGACCATATCTCAATTCATGATGTTCTTCAAGCCGACTACCTTCCAGGCCCTGATAGACAAACTAGCTCAAATGGACCAGATGGGCCATAGACCGTCTCCTCCAAAGCCGGACTCTCTAAACGAGAAGGGGAAGGGAAAAGCGATCGTCGTCGCCAATGCTCAACAACAGCCGAGCAACCTGAAGCCGATTGTCCGTCAAAATAATACGCGTCCACACGTACCCCTTGAGGAGAGGCTAGGACGTCCTTACTCATTTCCTCAAGATAAAACGAGAAGACTGTTTGAGCTGGCATTGCGCAATCGACTCATAAACCTGCCGGATCCAAGACGTCCGTCGCAGCCAAACGACGTCAATGATCCTAATTACTGTCCCTATCACCGAGTATTGGGTCATCCGATCGAGGATTGCTACGTCTTCAAAAATTGGATTGAAGACCAATATCAACAGGGCAAGTTTGCGTTGTCCGAAAGATGGAAGGTGAACCCGCCGCAGCCTTACACCCCTAAAAAAGGGAATACGCCAGGGGCAACGTGCTCCCTCGTTGAAGAAGCTCCATGGGAGGTTGTGCTATCAGCCAAAATAAAGAGGATGCTGAACGATCTTCAAACATGCCCAGCGATCAGGTGGAAGAACCCATTGGAACCTCAGATCATTGAAGGGATGTTGAAGCCACGCCCAACTCCAAAGATTGATGGTGGTAGCCCAAGCACTCACAACCAGCCGTCAAAATCTTCAAAGAAGAAGAAGAAGAAATCCAAGAAGCCCGTGAAGCCTGGCAACAAGCGCACGGACTTACAAAAACAAATTGACGCGCTGGAGGAGTACAACCAGAAAGCACGAACTCCCATCACACTCCAAGAGTTCCTCAACCACGTCTTTCAAGAGGAAGATGAGGGAGAGAGCTCGTCGGATGAATCCGAAGAATACGTGGCGAGTTGTCATATGATCTCCCATTCGTTTACAGACGATGAGGAAACTCCTTTCACTGAAAAGCTGGGGGCAGATCCTAAGCCGGAAATTTTGGGGCCATCGGATGAAACAATTGACGCATTCCTCAACGAAGCTCTGTTGAAAAGTAAGGCTGATCGGGAACGCGAGGCGGTCATATTTGAAAGGGCCAAGCGACAGCGACGTGACGAAAGAATTGAGACACTCCCGCTGGAGCAAAGTATGTCCACCGCAGATAAAAGAAAATTCAAGATGATGAAAAGTTTTGCTAAAGCCATATCAATGGGTATGAAGCTACCATCCTCTGAAGGAAACATTATTGGTGAAGCGAAAATGCACCCCTCCTACTGCTTGTATCATCGGAAGATTTCGCACCCCACCGAAGAGTGCAAAGCTTTCAATAGATGGTGGCAGGGATATGTTGCTCACCGACAACATTTTAAGCGGGAGAAGCGCAAAACTCGTCGAGAGCGGAAAGGTACGACCGAGGAGCTTAGCAGAACTACCGGCGATTGTCGCATGGTTAACGCCGGGAGATCACAAGTTCTCACATTCGGGAGCGACTCTGACGAGGAAATGGCTCTTAGCCCCCTCTTTAAAGAGTCCGCCTCGGGAAAAGAAGAAGAGCCGAAGGTCTGTGAAAATATCCGGCTGCGTAATCGTACGCTACCTGAAAAGAATATCGGACCCTTAAATAAAAAAGATAAAGGGAAAGAAAAGGTCTCTGAGGATATCGCCTTAGATGACCAAGTCATGGAAGAGCTAGCCACCAAGGACCCGCCGAAGAAAAATAAGGTGGATTATAACGTCTTAGCGCATTTGAGAAAGCTACCCTCGCAGCTCAGCATTCTTGACGCCCTTTTACTGTCAAAAGAGGCAACATTAATCAAGGCACTACAGGAGCCGGAACAATTCCAAGCTTTTCTTGCCGAGGAAAAGATGAAGGATGAATTGGAGGAAGTGCACACGGCCGATGTCACTTTTGGCGATGAAGACCTTCTCCTAGGGACGTGCGAACACAATCGCCCCCTATATGTCTCAGGGTATTGCCATGATATAAAGATAGGCAAAATCTTGGTTGACAATGGGTCTTCCGTTAATCTCCTCAATGTGCGGGTGTTAAAGGAAATCTGCATAAGCGTCCAACACCTCGCTCGGGACAAGATCACCATCTCCGGGTTCGACTCCCAATCGTCAAGAACTCTTGGGTTTGTGATATTAACGCTGCGCTTTGGGCTACTCGTCACGGACATTAAATTCCATGTCATAGACGCCAAGACATGCTACAATGCTCTGCTCAGTCGACCATGGTTACACGAGTATAATATCATCCTTTCGACACAACATCAGTGTATGAAATATTTTAAGGATGGTCTTGAGTATACCATGACGGGAGAACTGAACCCGTTCTCCGTGAACGGGGTCCGCAAATATGAAGATGCCAAATACTTCTTATCGGATTTCGAAGACACGGAGAGGTGTCACAAGCCGGAGAACAAAGCTAACGCCACCATCCCTGTCTTCGGGAGTGATACCGAGAAGGAAGAGGAGATAGTTTATTCGGGTCCACCCCAATACAATAAGCTGGGACCATCCGCTCCTACGTTGATCTTTGGTAGTGACTCAGAAGATGAGGTCCATGCTGTATTCTCTGCTCGGCCTTCAATACAAACGTCCACGGACGAAGAGCAAAGTCTACAAGTCGCTATGGTTCCACTTAAACATCATAAAGAACTAGATGCGCTCGATACCTACAGTGTAGAGGAGCTGCGGACGTTTTATGTCCCTCCCAGGCGAAAAGGTGAAAAGGCAATTCTATTCTACCGCTCTGAAGAAACCAAAGTGGAGAAAGAAATCTGGCACGGTATGGATCCTACGCTTGACAGGCTTCCGCCCATCCGTCTGCCCAGATATTATACAGAAGGCTTGAAGAGATTGCTGAAGCGCCAGGGGATATCCTTCAAACAGACCGCTCGAAAAGCCAAATTCTATGACAGGGTCTGGAACGTTCCCGGAACTCAGCACAAGTTGCCTAATGGGAGAATGGAAACAATCGGGCTTGGTTACATTCGGTCCAAGAAACAAGAGCCACTCCATGATTGCTACGTCGTGCATGACTTCAATGAAGAAGCGGATGCTCAATGGGAGGACGCTAGTCCTGAACTAGTAAAAGTTCCTGATGCAAAATTGCCGAGTCCGTCGTTTGAAGAACAAATGAACAGGCTTATAAGGGAAGCTGGTCAAAAAGTCCGAGACGACCACAACCGCGAAATGGCCATCTATGAGAAAGACAAAACACAACGCCTCCTCCAACAGGCCGCCAAAGATGAAAGTGCCGCTCCCTGTCAACCTGTTATAAAAAAGGCTCGACGCAGAGGTAAAAACAGGTCGAAAAGCGAAGAAGGCACTCGATAGCAACAAAGTGGGGCTAAGAAGCCACGCAAGCGGGAATCGAGCGGTCCAGATCTGTCCTTTGTAAAGAAGATGAGTCGAGCATACTCTTTTCCTCGGGACAAGACGAAGAAGATACTTGACCGAGCTATAAAATACCAGATGCCTACACTGCCGGAGTCTAAACACCCCGAACAAGCAGGCGAAGTCTCACACCCAAACTATTGCTCTTATCACCGAGTAATAGGGCACCCTCTCGAAGACTGCTTCACCTTCAAGAATTGGGTCGAAGATCAGTATCAGCTCGGCAAGTTCGCTCTATCTGACAGTTGGAGGGTAACGCCGCCACAGAAGCACGAACCCAAAGCTACGAAAGCAGAACCAGACCCACATCGGTCTTCGAAGCGAGCTCGTACTTTTCACATGATAACAATGTCAAAAGAAAAGCCCGAGAATATGGATGACCTTCCCTGGTGCTTTGAAAACAGCAACGATGAGGTGATCTCAGAATTTCCACCGGCACCGAAAGAGCTGGAGGATGGAATACATACTACCGCAGATAACCTCAAGAAAATTGAGTTGGGAACGGCGAATGACCCGCGACTGACATTCGTCAGCGAACTGCTATCTGAAGAAAGGGTGGCTGCGTTAAAAGACGTGCTTATGCAGCATAGAGATTGCTTCGCATGGAACTATTCCGAAATGCCGGGACTAGATCCAGAAATTGCTGTGCACAAATTGGCGATATCTCCGGACGTCAAGCCGGTCAAACAGGTGCCAAGAAGAATGCGGCTTGAGCTTGAGATGAGTATCAATGCTGAGGTCAAGAAGCTGATCGACTCTGGCTTCATCCAGGAGGTTCAGTATCCCGAGTGGATCGCCAACATCGTCCCGGTGATGAAGAAAAATGGGACGGTGCGCATATGCGTGGACTTCCGGGATCTCAATAAAGTTTGCCCGAAGGACGATTTCCCAGTGCCAGTCACCGAACTGATGATAAACAATACGTCCACTCACAAGGTTTTCTCCTTCATGGACGGCTCATCAGGGTATAATCAGATAAAGATGCATCCCGAAGACTAGAAGCACACCGCCTTCAGGACTCCGCTAGGTATATTCTGCTACAAGGTGATACCCTTCGGTCTAAAGAACGCCGGTGCCACTTATCAGAAGGCCATGACGAAGATCTTCGATGACCTCATACATGAAATCGTCGAGTGCTATATCGACGAACTCGTGGTGAAAAACAGATCATACGAGGAACATCTCGAACATCTGAAGACCGTATTTCAACGCCTTCGACAATACAACTTGAAGATGAACCCTCTCAAGTGCGCATTCGGAGTTTCCTCAGGCAAATTCCTAGGATTCATCGTCCGACACCGAGGTATCGAAATAGATCCGTCAAAGATCAAGGCGATCATGGAAATGCCTCCGCCAAGGACTCTCAAACAGCTGCGGTCTCTCCAAGAGAAGCTCGCGTATATACGGCGATTTATAGCCAACCTTTCAGGCAAGTGTCATCCTTACAGCCACCTGATGAAGAAGGGAACCCCGTTCGTCTGGGACCAAAAATGCCAAAGCGCGCTAGACGAGATCAAGCAATACCTGCAGAACCCGCCAGTGTTGGCTGCTCCGGTCAAGGGAAAGCCCCTCATTCTTTATACAACCGCCCTCGAAGGTTCCTTAGGCGCATTATGGGCGCAAGAGAATGATCAAGGGAAAGAAAGAGCACTCTACTACTTGAGTCGAGTTCTACTGGGGGCAGAAAGTAACTATTCCCTCATTGAAAAACACTGCCTAGCGTTGATCTTTGCGATAACCAAGCTCAGGCACTATGCGTTGGTGCATGAAGTCCGTCTCATATCGAAGGTGGACCCCCTTAAGTATTTAATGTCGAAGGCCATACTGACTGGCTGACTCGCTAAATGGGACCTGCTCTTGATGGAGTTCTCGATAACCTATCAGCCTCTCAAGGCAGTGAAAGGCTAGGCCATTGCCGACTTCCTCGCTGAACATCCGATACCTGCAGATTCTCCTCTGAATTGCGAGCTGCCAGACGAACATGCGTTTGACGCGATTGACGGTGGTGATACCCGATGGGAGCTTTATTTCGATGGAGCATCTTCGATTAAGAAGCGCAAACAAAGTACACCCATAATCAAATCGGGGGTAGGTCTTATCTTCGTGACTCCACAAGGAGGGATAATGCGCTTTGCTTTCTCCTTAACAGAACCGAGGACGAACAATGAAGCCGAATACGAAGCTTTGATAGCAGGCCTCGAGATCGCCATCGACATGGGAATTGAAAATCTCCTCATATATGGAGATTCTCAACTGGTCGTTAGTCAAGTAAACGACGACTATCAAACGTGCAAACCAGAACTGGTGAAATATGGCGAGAGAGTATGGCAATTGCTGACTCAAATTCCCTCCTACAAGTTGGAAAACATACCGCGTGCAGAGAATAGCAAGGCGGACGCGTTAGCCAAGCTCGCTAAGGAACTGGCTGATGAGAACCTCGATGACGTCAGAATCGTGGTACAAAGCCGTCGGGTGCTTGCCCCGGCAGAAATATCTCCGGAATCATCCGAAGAAAAGGGACTGACTGAGCAGACGACCCTGCAAATAAAAGACTGGGAAAAGGCCAAGGATTGGAGAGAAGTCCTTATAGACTACTTCAAATACCGTCGAACGCCCGAAGATGCGTCCTCAAGACATCAGCTTATGAAACAAGCATTGTCTTGCGCCTTCGTCAATGATACTCTGTACAAAAGGTCATTTGATTCTTTATGACTGAGATGCCTGGGACCTGACGAGAAGAGATGAGTCATTCAGGAAGTTCACGAAGGGCTCTGCGGTTCTCACCAAGCAGACCCGAAGATGAAGTTGAAGATAAAACAGATGGGTTACTACTGGTCCACGATGATTCAGGACTGCCTCGAATATGCGAAGCGATGCCACTCATGCCAAATCCATAGGGACTTCATCTACCAGCATCCAAATCCACTACATCCGACGGTGGCTAGCTGGCCGTTCGAGATGTGGGGAACTGATATAGTCGGCCCCATCGAACCAGCATCGTCCAGGGGACATCGTTTCATCCTGGCGACGACTGACTACTTCTCCAAATGGGCAGAAGCAGTACCGTTAAGGGAAGTGAAGACGGAAAATATCCTCCATTTCTTCAAGACGCATGTCATTTATCGGTTTGGAACTCCGCGACGGATCATCTCCGATAACGGGCCAGCCTACAGAAGCCACAAGATCAGTCGCTTCGCCCAACAACATAATATAGACTGGAGGTATTCCTCAGTTTATAATCCGCGAGCTAACGGTCTAGCTGAGGCTTTCAACAAGACCTTGACGAAGATCATAAAGAAGACGGTGTCCCGAAATAAGAAGGACTGGCATGAGAGACTGCAAGAAGCTCTTTGGGCGTATCGAACTACGTTCAAAACGGCCACAAACACAACGCCATACGCGTTGGTATTCGGTACGGAAGCAGTACTCCCCCTCGAAATAGAGTTACCTTCTCTACGGGTGGCAGTCCACTACGAGCTGACTGACGAAGAAAATGCTCACCTTCGGCTTGAGGTGCTTGATGCCCTTGATGAAACCCGGCTCATAGCACAACAAAATCTGGAGGCTTATAAAGCAAAGATGACGCGCTCATATGAAAGATTGACCTGACCGAGGACATTCTGCCAAGGCGAACTCGTGCTAGTGGTCAAAAGACCTATGATCCCCAATCGCGCCAAGCGGGGAAAATTCGAGCCGAACTATGAAGGCCTATACATCATAGACAAGGTCTACCAGGGTGGAGCCTATCTACTCATGGATATGCACGGTGAAAGGCCTTTCAGGCCAATAAACGGTCGCTTCCTGAAGAAATACTACGCTTAATGAGCCACAACCTTGGTCAATGATAGATGACGACGACTATGTCCTCTCGCTATCTTCCTAAGCCCAAACTCTACAAGTAGTAATCGGCCTTCTTCAGCAACGGACCAAAACGTCCTTAAACTAATGACGGACCGAAACGTCCTTAAACTAATGACGGACCGAAACGTCCTAAAACTAGCTGTTGACCGAGATATGGTGGATTGAAACATCACAAAGCCGATATAAAAAAAGAGATAAAAAAAAATAAACGGTATGTCTATAAGCAAAATGGGCACGGATGAAAACCCGAAAGGGCTCCGTGAGTAAAAACAGCAGGGCTACCGGTGAGTGTTCGTGAAAACCCGAAAGGGCGCGACCTCGTAAAAAAAAAGGAGAATAAAAAGAATAAAAAAAAATAATAATAAACGGTATGTCCATAAGCAAAATGGGCACGGATGAAAACCCGAAAGGGCTCCGTGAGTAAAAACAGCAGGACTACCGGCGAGTGTTTATGAAAACCCGAAAGGGCGCAACCTCATTAAAGGACACTTACAAGGTCCTCTCGACCTTGTAAGGAGAAATCACCCGCGTGAGATCCTTACGACTCACAAGGGAGCAATACACTTAGGGATCCTCATGATTCCTAAGGAGAAAATACACTTATGAGATCCTCACGACTCGTAAGGAGAACTCCCTTATGGGACCCTCACGGCTCATAAGATTTGAAAGTCTTAAGTTACAGAGACCTAAACCTATGCTTAAGCAACCCCCACAACCTTCGATATTGCTCTACAAGTGGTTCAATTCTGACCCTTGTACACAATCCACGGGCGCGAATAATCATTTCCCTAACCAAGTCCCATCCGTGACTGGGGATATGTTCGCATGGTGAACAACCCTTGTAGGTCCTCTCGATTTACAAGGAGAAAACCCTCTTGTAGGATCCTTACGACTTACAGAGGAACATAAACTTAGGAATCCTCACGATTCCTAAGGAGAAAATACACCTACAAGACCCTTACGACTTGTAGGGAGAAATACCTTTGTGAGACCCTTACGGCTCATGAAATCAAAAGCCTTAGTCGACAGGACCTTAACCCTGTTCGCTAAGCCACCTTTGTTCGACATCGACAGAGACAAATGATGATTCGCTCCTGGCAATATCCCAGTTGTAGCGGTACTGATGCCGAAATCGGGGTCTAATTCCAGGCTTGCAGCGAAAAGCCAGCAGGCCGCACATGCATACGAAACGCCGAAATGATGGGGCAACTTGCAATAAAAAGCAACAAGTAAAAACGTATGCACACAAAATAGCCGAACTGATTGGGCAACTCGCAATAAAAAGCAGCGAGTAAAAATAAAATAAACAGCCGAAATGATTGGGCACCGCGAAAAATAGCCGAAATGATTGGGCGATCGCGACCTTCGCGATATAAAAGCTGAAATGATAGAGCATCGCGGAGATAAAATAATAATATAAAAAATATGAAATGAATGAAACTTTTGCCCTACAGGTGAGATCACATCGATCCCTGTATACAATCCAAGGGCACAAACAAAGAGGGAACCATACCTTCCCAACAGGCTTCGCCAGAAAGCAAAGCCAAATCTCGATGGTTCACCAACAACCTAGAGACAACCGTGACATTCGTCTCGATACAGCAGACGCAGTGCCAGCAAACGAAGCGAAGATCAAATTTCTAACTTCACGGTGTTGACGATAACTCATATAAAACCTGAAAGACCACCATAGATCATCTCAACCCCAGGGAAATCAGTGTCCTTGGCAGCATCCTCAATTCAGGGAAACTAGCGTCCTTGATGAGAGCTTCCTGATTCGCGTCGGCCCGCAGAGAAACCAGTTTCTTTGCAGGAATACCCCGATTCGTTTCAACCTCGAGGAAACCAGTGTCCTCGGCAAAATACTTCGACTCAGGGAAACCAGTGTCCTTGACGAGAACATCCTGATTCGCGTCGACCCGCAGAGAAACTAGCGTCTTTGCAGGAATACATCGATTCGTTTCAACCCCAGGGAAACCAGTGTCCTTGGCAAATACCTCAATTCAGGAAAACTAGCGTCCTTGATGAGAGCTTCCTGATTCGCGTTGGCCCGCAGAGAAACTAGCGTCTCCGCAGGAATACTCCGATTCGTTTCAACTTCGAGGAAACCAGCGTCCTCGGCAAAATACTTCGACTCAGGGAAACCAGTGTCCTTGACGAGAACATCTTGATTCGCGTCGACCCGCAGAGAAACTAGCGTCTTTGCAGGAATACATCGATTCGTTTCAACCCCAGGGAAATCAGTGTCCTTGGCAAATACCTCAATTCAGGGAAACTAGCGTCCTTGATGAGAGCTTCTTGATCCGTGTCGACCCGCAGAGAAACCAGTGTCTTTGCTGGAGTACTTCGATTCGTTTCAACCTCGAGGAAACCAGCGTCCTCGGCAAAATACTTCAACTCAGGGAAATTAGTGTCCTTGACGAGAGCTGCTCGATTCGTCTCGACTCGTGAGGAAATTAGTGTCTTCGCGAGGACTTCCCGATTCGTTTTGACTTGCAAGATAAAGCCTTGGGCAGCAGGGATTAAAAAACATGTTTCCTAAGCACTGGGACCCTGCAAGTCGGTCTAAAACGGTCTCTTGCATACTATCCACGGGTCTCACTCTCTAAAGTCGAATCTCGACAAGGAGGGAAACAACCGCTTACGAGTCCTCTCGACTCGTAAGAGGGAAAATTCTCTTATAAGATCCTTACGACTTATAAGAGAAAACGCACTTAGGAATCCTCACGATTCCTAAGGAGAAAATCCACCTACGAGATCCTCTCGATTCGTAGGGAGAAAAGTCTCTATGAGACCCTCACGGCTCATAGAGTTGAGAAGTCTTAGGCAGCAGATTTGAACCTGCGGCCTAAGCCATCGCTATCTCTTGAAGAAACCAAGATGCTTACTCTATTATCTGTCAACCATGTTTATAAAGACAGCATGCTGATAATAAGGGAAGGGAGAAAGCAAAGAAATAGTACATGACATTGCAAAGAAAAAATGTGTATCTTTATTTATTAATTCAATCAAGTACAAGGTGAATCGTACAAAAGAATAAAGAATGGATACATCTTATTCAAAAAAGAAATTTTTTACAAGTATATTGATACAAGGGCAGCTACTGGGAAGGAAGCGTCTTAAATAGCCCTATCAGTTGTTCGTGCACTTCCTTCCATGCCTTCTCCTGATCGGTCACCACCGCCAGTTCCGCTTCCACTTGGGCCCGCTGCTGCAAGAAGGATGCAAGCTGCTCCCCAACGGCCTGCTGAGTTGCTTCGCGACCTTGGGCATCACGCTCGGCGGCATCGAGCTTCCGCTTCAGGTGTAGCCCATTAGAGATACGCTCCAGAAGGCCCTCGAAGATAGCCTTCACCTGGGCAGCGTTCGCCTCAACCTCAGCGCGCAGACGAGCCGTCTCGCTTGAGGTCTCTTGGCATTCCCTCAGCCTTAAAGCCGCTTCTTGTTCCAAGTGACGGAAGTAAGAAGCGCTTTGCTCGATCCATGCTGCTCTTTGATTGCTTGCGGCTAAGGTCTCGGGGGCAGGGCGCATAAACTCCGATTGATGCAGGCGGACCTCGATTTCCCTGCAGTGATTAACCTAAAGCTCGACGATGCTTCCATCATGAAAATTCATAAGCGCCGCCAACATCGGGTTAACCTCCGCAGCGAAATCCGCAGCAAATAGGGGAGCGTCTGCGTCAAGCTCTTCGACGTATCCGCTCAGCATGCCTAAGCTCATTATAACACCCTTTGAAGACGGACGTCTCAGGAAGGGGCCTGCCGGCATTATAATGCGAGACTCAAAGGGCGCCAGGATCGGAACGACAGCTGAAGAAACAAAATACGATTAGATGATGGTTCAAGAAATACGAAAAAGTCATCGATGGGATAGTTTACTATACCAGCTGCAGTAGGCGGCAAGGCCGGGAGGGCCGGTGGCGCGACCGATCTTTCATCTCCTCCTTCGATTTGTAGCACTGCAATCAGGACAAGGAAGAGTCAGAAATAATTCCATTACTGAAAAAAGAAAGACATCAATTGGAAACTATACTCACCAACGCCACTGGAGGAAGAAGCGAGTTCAGATGGGAAGGAGAAGTGTGGGTGCAACACCTGGTAGAGGTGATCAAAAAGCACTCCTGCAAGGACGCAATAGTACGACATTAGTACATAGATCATGCGGCCGAAAGATGAAACTGATGGGTCACGAATCCATACCTTCCAACATCTGCGATGGTATGAGAAAAGGCTGAGAGGTGGCCACCGCCAAGACAGTAGTTGACGGCGCCCCCTCGAGCAATGGAGCGTCAGCACTGGCCGCACCTGCGTTAAAAATAAAGATACACATGTCAGGAAGGATTGCAAGATAAAAAAAAGGGGGGACGGTAACCCGAAATTTACCTGATGAGCCACCAGCCGAAACGGAGGCGTCTCCCTCCTCCATCGACATGAGTCCACCTCCCGTGGCCTCATCACCCGACTCTATGGGGGCTGTCGTCATGCTCACGCGGCCAGGAGACGGCGGAGGACCGTAGACGGGGAGAGCGATGATTGGAGCATTGCCAGACTCTTGAGAAAGAGCGTCTGGCTCGTCCTCGGGAGTCATGTCCGTCTCACCCGCTACTTCTTCGGGCTCGGCGGTCGCTGCTGTCTCGTCCGCCGTCGCCATGAGGTCGCCGGTCTCAGGCGCAGCGTCCGCTGCTGCCCCAGACTCAGTTATAACAACCATCTCATTTGCCGCTACCTCGGGCTCGGCATCGACGTCCCTCTCTGGCACAGTTTCCTCAGCCCTCAGCTCGGGTCCAGCAACCCCGGCGACATCGCCCACTGTCGGCTCGGTTTCAGCCGGCGCCTCTTCCTCTGTCCCCTTAGGTTCGACGGTTTCCGCCTCCCCTTCGGTTGGACTTGGCCCTGCAGGATAAGATATATAAGAACCGACAGGTTTTACAATTCTTACAACAAAATCTTGAAAGACACATTACCTGAGGTGGACTGATCATTAGCCTCACGAGCTGCCCGCGCCGCCTGTCTGTAAGCGGTAGACAAGGCGGCCGGGGGTTCTTCGGAAGGAGAAGTAGCAGGAATAGTAGTGCTTGGGCCCGCTCCCACGGTCAAAGCAGCTCTGCGCTCCTTCGCCTCACGCCTCAACCGCTTCCTCTCCTCCCGGGCCGTCGCGACGGACCTCTTCGACGCTTCTTTCATCAAGGTGTCGTCGTCCTCGTTTAGAGTTACCTCCAGAGCCTTCAAGGCAAATCTCATCGGCTCCTCAAGTCGGGTCTCTCGCGGTAGCCCCGAAGAGGCCGAAACATCAGTGGCTGGCCCGGGAAGAGCTCTGCGTCACTTTGCGGGGCCGGCATTGTGGTTCCTGCGATGAGAAAAAGAAAGGGTTAGATCGACCATAACAAAAGGAGAATAAAGACTTAATGAATCGAAATGTACCGAGTCCTAAGGACGCTCTGAGTCGTTCCTCCTCTTGAAAAGTTTTGAGGGAGGCAGCGATGGCTTCTTCAGTGGTGATGCCTGTTTGAAGAAAAGAGGGGAAAAGCATTAGTCAAAGACAATAATAAAAGTACGATGCAATAAAAAAATGCGACTAGTGATTACCCGATTGCGCAAGCTTAGCTAGCCACGCGTCGCGTCTCGCCAATCGCTCTGAAGCTGCGATGGCGGCCGCCAGATCAGTGTCATCTGGCGGCATAACTAATCCTTTGTTGGTCCCGTACTCGCTCAAGCCCTCGCTATAGGGAGCATGAGGTTCCTGACCAAACTCAACGTCAGCAGAGAGGATCGACTTCTTCTTCCTCTTCTGCACGCGAGCCCCGGGTGCACCCAAGATCAATTTGCGTTTCGCAGGCACCTTAGGACGGCGGGTCCCGATATCCGCGCCCACGCCGGACTCCGGCGAAACCACATTTACCGTCTCCACTGGAGCACGGGACGCTGGTGGCGCATCCACAGTATCATGGAGCGGCAATCCACGCGGAGGGCTCAGCACGTGCGGTGACCCAACTCCGGCATCTTTCAGCGGAGGAATGACCGGAGTCCTTGGCTTCAGGGGAGCCTTACAGTCGCCGCCGGGAGGCGCACCCTTGCGGTCAACCAGCATGCGCTTCTCCATATGGATAACTGGACCCATTGCGTGTGCGTACCAAGCCACGTACGCGTTGAGGACCTTGGGAACGCAGCTTGGCTTACTGATGAAGAAGTAGGAGCCCATGTTCAGTCGCATGAAATGGTGCACCGCGCTCTGTATCCCCTCCCTGCTGGCCACGAGCTCTTCCAAAAACGCCTCCAGCGGAATCCCCTGGCTATAGCTGGATTGTTGGGCGAACCGGTGAGGGTTGTACCTCATGAAGAGCGCCATCTCATTCTGCCTGAACACCAGGTAGCCCGGCCGAATGGAGTAGAGGTGAAGAATCTCCAGGGCTTTCAGCACGGAGGCCCCGTCCTTGAAGTCGTTGTGCAGCGCCACCACCGACTTGGAGGTTTCTGAGCCTATGGTTATGACTTTATCCGAAAAAGAAACCTTCGCTCCGACCAGGTGTGGACGAAGGAGCAACCCCCTAGCCTCCCGTGGAGGCGTAACCACGATCGAGGTGCCGACCAGCCGCATGACTCTTGGGAGTCTGCACTTCTCAAAAAACGGAGGGATCTTATGGACGCCGAACACCCCGTGCACATGCATTTCCATCCAAGAGGTGAAGTAGTGCATCGGGAAATTAGCCGGCTGCACCCCAGGTTCATTAGCGTCCGCCGCCATGCTAAGTCCATTATATAGGTGAGCCAACCCGACGATTCCTATTGTCAACTGCAGGCCAGCCACCATCCGATACGCTGGGTAGAAAACGGACGGCCGCATGTGGCGTGGGTGCATGGGGAGCGCAAAGCTGCACAGCCACAATCCCAGGAACCCTACAAAAAAGGTCTCCTCATCCATGCCTGGGACGACAATTTCTGACAAGGGCATGACGGCGGCGCCGGGGAGATAAAAGTCCTTTTGATCATCCTCCGATGTGGGTCGACGGTCCAAGATGAAGCCAAAAGGGTCATCAAGCTGGGCGAACTTCTCGCTCCGCTCCGATAGAAACTCCGGTCGAATGAAGCGGGCAATAAAATCTGCGAAACCGACGCCCCGGACGCCTGATTCCAGATAGAGCCCTTCATATATGTCCAGCACCTTCACCAAGCCCGGAAACTGGTGCTGAATAGCGTTCTCCGGCGTCAGATCAAACACCAGCGGCTTGGTGGCAAAGACGTATTCGTCAGGAGGAAGCAGCTCCTCGTAATGCTCCCCCTCATCGGCAGACCCGAGATTTCAGCGAACTCTTCCAAGGAGATAGAGACTTCTCTGTCCGTCATCAGGAAGGTGTGGGCGGGGATATTCCATTGTTCGATAAAAGCCTTAATCCACCACGTTGGAGGAGAGGGATACTCAAAGAGCGAGACGTAGATTGCCGAATACAAACCAATCTTCATCAGATGAGTCCTCTTCGTCGATAAGATGTATTGGGCCCACTGCAAATATCCGGCGGGTGGTCGCTGGATCAATCCAATGTTATAGGCCTGTCCCCAAGGGCGTGCTTCACCCTGACAGATTCGCCTCCCCAAAATGTCTATTGCCGGCGGCGGCTGCACGGGAATAGCACCAATTGCAGGCTGGAGGAGGTTATCCGAATTCCAATTTTTGACCTCCACGGCATACTTCACCGGGGGTTCATCCGCATAGGGGATCAAAAATATGGGCTCAGATGGCATAGCGAAACCGAAGCTTCGGCGACCCTGGATGATCTCGTTATACCACCTACCCCACAGGTGAAGGTTCTTGTGCTCGGGGTCATGATCCTTGATGAGAGTGAGCACCTCTTGGTCCACTGGTGCCTGGGGAAATCCTCCATCCGAGCGAACAAATGGGAATGATAGGTTCGCAGGCATGTTTCCTGTGGAGGGAAAAAATTAGCCGTCAGTGTTGTAATTCCAACGCTTAGCGTTTTAAAATTTATACCACATTGCAATGCAGTGGGTAGGGGACCAAAAGGGGACCCACAAAATCTGGATGACAGTGCATCAGTTAATAAGACAGCCCCATCATTGGATGGGACTGTCAATTAATGAAGAGATCCCCAAGAGAATATTCTCATTAATGAGAAATCCTTAGAGACAAGGAGAAAATATCCTCTTTCAGAGCAAAGCTCTGTCACAGAGTGACATTTGTCAAACTCTGGTCTCAAGGGAATAAAATTTCCTAAAAAGAGCCTAGCTCTGTAATAATGATGGAAAGATCCATCAAAAGAAAAATTTAACTTTTGAAAAAAAAAGAATTAAAAATTTTGGGATCTTAAAGATCCATGAAAACTCTTAGGAGTTCTTCATTTTCAGATCAAAAAGATCTACATTTGATCCATGAGCACAGCTCTGTTCATGGGTTAAAACCCATGAAATAAGATCTCTGTAGATCTATGGACTTTTGAGAGCAAGGCTCTGTTGATGAAACCCCAAAGGGGTTTTCTTTAGATCAAAGATCTATGAGAGCAAGGCTCTGTTAATTAAAATTAATTTAATTTAAGTTAAATTTTACCTAAGATGATTTAAAATTTGAACTCTGGAGTCCTTAAAAAGAAACGAGACCAAGGCTCTAAAAGTTCTTAAAAACAAGAGCAAGGCTCTGAAAACTCAAGTTCTTGAAAATAGGTAACTATTTACAGAGGACCAAGGGTCCTATTTATAGGCGCTTGCGCCTCTTCAACTTATCAGTTGATCCAATGGCTAAGATCTTGCCACCGCTGCACTCACGTGTGCGCCACGTGAGCGCAACGGTGGGGGGGCATTTGTTTTCCCCAATCAGAGCAAAGCTCTGTTTGAATTTCAAAAATTCAAAAATTGAAGCAACACTTCTAATTTCTTGCGCTGCGCGCAACGCGCCATGTGTCAAAAACTGATATGTCAGCGCAGCGCCCAAGGCAGCGCGCCCAATCAGAGCAAGGCATTATTTAAAACAAAATTAAAGGAAGCAACGCTTCAGTTGCGCTGCGCTCTGCGCTGCGCGACACGTGTCAGCGCAGTTGCGCATGCGCATGCGCTGCGTGACACGTGTCAAGCGCTGGTGCGTTTGCGCCAAACAGAATTAAAATTCCAGTAAGATCTTTCTGTTCTTGTTAAAACAAGAAGATTGTCTTCTGTAAAACAGAAGCCCTTGGATCAAAGATCCAACGGTGGGGAAAATTCCCCAAATCACTCAGAGAATGATCTCTTTAACAAATTTAACAAATTAATGTGCACTATATAAAGGCCCCTAGACCCCAACTCCAAAAAAGAACAAGAGAGAGAAATAGAGAAACTCAGAAAACAGAGAGAGAACTCCTCTAAAGAATTTTGAGAAGAAATTCAGAAAGTAAAAAGAAGGTAAAACCTTTTAAAAAAGAAGAACTTCTTCTGAATAGATCATTGATATAAGAATAAGATCAAGGATCTTCAATAAAAAAATAAATAATAACAAAGGCATTGCCTTTCTTTTTATGAACCATTGGTTCTGGAATTTTAGAGATTCTTTTCTTGAACCCAAAATTGGATTAAGATATTAAAACAGTGCCTTGCACTTGTAAATCTGCACTGTTGCGCTCCTGGGTTGGCGCAAACCACCAGAGAGCGCCACGTGTCAGCTCCAAGACCACTTGCACCATGCGCTTTAAGATAGAGCATTGCTCTCTGAAATTGGCGCAACTCACCAGAGCGCACCACGTGTCAGCAGCGCAACAGCGCAGCGCAACAGCGCAGCGCACTGCGCTTGCGCTCACCAGAGCGTGACACGTGTCACCTCCACGTGCGCTTGCGCTCAATAATTGGCGCAAAGCGCCTGACAGGCCACATGGCCACTGTCAGTATGATTAATGCACTGCATTATTTACAGAAGGGCCAAGCCCAATTAAAAAAGGCCTAACAGGCCTAATAAAATGCAATGCATTGTTTTAAAAAAAAAAGGGCAGAGCCCAAACAAAAACAGATGCTGTGCATCATTTAAAAGGGACAGAGCCCAAATCAAAAAGGCCTAGCAGGCCAAAAGAAAATGCAGTGCATTATTAAACAGGGGCAAAGCCCTAGCATAGGCCTAATAGGCCAAAGATAAAAATGTTGAATATTCTCAACTGGACTTAGCCCAAACATGACCGTAAGTCCTCAAATTAAATTGACTGAGCATGGCTGCTCCCTTAAATCAATTTACATCCGGTTCAGGGGTACATCTCTGAACTCCTCTGACACCTATCGTTGTAATCCCTCAACGACGTCAGAGAGGTGACGGGTCCCGACAACCACACATCAATACGGACTGTGGGGTCCTTAAACCCATGGACTTATGCGTCCTTAAACTAATGGACTAATGCGTCCTTAAACACATCTATATGGACTATAGGGTCCTTAAACTCATGGACTTATGCGTCCTTAAACTAATACCCATCCCCAAAACTGGAAATGGACCACCATGTTCCTAAACTGGCAATGGACCGCAATGTCCTTAAACTACCTACGGACCACTATGTCCCTAAACTGGAACAATAGAGCCCCCAAATGCTTTTTTTTCGGATCTAAACGATCCCGTTTAAGTTGATCTTAGCCTCAAACATGGCTAACGTATCCTTAAACATTCAAACAGACTTTAGTCCCAAATTGGACTATAAGACCCCCAATCAACTTTGGTTCAAGGGTACATCTCCGAACTCCTCTGACACCTGTCATTGTAATCCTTCAACATCGTCAGAGAGGTGACGGGTCCCGACGGTCATATACTAAATGGACCACTACGTCCCTAAACTGGAACAATAGATCCACTAAATGCTCTTTCCGTTAAGTTGATCTTAGTCTCAAATTAGACTAACGTATCCTTAACAAACGTTTGAGTTGATCTTAACCTCAAATATGGCTAACGTATCCTCAAAACAAAACCCCAAACCCAAATCTAAGTAAATATGGATTTGGACTAATCCACGTCCTACGGGTGACGACATAAATTAATCTCCGTATACAATCCATGGGCAACCACAAACAAAACAAACACAGACGACACGAAGTGAAATTCTGGAGAAGGAGAAAGTTGTTACCGCGATGCGGTAGCGTAATTAACTGCAGGGGCTTGCGCTTGCAGGGAAGAGCGTCCCCATAATCAAAAACCCCTCAAGCGAGGGGGAATCTGACGAAGTCTGCTACATCGGCCGCATCCGTCTAAACCTCCGATATATGGTGCCATAAATCAACTTGGCATCTTCGGAGAGGTGGACGGATAAAACCAGATAGCATCTGTCCCGAATCTCAGGAAAGACGTCTCTACGTCGCGCCGCCATTCGGAGGGGAACATGTTCTATACGCCATCCACCCGACTTCTTCCGTAGATATAATCTACTCACCTTACTTCTTGTGTGCCGATGCCGATGTCGCCATCTTCATCTTCAATGTCTCGACATCACGTGGGGTACCTACACATATACACAATCGCATATGCGCATTAAAATCACATCGGAAAACCAAAAACGGCAGACGCTACGCTCATAGGTAAAAACCTATAGCCTCGCATGCAAACATGACCAATAACCATAGTCGTTAACGTCCAAACGCCACACGACGAAAATGAAATATCAAATACCAAAATCCATGCTAAAACAAGTCGTAAAACAATGCACCAACACAAGAAAATAATCCCAGATTTTACCCTAGGTGAAATCAGCCAATTTTGCATATGTCAAGGGTCTAGTTTACAGGAGATAGAGCTACAGACCAAACACGAACCAATTCCACCCTGCTCTGGCCGCATATTGCGGCCAGAATGAATTTATTTGCGGCCATGGTTGAGGGTAAGGGGCTAGGGTTTCAGTGGGGGGTCCTAGGCTGCCTGCATGTGTCACCGTCTTTGCTAAATAATTTTCAGGTCACCCGGGTGTTAGCAGATTTCAATATACACGCACAGAATCCACAATTCTTTCGATATCGGGTTTCTAAATCCGTATTCCGGGGTTCTAATCTCTGGTTTGGGTCTGAATTCTAGCTCTAGGGGATTTGTATGGCCTCTACTGAGCTCAATTACACATCACAACTCAAAAATTCCATAAAGCCTAACTAGAATTTCCCAAGTCTCACTAAACGACACCAAATCGTTTCTAAACAAACATGGATGTAAAAGTAATGGAAATACTAGGCTAATGGTTAAGAGAATATCTCATTTGGCAACTCAAGAAAATTTTTGAGTTGCCCCAAGTGTCCAAAATGCAAGCTTTCTTGGTCCAATGTGTTGCTAGTGAGCTCATGCACATTTTTAATGAAGTGGGTATTGGGTTTTGAGATGTTTTTAATGGTGTTTGAGAGGATGAAGAGGGGGAGGGAGTGAGGGCAGCAGCAGCAGCAAGAGTGAGGGAGAGGAGAGAAGATGATGAAGAAATAAAGTAATGGGAGCTTGGTCCAAGGTTTGACCTCTTACCCTCTCATTCTCTCTCATGCTCATCCCTCCATTCTTTATTCAAATCCCTTTTTTCTTTTCTTTTCTTTTCCTTTTCTTTTCTTCTCTTTAATCTTATAACCATGCATGATAAAAAGAAGAAAGCATGAAGAAAAATGTAACAAGTGCTAAAAAAACATGTCTATGATTTGCACAAAACAAGCTTAATGCGCGATTAGCGATATTTAATCGCGATTAGCACTAAATTGGTGTATAATTAATCATAAAAACTTAAAATTTGCATAATTCACATAAAACACCATCTTTTAGTAATTTCCATAATTTTCCAAATTTTCCCCAATTTATCGGTATTTAATTATACCGCCTTATTAAAATATTCAATATTTTATTATTTAATTATAAAAATTCCCAAAAACAATATTTTATTTTTTTGAAATGTTACATATTATTATTGTAGTAACACCCCATACTTAATAAAGTGCATACATACCATTAATTCTATATCTATTCGCATACCATGTCACATTATTACATATTGTTGTTATATCGACACCCCATGCTTGATATTGTACACCTTACATAGTCATGATGTAACCCCTGATCGATATTTGTGCATCCACGCTTTTATTGTACATCCGTACTTTCACCTTGATCCAATACTTGCTACAGTTTGATTATGAGCACCTGTTTGATACCTGTGCACTACTTGACATGACCTGATACACCACTACTTGACATGACCTGATATATCATTACTTGACATGTTACCTGATTCTGTCTCTAATGCCTGACATGTTGTCCCGATGGACATATCCTGTTGTCTGTATAGACAAACCTATTCCTGCTTGATCCTGTGTTGGCATTAGTCCCAGATTTATCAATACCTGACTTGAACACATAACTTGGGGGCATGGGGAAATCAATGATGAAACATGACTTGTAACTTGACAGTTCGATGCTTATACTGATCAGTTTTACGGGCTAGGCCAGCCCCGGGATGCTGCTGCTGACATCATTCGTCTGTACATGTTACCTGTTTACTGCCTAGCGGCACGTCTCGGATTCAGCCCGAGAGTCTTGACCGTAGTCCCGGGCACGCACGGGATACTATGGAGTTACATCGACGATTCATCAAATTGATTTCACAGACTTGAGAGCAGTTAACCCAGTACCACAGTTTAGTTTCACCGCTGCACTTCACATATACTGTTACACTTCACCGTTCTATATCCTTGCTCACTTATTACATTCATGTACCATTTTATAATTCATGCCTGCGTTCCTGTTACTCCATGTTTATATTATTGTTGATATTATGACGCACTGACGTCTGGGTTTTGCATGGCCCAGATTCTCTACTTTTGTCGCAGGCCGAACAGGAGTACTTCAGCCGACAGGCCGAGCAGTGAGGACCTGTTAGTATTTTAGTTTAGTTTCTTTCAGCATTTTCATTCCTGATGTGAGCCCGTATTTGGGACGTACCTTCCAGATTGTTATTGTTACTTGATTTATTACTTCCGCATATTATTTCTTGACTCGTTATTTCTGGCTCATGGACATGTACTAGATAGTTTCTTTTATTTTCCTGTTCTTGATATCTAAAGACAGCTGTAATGTGACTCTGGAGGGATGTTTCCTAGCCACAGGTAGCATGGTTGGCTCTGTCACGTGCCGGTCTTAGCGCACTCTGGGAAGCGGGGCGTGACAGGGTTTGTTTGGTATCAGAGCCATAGGATTTAGGTTAATCGGGTTTGATTCTTTTTGTAGTTGGGTATTGGACCCAATACACGAATCAGAAAACCCGTAATTAGGAATATGTCCTGCCACATTGTTGTCATGATTCTTGAATCTTATTTTTCTCTTGACCCTTTATCTTGACGAGATGGATGACTTTGCATCTCGGCTTGAAATCCTTTTGGTTCTATTGTTTCTCCCTTCCTATTCCTTCGATTCTGATACTAGGATTTGGGCGACTTGAACGGAGTTATGTGATTGTACCCATGAACTGCAGCTTGGTTATAATGCCGTACTCTATTTAAGTAACTTGGAGTCCTGGTCTTGATTCATTTCCTTGATTCATGGTCGTGAATTTACCTTGGTTCTCTCAGTTTCATTGCTTACCAGTTCATGTTTTGCAGATTTCTTGGTGATCGATACCGGCAGTTTTGATGTTGTCTTGGGAATGGACTTTCTCGGCACTTTCCACGCTCACATTGATTGTAGGGCAAAGAAAGCAATTTTCTAGATTCCCAGACATCCGGAGTTTGATTTTGCTGGAGATAGCAGTTCTGTCGGGCCAGTCAAGTTTAGGGCTAGGCCGACAAGCAATGTTCTTTCGACAATGGAAGCTGATAAGGAGGAAGCGCCAGCTGTAGTTCGAGAGTTCATGGACGTGTTCGAAAACATCTCGGGTTTACCGCCAAAATGAGATGTGGAGTTCGCGATCGATCTTTTTCCTGGTGCAGCGCCAATCTCAAAGACGTACTATCCGATGACACCAGTGGAGTTGGAACAAGTCAAGAAGCAGGTTACCGAATTGCTAGAGAAGAGTTGGTTTCGCAGCAGCAATTCACCTTGGGGAGCTCCAGTTCTTCTAGTAAAGAAGAAAGATGTCACAAGGAGGATGTGCATCGATTATCGAGAATTAAACCGGGTGACTATTAAGAACAAGTACCCGATCCCTCGCATTGGAGAATTGTTCGAGAAGCTTAGTGGCGCGAGGGTATTCTCGAAGCTGGATTTGCGATCCGGATATCATCAGGTCTGAGTTAAATCAGAAGATATTTGCAAGACTGCTTTCCGAACTCGGTATGGACACTACGAGTATTTAGTGATGCCATTCGGAGTCATGAATGCAACGGCGATATTTATGGACTTGATGAACCGAATCTTTTCACCGTTCTTGGACCAGTTTATTGTGGTGTTTATTGATGATATTCTGGTCTACTCAAGGAGCCTTGAAGAGCATGCGGAACACTTGAAGATCGCACTGCAGACATTGAGGTAAGAAAGACTGTATGCAAAGATGAGCAAGTGCGAGTTTTGGCTTGAAGAAGTGAAGTTTTGGGGCATGTCGTATCTGGAGATGGAATTGCCGTTGATCCTGAGAAGATTGTAGCAGTTCGAGATTGGCCGATTCCGAAGAACATAGCAGAGATCAGAAGTTTTCTTGGACTTGCCGAATATTACAGAAGATTCGTGGAGAATTTTGCCCGTTTGGCTGAGCCTTTGACCAAGCTTACGCGCAAGAAAGTACCGTTTGTACGGACGGATAAGTGTGCGTCAGATTTTGAGGCGTTGAAGCTAAGGTTGATAACCGCTCCTATTTTGACCGTACCAGACGGTTCCGGAGGATTGGTGATTCACAGCGACGCATCTGGGAAAGAATTGGGATGTGTTTTGATACAGCATGAGAAGGTTATAGCTTACGCATCGAGACAGTTGAAGATCTATGAGAAGAATTACCCAACTCATGATTTGGAGCTAGCAGTTGTGATTTTCGCTTTGAAGATTTGGAGACACTACTTATTGGGCGAAAGGGTCGAAGTATTCACTGATCACAAAAGCCTAAAGTACGTGTTCACACAGAAAGAGCTTAACATGAGGCAGCGTAGATGGTTGGAGCTGATGGCTGACTGCGATCTTGATCTTAAGTACCATCCGGGGAAAGTTAATGTTATGCCGGATGCGCTTAGTCGGTTGCCAGCAATTCGGATGTTGACTGCACAGAAGGAGCTTATCGAAGACTTTCGGAGATTCGAGTTGGAGATCGTGCTACCGCATTCTTCGAGACAGTTGATGCAGCTGCAAGTACAGTCGTCAGTGATCGAGAATATTAAAGCAGCGCAGTCACGGGACCCAAGATTGCAGAAGTTTCGAGAACAGGTTGAAGCTGGACTTCGAACGAACTTGTTGATTCATGAAGATGGTTCGTTGCGATATGGTAGCCATTTGTGTGTGCCAAAAGGAGATATTCGCGAAGAAGTTATGAAGGAGGCGCACAGTTCCGCATATTCCGTACATCCAGGAGGCACGAAGATGTACCGTGATCTACGACAGCATTTCTGGTGGGAAGGCATGAAAAGGGAGATTGCTCGCTTTGTAGTGAAGTGCTTGGTGTGTCAGCAAGTTAAGGCTGAACATCGAAGGGTTGCTGGTTTATCGCAACTACTTCCAATTCCTCAATGGAAGTGGGAATATATAACCATGGATTTTGTAACAGCTTTACTGCGGAGTCCAAAGGGCTACAATGCAATTTAGGTGATTGTTGATCGATTGACCAAGGCATCTCATTTCATACCATTTCGAGTTGGTCAATCAACGGAAGCATTGGAAGAACGGTACATGCAGGAGATTGTGAGATTGCATGGAGTACCTGTGAGCATCGTTTCAGACCGTGACACCCGATTCTTATTGCACTTTTGGAGGAGTTTACAGGAAAGTTTAGGGGACGCGATTGAAGTTTAGCACCGCTTATCATCCTCAGACAGATGGCTAGTCGGAGAGAACGATCCAAACTCTTGAAGATATGTTGAGAGCTTGCATGTTGGACTTCAAGGGTTCGTGGGAAGATCATCTACACTTGGTGGAGTTTTCGTACAACAACAGTTTTCAGGCGACTATTCAGATGGCTCTATTCGAAGCATTGTATGGTCGCAAGTGTTGTTCACCTGTTTGTTGGGACGATGTTGGAGAACGAAGATTGTTGGGACCGGATTTGATCGTGCAAACAGTAGAGAAAGTTAACACTATCCGGAATCACATGAAGGCATCACAAGATCGACAGAAGAGTTGGGCCGACACATCGAGAAGACCTCTAGAGTTCGCGATTGGTGATATGGTATTCTTGAAGATATCACCGACTAGAGGAGTGATTCGTTTTGGGAGTCGAGGCAAGCTTAGTCCTCGATTCGTGGGGCCTTTCGAGATTATGGAGCGTGTTGGAGAAGTGGCTTATCGATTGGCTTTACCACAATCTTTGGCGAATGTTCATGACGTATTTCATGTATCTCAACTCCGTAAGTATATTCGAGATGAAACTCACGTGCTGGATCATTCGGAGCTGACTGTAAGAGAGGATTTGACCTTTGAGGAACGACCGATGTCGATTGTTGATCGAAGAGAAAAGGTCCTTAAGAACAAGGTTATCCCTCTCGTACTTGTTTCTTGGGGAAATTGCTCGCATGGAGAATCGACTTGGGAACGAGAAGACGAGATTCGACAGAAGTTTCCACACCTATTCTTATAAATTCTTGATTGTTTACCTTTTCTTGTCTTGGGAATTTCGAGGACGAAATTCTTTGGTAATTGGGTATAATGCAACACCCTAGTTCATTTATACCAATTCTAGTGCACGTTTTTTTTTTTTTATGGTATTTTCCTGATTTACTGTGCTTTGGATGCGAATAGTATTTTGACATTTGTATTTGCATCCGACCCGACCCGCTTGCTTAAAACCTGTCTTGGTTCATATTTATGATTTATCCTGACTTGTTACATAAACTTGTGCACTTTCATGTATACTGCATACTTGCATTTTATCTGGCATTTGCATTTTTACAATATAACATTTTAAGTCACATAAAATATTTTAAAAATATATTGCATGGCCTGCTTGATACCCCAACCCTGTGGTAGCATCCGCGGATCTTCTTCTCGTCCCGTTCAGTGAAACAGACTTGTTTGGATGGCTACGCGCACGTACGTGCATCCGTTCTTGGGGGTATGCATTTTCGTTACCCGGACATTCATTTTTAATTTTGGTCGTCACATATATTTTTCGTATTTTAAAACTGAATTTTTAGACCCGACCCGGGCGTGTTTTGGACTAAATCTGTATTTACCAGAAAATCCAATTTTATTTAATATAATATTTATATTTAAAATTTGATTAACAGTTTAAAATTTTATACAACTTACAAATCTTTTTTTTATTATTTTAAATCTTTTTCGTAAGAACCCCACTCTCTCTTTCTCTTTCTTCCTGGCCCCCACCACTCAGAGTCTCTTTCTCTCTCTCTCGCTGTCTCTTTCCTTTTTCTTTCTCTTTCTCTCTCTCCTCTCGCAGTTACTGTGCACTTCTCCAGTGCGATCACCGCCCGACGCATATGGTCACCTCCCTTCTTCTTTTTCTTCTTCTTCTCCTCTATTTTAGCCCTCGCCACGAGAACCCACACCAAGAAACCCTAGCTCCCTCTGCCTCCTCAACCCTAACCCTAAAACTTCATCACCTCTCTTCTCTCGACCTCGCCTCCACCCTCATCTCCATCATCTCTTTCCTTCTTTCTCCTTCTTCCTCCTTCCCGAGCTCACCCTGCACCCTCAACCCAATAGAACCCATCGTCGCCACCTTCACCTCATCGCCGGCGATCACCCCACCTCGCCGTCACCACAACCATCTCCTCCTCTCCCTCTCCTCTTATCTTCTCCCTCCTACACCAGACCCTAACTGCACCATTACCCCAAACTCCACACCAACAGAGCCCAGCTTGCACCCTGCACCCTCGTCGGCACCTCACCGTCGGTGACCCCGACACCACCACCTCGTCTCCCTGACCCCAGCGCCAACTCCAGTGAGCCCCTCTCTCTTCTTCTTCTTATTTTCCATTTTCTTTTCTTGATTCTTGAATTCTGTATTTTCCACGATCGCCGGAGTCGCGTCGCCGTTGCCGTTCCGGACGGCCCAGTGGACGTACCTTACCTGCAAGATCACCCTCTTGCATTGTTTGGACTCGTCCTGTGTGCCGTGCGTGCGTTGCGATATTTTACCGACGTCGGACGTGCCGTGCGTATCCGTATCGTGATCCATCGAAGCAAGTTTATCTTGCTACATGCTATGTTACTCTATTTACATCTATTTGAATAAATATAACACTTGTATTTTAAATCATGCATCCCATGTTTAGTTTTACACTTTTACGACATCCGTATGCATCCGTACAAGTTATTTCACATCTAGTGCTTGCAAACCTATATTGTTACCTACTATATTACAATATACTGCACCCAATCGAATATTTACATCTCATATTGTTTAGTTGTACATCCTGCATTTACCAGTTTATCATTTTACTGTTATATGACGTCCGTGTGCATCCGTATCATTATTTACATGTTTAGTTGCATGCTAAGTCATCTTGCTACATGCTAGGTATAGTAGTATGCATCCATATGAGTAAAAGGTTACCCGTTTATCACATTGTACATCCATACTGAAGTTTTACTGTTTTCGGATACTTGTTTGCATCCATATCATTTAAAATATATATAACTGCATCTATAGATCACATTAATTCATATTATTATTGTAGTAACTGTTAGTTATATGTATGCCCTAGAGGCCATTACTGTACATAGGATGTATATTGTAGTGGATGCTGGGACATATATAGGGAGGACTTTCTTGCTCGACATGATAGTATGCTATCTGGTTGCTCTTTACCTTAACGTGTACACAGATTGTCTCTCTATTACATGTTGGTAAAGCCCTTAGGATGTGTACTTGACTACCTGGACTATGATGCGGATCATACTAGTGGGGACATGGTAGTCCATAAGTACATCCTTGAAAGTCCCTAGTCGTGGGTGTATCGAGATGGGGCATCGATATACCAGAGTAGACTAGCGTGTACCTTCTCGACCCATACAGATGGGCGATGGATGATCCCATATCCATCGGTGTTTGACATCAGAGATGATATACGGGTGCTCAGTAGAGACTGGGTACACTGGACGGACTCGCCGAGAACTCCCAGATGGTATTATACCTTACATTAGATGGCAGTTCTCTGGTGACACTGGTACAGAGTAGTCTGTTGACCCGAGATCGCCATAGAGTCTTGTGTGGTTCCCACTGTGCTTTGATTTCCATCTTACCACGTCCAAGAGGGCGTGCAAAACGGTGGTTTTTGGGTACAGTCCCGAGTCACATGGAGGCAATGAGCGATAGGAGGGGATTCGTCTCTCCCGGTATAGGGAGTTGATGTTGCGCTGTGTTCGATTGGCTATAACAGGAAATCCCTGGCCAGGGTTGCTGAGATTTACTGGTAAGTGTTACCAGTAGTTTCTCGAATTGTTATAGATCTCATATCGACACGACTTATCGAGCTATTGGGATCTGACGTTTACCACCCCTAGGCAAGATATGCGACATATCAGACGACGAGACCGGACTGTACGGTAGTGTTACTGGTTGGATTCACTGGAGTGTGAGCGGGCTTGCTCGTCGATCTTCTGATCGCTCAATACCCGGGTGGCCGTTACGTTTAGCAGACCGCTTGCGGCTTGTGGGTGTTTGATATGATCATCACCTGCTGCCGGCGTATTGACGAGTCTTTAGAGTCCTACACAGAGGTTTCCTGGCTCAAGCGAAACGAAATAGGAGCGCATATGAGATATGTGCGGGACCGAGAATAATACGTGTATGTGATACCGTATTCCATTCTCGCGATGAATGTGTCGAATGGTTGTATGCGATATAACCTAGTTATCGAATCAAGGATTGATTCGATAAAACGATACATTGGATATTAGTCGGTTGTATGTGATATGACCGGATCGTTAAATCAAGTGTTGATTTAATGATTTAATGCATAATTATATATTTGATATATTACTTTGCATTAACTAGTATTGGTTCACTTTAAATGGATTTTCTCACTTGGATTGTGTACATTGTATATGTGATATACTTTTGTACACAAGATTGTATCATGTTTGATGATACATGCTTTTTGGGTTAAGTGTAAATAATTAAACCATGGTTAAGTTGTTGATTAGGGTTTTTACTTATTCATTTATCTTATTTATTTATTCATTATGAATAAATTGAAAGATAAATGAATGGTGGCTTCATTTGTTTTTAGTTGAAGCTTCATGAAGCTTTGACTAATTGACCTTTTTGTTCTCATCCTTAACCCTAACCATTCAACCTAACCTTAGTCAATTCTCTACACTTAACTAAGGTTAAGATTATGATAAGTATTCATTTTTATTATCTATTTTAAATAACTTATCATATATTCTTCTTCTTCTTCATCTTCTTTCATGAAGAAAGCTTCACTTCATCAATGGTGATTGATGAAATCAAGTGAGAAATCAAATTCTAAAGTCTACCCACTTCTTATTTCTTCATCCTCTTTCTTCATCCTCTACCTCTTGCCAAGTAGTAGAGTGTGTTTTCTTCACAAGTTTCTTGACTTGGTGAAGTTGGAGCTTGATCAAGTGATGCCTCGACGTAGATCATCTTCGGCACGTCGTCGATGACCTAGCCCGTCCATTCTCCGATGAAGCCGACGCTAGAGCCCGGGGTTCGACTTGGACAGCGAGGAGACTTCATTGCGGAGCTAGGGAGGTGGAGCACCGGATCTACAAAGGTTGTATTTCCGTTATCTTATAGTTTAGTTGTAAACTAGCTCGCTTTATCGCCTAAACTTCTAGCCAACGATCTAGTCTAGGGTTTCTCGGCACCGTATTTTTGAAATTGGCATGGTTGATGCCTTGTGAGACCTCTTGAGAGTGCCTAGAAACCCTACAGTGGTATCAGAGCCTAGCTAGAGCCTTAGGCGAAGTTTAGACGGAGTTTGAAGTTCGATCGAACCGAAACCCAACCCCAAAAATTGCTCTCTGTACTTTTTCTAAAATCGTGGATTTTTCCAAATTAAAAATATGCAGAAAACTTAGCAGGGAATTATAAGAATTACGGCGCAAAATTTATTGCATGAACAGTGTAATAAGCGGCGGAACCGCGGCGTTAGCCTAGCTTATGCGGCGGTTCCGCGGCCGAAGTGTGACATCAGCCCTAACAATTTGCACAGTAATTCATTGTTTCAAGTGCTGAGTTCTCTGGGTATTTTTAAAATTTATTCAAGAGTTGAATTTTCTGGGGTTGTTTTGGGGATTCGGTGTTTCGATCGGAGTATCAAATTTTGTCTGTGTGGCTTTACGGATAAATTTTAGAATATGTTAAAAAAGTTCGACCGGATAAAAATACCCAATTTTTCCCCTGTCGGGAAATTTCCAAGCGTTGGATCTTTCCGTAGTTTAAAGACGTTCTAAGTAGTGCAAGTAACTCGATGGACCCTCTAGAAGACAACAAACCTTAACTCGATTATGTGACCGTCTTGAACTGCCCTTTGAACTTTCGGGTTTGGGACAGTACGGCGTGCCACATGTGAGGTGTTGGCTTGACCCTTCTACGGCTGGACCGTTGGTACTGAGGCACGAACTGAATGTTTTTAGACTTGTTTCATGTGTTGATCTGTATCGGGAAAACTTGGGTGTTCGATTGTTCGATCGGAAAGTTTGACATTTTCTATTTATCCGGAATGGGATACAATAATTGGAATTCACAAGAAGTTATGAGATAACTGAATGAATGTTATAAACACAGCAGTTTAGTCTCACTTGATTGGTTGCCACGGAATTTTGATGTGATCAAAAGTCCGTCGCAATCACGTAGCGTACGCGGATACTCGCCGGGTAAACTTAATAGACAGCTACACCCCATAGCCTCGACCAAGTGACTGTAGGAGAACCCCGTCGCCGAAAGCATCCGTTCGGGTGCTTGCGGTAGCGGTGTTCCGCCTTGGTGCACTTCGTCGTCGGTATCGGGGGTGCGACCGTCTACTAAAGTTTGCGACGAGCATTCGATCAAAATGTCGGGAATCTTGTTGAATTGCCCGACGTGATATTGAAAAGAGTTTTCGATTTTGAGACTAAAATGCGGGGTTTATAATTGTTAGGTATGCGATATCTAAGTAATTCATTTGGTCAGGCATGCGATGTCTAAGATGGTTGCGGATTCCAACTGTTGTAGTTTTACACTTTCTTTTCTGTGACCGTAAGTGTAATATGTGATATCGCCGGTTTCGTTGCTATATGTCAACGATAATTGGGATGCGCATATTTACTTACGTTGATGACATGTGATGTTATGTGTTGCTGGATATGTTATATTGGATCGTCGTGTTTGAATAGCCGGGGTTTTTTATGTGAGATGAGTGTTTTTTATTTTCATTCATGTAAAAACTTGTATGTAATATTCTTTTATTGGGGCACTTTCAGGTTGCGGAAGTAGTCACCCTTTGTATATTATTTACTTTTCCGCACTAGGATAGACCCAAGGAGGAGGGCACAAGTAACCGGGTTCTGGAGTCCAGAGGGAGACCAACTCGAGGAGTCGAGTCCGGGTCTCCTAACTCCAGAATTGGTAGGGTTGCTTGCCGCTCTCGTAGGGGTATAGGGGTGTGGGTTTGGCTATTCATCGCGACCGTGGAATCCGTGTTTTATACTGGCTCATATTGAAAACACGGACGTCCTAGTATATCCAATATTTCATATGATTCTTCTGCTGCGATATCTGTGATGTGATCATGTGATGTTCTGTGATAGATACAGTATATAGTATATATGATATATTATATAGACGTTACTTATGTTTTACACCCGCGCTAGCCCTGCCCCGCTCTGTCGTTAGTTACCTAACCTAACGGTCCACGAGGGGATATCGAGGCGAATGCGGATGGCATAAGTGTACGTCGTATTTATCTGTGATGTTTAGGTAATTTAAATGATGGGACTTCATTAATGAGATTAATGAAATAAAAGAAACCTAAGATATTGTAGAATCGAATTTCAAAATAAAACAGGTAGCTATAGTTCTTGCTTTGCACAGCGATATATATGATATATCCTACACCTTATTCGATGAGGAAAGGACCGAGATCCCTTCACCGGGAGTGACTCCTTTAGCAATAACTGGCAGATGCTACACACTCGGTTTGTCTTTTGATTGCTTTTAAGTGTTTTTGCTTTGCACAGTGATATATATGATATATCCCGCACCTCATTCGACGAGGAAATGACCGACGATCCCTTCACCGGGAGTGACTCCTTTAGCAAAACTAGAAAAGCCTAAAAAACACTCCATTTCAAAATTCATTCGATCCTACAACGATATCAAGTTCATTACGCAATAGGTTTTCAGAAAAACCTGTCGTAGCCCTCCGTCATTTCAGATAAGTCCTATTTAGTATTCGTGCTACGTTTGTTGGCCTGCGTCAAGGCGTAGTGTGCGGTAGCTAACTAGTATTTATCTGCTTATGCATATGATGCAGATTGGATTAGGGTAGTCGTGCGACTTTGTTGGCCTGCGTCAAGGGTCGTGCGGGTGGGTTTAATTCAATCAGGAAATGACGGGTTGAACTTGACTAGCGGACTATGGTTTGTTGGCTTGCGTCAAGGTCATAGGACGCATGGGGCAAAAGATTATCGGGAATTTCAAGTGTTGAAATTTGCAATGAGATTGCATACCTTCTATGAGATAGTTGGATCCCGATACCCGCTGAGAGTAATTGTTACTCCTGGGAGAGTTTTACACATTACAATTAGCCGATCAAGTAGGTGTCTAGAAAGGTGTCAACGGGGTTACGCCTCTGGGAAAACGAGATTTTACATTAATTAGGTTCATGCGAAAGCACGGGGGACCTCCCTCAAAGTACCGACACTGGCCTGGCTGAAAGATTGGCGAACTTGTAGTGTGTAATTAATCCCGGCTAGTCTTTCCTTTTAGGGTTTGAAGGAAGATTTGATAAAAAGCAGTGGGAGCCATCCTGATTAGATAAAATAATAACCAATCTATTCTTGCAAGAGCGCACGCTGAGTGTTTTCTTCTCTCTCTCTCCAGGTAGCGACCATATCACGCCTTAATCAAGATAATAAAACGGATTATTGACCGAACCCGCTTGTTATACTGAGCTGGGGAACGTTGGTCCCGCTCCAACTTATAATTGTTATAAGACAGAGCAGAAAATTGGGGAATACCAGATTTCCCGTGCCGCCCAAACGAAGAAAGTGCATGATGATGCATCTCCTTCGGGTGTGTTCGTTACAAAGAACTGTTTCTCAGTATCCTCTGCATCCTGGGTATATGATACCGGATCAGGATCCCAGATATGTAATCTGTTACATAGGGCTACAAAAGGGTAGAAAAACTGAGAACGGGTGATAAGTTTCATGAGGCAGAAAACGGGGCAAGAGTTGCAGCCAAGTCTGTTGGTCACTGTCACCCTGTATTGTAATACATTGATTCTGAACGAATGTTATTAGATACCGAACCTGATATACAAAATCATATCTGTCTCTTTATTAGTAAAGAAACGATAAAATTTTGTATTGTTGGATAATGTTTTGAACATTTCCTATATCAAAAGTTGATCGGTTCAGGCACGTTATCTAAAAGCATTAATGTTCTAAATCAAACTACAGTTCTTAGTATACAGAACACACACAAGAGGAAGAGTTCAGAAATGAACGGATCCTTCTTGTGGCATTGTAGACTAGGTCATATCAATGCGACCCGACTGGCTAAAGTTACATTAAGATGCATATTTAAATCAGTTTGAATTTACATCTTATGAAACTTGCCAGTCATGTCACGAAAATAAGATGACCATAGCTCTGTTTATTGGAAACAGAGAAAGAGTTAGTGAACTCTTGGGACTGATACATGATGATGTATGTAAGGTCTCCTGTCTACACATGCCAGGACTGATTCTTTATACTTCATTATATTCTCGGATAATCTCTCAAGATTCAGACATATGTTCCTGTTGAAACACAAGTCCGAACCTTTTGAGATATTCACGGAATATAAGCGAGAAGTAGAAAACCAAAATACGGGTAAAAGTATTATGTCCTTTGATGAGATCAAGGAGGAGAATACTTGTGCATAGAATTTCTGGACTATTCTAAAGGAGAATGAGATTCTCTCTCAGCATTACTCCTCCATATACACCATAGCACGATGGTATGTCGGGGCGGAGCAGATACACCCTATTTGATATGGTGTGCTCTATGATGAGTACTACTGAGTTACCTTTTTCCTATTGGGTGTTATGCACTTGAGAAGTTGCATACCTATTGAATAGGGTTCAAATCAAATCTGTTACCTACCACTTCATATTTGATATGGTATGGGAAGAGCCCATATCTTAAGTTAGTTAAGATTTGGGGTTGTCCGGCCTATGTCTAAAAGCAAAATCCGGACAAGCTCGAGGCAAGGTCTGTAATGTAGAACTGGAAAGGTTCCAGCTATACAAAATACAGCAGATAATTTGGTAGAACCAAAGGATTCAGTAGATTCCAACGAACCTCAGCCTCTCCGCCGATCTAGTAGGGTTCCTTACCCACCTGAGAGATACTTCGGTTTCTCTATGACAGTGGGAGCGAGAATTGCATCATGAGATGATGACCCAACTAGTTTCGAGCTGGCCATCAAGAGTAAGACTCTATAAGAATGGCTGGATGCTTAGTGATCTGAGATGGAATCCATGTACACCAACAAAGTATGGACTTTGGTTGCTATATCTGAAGGGTTAAATCCCCATCAGGAGCAAGTATATCTCGAGAAGATTACTTGGTGTAAATGGAAAAGTTGAGACTTTCAAAGCTAGACTTGTCAAAGGTTTTCGTCATTGACCAGGCGTGGATAATGATGAAACCTTTTCCAGCATCTATGCTTAAGTCCATCCAGATCCTACTTGCCACGGCTACATACCATGACTACGATATCTGGTGGTTGGGTGTCATGACAGCTTTTCTAAATGATGTTTTAGAAGAGAGCGTCTATAAGTATACAGCCAGAGGGCCTCGTAGACAATGGGAGCAGCGGAAACGTGTGCAAGATGCTTTATAGTATTAAAGCAGGCATCGCGGAGTTGGAACATCTGTTTTGATGGATTAGTCAAAGAGTTTGACATCATCAAAATGGTAGATGAACCTTGTATAAACAAAAAGGTAGTAGGGAGTATGGTGGTGATCCTCATAGAGTACGTGGATGACATACTCTTGATAAGAAAGAAGTTTCTTATGCTACGCTCGATCAATCTCCGTTTATCACAATGATTCTCCAAAAAGGATCAATGTGATACCTCCTATATCCTGGTTTTTGGATCTATGAGATAGATCTAATTGGATGTTAGGATACTCACTAGTAGTAGTGAGATGGTATCAATCGATCCTAGGGAGAATCACTGGAAGTATTCCAGAGTGATAATGACGACTGAATGTCAGTCGCAGGCATTGTCTTTACCCTCAGTAAAGGGACGGTATGTTGGAAGAGTTCCAAGCTAGATACCGTGACATACTAGACGATAAAGGCTGGATACATCGCTACTTAAGATGCTACCAAAGAGGCTGTTTGGGTGTATATTAGTTCATGAGATGAACTACGTTCCAACCATTGTGAGACAATGGAGTTGTGGCTTATGCCAAGGAACGCCGGTCCCATCAGTGATCCAGACTTATTCTAAAGGCAGTATCACCTGATCATGGAGATGGTTGATCTCCAGGGTGATCGAGGCAAGGAGAGCAGACTCAGAGGACAACACGGCGGATCCACTCACGAAGGCCTATTCCCAGAGAGAGACTTTTATGGGATGGTTGAGTATGAGATACTACAACCACTGCTACAGATGGCCCTAGTGCAAGTGGGAGATTGTTAGTTATATGTATGCCCTATAGGCCATTACTGTACATAGGATGTATATTGTAGTGGATGCTGGGACATATATAGGGAGGACTTTCTTGCTCGACATGATAGTATGCTATCTGGTTGCTCTTTACCTTAACGTGTACACAGATTGTCTCTCTATTACATGTTGGTAAAGCCCTTAGGATGTGTACTTGACTACCTGGACTATGATGCGGATCATACTAGTGGGGACATGGTAGTCCATAAGTACATCCTTGAAAGTCCCTAGTCGTGGGTGTATCGAGATGGGGCATCGATATACCAGAGTAGACTAGCGTGTACCTTCTCGACCCATACAGATGGGCGATGGATGATCCCATATCCATCGGTGTTTGACATCAGAGATGATATACGGGTGCTCAGTAGAGACTGGGTACACTGGACGGACTCGCCGAGAACTCCCAGATGGTATTATACCTTACGTCAGATGGCAGTTCTCTGGTGACACTGGTACAGAGTAGTCTGTTGACCCGAGATTGTCATAGAGTATTGTGTAGTTCCCACTGTGCTTTGATTTCCATCTTACCACGTCCAAGAGGGCGTGCAAAACGGTGGTTTTTGGGTACAGTCCCGAGTCACATGGAGGCAATGAGCGATAGGAGGGGATTCGTCTCTCCCGGTATAGGGAGTTGATGTTGCGCTGTGTTCGATTGGCTATAACAGGAAATCCCTGGCCAGGGTTGCTGAGATTTACTGGTAAGTGTTACCAGTAGTTTCTCGAATTGTTATAGACCTCATATCGACATGACTTATCGAGCTATTGGGGTCTGAAGTTTACCACCCCTAGGCAAGATATGCGACATATCAGACGACGAGACCGGACTGTACGGTAGTGTTACTGGTTGGATTCACTGGAGTGTGAGCGGGCTTGCTCGTCGATCTTCTGATCGCTCAATACCCGGGTGGCCATTACGTTTAGCAGACCGCTTGCGGCTTGTGGGTGTTTGATATGATCATCACCTGCTGCCGGCGTATTGACGAGTCTTTAGAGTCCTACACAGAGGTTTCCTGGCTCAAGCGAAACGAAATAGGAGCGCATATGAGATATGTGCGGGACCGAGAATAATACGTGTATGTGATACCGTATTCCATTCTCGCGATGAATGTGTCGAATGGTTGTATGCGATATAACCTAGTTATCGAATCAAGGATTGATTCGATAAAACGATACATTGGATATTAGTCGGTTGTATGTGATATGACCGGATCGTTAAATCAAGTGTTGATTTAATGATTTAATGGATAATTATATATTTGATATATTACTTTGCATTAACTAGTATTGGTTCACTTTAAATGGATTTTCTCACTTGGATTGTGCACATTGTATATGTGATATACTTTTGTACACAAGATTGTATCATGTTTGATGATACATGCTTTTTGGGTTAAGTATAAAGAATTAAACCATGGTTAAGTTGTTGATTAGGGTTTTACTTATTCATTTATCTTATTTATTTATTCATTTTGAATAAATTGAAAGATAAATGAATGGTGGCTTCATTTGTTTTTAGTTGAAGCTTCATGAAGCTTTGACTAATTGACCTTTTTGTTCTCATCCTTAACCCTAACCATTCAACCTAACCTTAGTCAATTCTCTACACTTAACTAAGGTTAAGATTATGATAAGTATTCATTTTTATTATCTATTTTAAATAACTTATCATATATTCTTCTTCTTCATCTTCTTTCATGAAGAAAGCTTCACTTCATCAATGGTGATTGATGAAATCAAGTGAGAAATCAAATTCTAAAGTCTACCCACTTCCTATTTCTTCATCCTCTACCTCTTGCCAAGTAGTAGAGTGTGTTTTCTTCACAAGTTTCTTGACTTGGTGAAGTTGGAGCTTGATCAAGTGATGCCTCGACGTAGATCATCTTCGGCACGTCGTCGATGACCTAGCCCGTCCATTCTCCGATGAAGCCGACGCTAGAGCCCGGGGTTCGACTTGGACAGCGAGGAGACTTCATTGCGGAGCTAGGGAGGTGGAGCACCGGATCTACAAAGGTTGTATTTCCGTTATCTTATAGTTTAGTTGTAAACTAGCTCGCTTTATCGCCTAAACTTCTAGCCAACGATCTAGTCTAGCGTTTCTCGGCACCGTATTTTTGAAATTGGCATGGTTGATTCCTTGTGAGACCTCTTGAGAGTGCCTAGGAACCCTACAGTAACACCCCATGCTTAATAAAGTGCATCCATACCATTAATTCTATATCTATTCGCATACCATGTCACATTATTACATATTGTTGTTATATCGACACCCCATGCTTGATATTGTACACCTTACATAGTCATGATGTAACCCATGATCGATATTTGTGCATCCATACTTTTATTGTACATCTGTACTTTCACCTTAATCCAATACTTGCTACAGTTTGATTATGAGCACCCGTTTGATACCGGTGCACTACTTGACATGACCTGATACACCACTACTTGACATGACCTGATATATCATTACTTGACATGTTACATGATCCTGTCTTTAATGCCGACAATCCTGACATGTTGTCCCGATGGACATATCCTGTTGTCTGTATAGACAAACCTATTCCTGCTTGATCCTGTGTTGGCATTAGTCCCAGATTTATTAATACCTGACTTGAACACATAACTTGGGGGCATGGGGAAATCAATGATGAAACCTGACTTGTAACTCGACAGTTCGATACTTATACTGATCAGTTTTACAGGCTAGGCCAACCCCGGGATGCTGCTGCTGACATTATTTGTCTGTACATGTTACCTGTTTACTGCCTAGCGGCACGTCTCAGATTCAGCCCGAGAGTCTTGACCGTGGTCCCGGGCACGCACGGGATACTATAGAGTTACATCGATGATTCATCAAATTGATTTCACAGGCTTGAGAATAGTTAACCCAGTACCACAATTTAGTTTCACCGCTGTACTTCACATATACTGTTACACTTCACTGTTCTATATCTCTACTCACTTATTACATTCATGTACCGTTTTATAATTCATGCCTGCGTTCCTGTTACTCCCTGTTTATATTATTGTTGATATTATGACGCACTGACGTCTGGGTTTTGCATGGCCCAGATTCCCTACCTTTGTCGCCGGCCGAGCAGGAGTACTTCAGCCGACAGGACGAGCAGTGAGGACCTGTTAGTATTTTAGTTTAGTTTCTTTCAGCATTTTCATTCCTGATGTGAGCCCGTATTTGGGACGTACATTCCAGATTGTTATTGTTACTTGAATTTATTGCTTCCGCATATTATTTCTTGACTTGTTATTTCTGGCTCATGGACATGTACTAGATAGTTTCTTTTATTTTCCTGTTCTTGATATCTAAAGACAGCCGTAATGTGACTGTGGAGGGATGTTTCCTAGCCACTGGTAGCATGGTTGGCTCTGTCACGTGCCGATCTTAGCGCACTCTGGGAAGCGGGGCGTGACATAAGTAGTCGACTGTCTTCTTCCGCCGTCGGTTGCCGACGAAATGGCCGAGGAATTGGGTAGCAATCTTGTCAAAGGTGAAGATGGAGCGCGGCGCAAGCCCCCGTAACCAGTCCCGGCCAGCCCGGATTAGCGTAGTGGGGATAGCTCGGCATTGAGCCGCGTCCGAGTTATCTTGGAAGCTCATGCACGCTGTAAATGTGTCCAAGTGGTCCTTCGGGTCGGATTTCCTGTCGAAGAGGGCCACTTTGGGCGGCTTGTTCCTTGATGAAACGTGTTTGGCCAGTAGCTCTTCTGTAAAGGGCTTTGTGAGTGAATCGGCAGAATACCTGGCCCCTTCGCCGGACTTTTGGCCATCTCGTCGTATGCCTTCGATTTTCTTTTTGATGGCTGCGATCCGGTGGTGGCACCCCGAGGATTTTGCACAGTCGGAGTGGTGGCTATCCCCGCTCCTAGTCTTCCTGGAAGTGCGGCTTTGATTCCGTTCTATCAGATTTCTTAAATTCTCGGGCGAGGCCCGTCTTAGGTAGTCCCAACGTTCTCCGCGTGTTCAGCCTTGGCGGGAGTGGGGGTGTCGGTTGTGCCTGGAAGCAGGCGAACTGATCGACATCTCCCCAGGGGATGTGAGCGCGAGGCGGTTGTTGGAGCGACGACCTATTCTCCCTTAGGACCGCGGTGTGGAGCTGTCCGGCGCCCAACGGGTCATGAAATCAATCGGCGCATTCGGGTTAAGGTGGCCGGAGTCGGCCTGCCGGCGCTTGGTGGCGCTGTGATGAGGGTGAGGGAGATCGAGGGCCTGGGTGTACCCATCCGTCCTTCGGCGGACGTCATTATCCCGGGGATGGGGAGCCGCGGTTTGGTGGGTAGGGCCCGCCGCTTGAACGTGGACGAGGGCATCCACCAGCGTCGTAAGACTGTCTATCCGGACGGACAAGACGTGGATGCCATTGTTTCCCCAATCAGAGCAAAGTTCTGTTCAAATTCCGAGGTTTGAAATGAAGCGACGCTTTTGTTTCCTCCAATCAGAGCAAAGCTCTGTTTTGAAATTCAAAATTCAAATTTTGAAGCAACGCTTCAGATCCAGCGTTAGACGCGCTGCGCGCCACGTGTCAAACACGGATGCGCTAGCGCCAGGTGCGTTGCGCCCTAGGCAGTGCACCATGTATGCACTAGCGTCAGACGCGCCAGGCGCCACGTGTCAAACACGGGTGCGCTAGCGCAGGCTGCGCTGCGCTCTGAGCAGCGCACCACGTGTAAAATATAGGTGCGCTAGCGCAAAGTGAAATGCGCTCTGAGCAGCGCACCACGTGCAAAGCACGGGTGCGCCAGCGCTGGAATTATAAAATTCCCCACCGTTAGATCAAAAGATCTAATAATGATAAATCATTAATTAATCAGAATTAAAATTCTGCATGGAAAGATTTCTCAATCTTATTAAAACAAGAAGATTATTTTCTGCAAAACAGAAGCCCCTGGATCAAAGATCCAACGGTGGGGAAACACCCCCAAATCAATCAGAGAAAGATCTCTTTAACTGATTTAACAAATCAATTTGCCCTATATAAAGGCCCCAAGACTTTAAGTCTGATATAGAGAAACCCCCTACAAACTTTGAGAAAACTCAAAGAAAGAAATGCAAGCTTTTAGTAAAAGAAGATCATTTCTTCAAGGTAAAGAACATGAACTATGAACACAGAGATGAAATCATTTCATGAAAAGAAGAACTGTCTTCTAAAAAAAAAGATCATAGATCTAAAACAGACCAAGGTCTTTCATAAAAGAGATCAAAAGATCTCATCAAATAATAAAGAAGAACATATTCTTCATATAGATCATTGATCTACAAAGACAAGCCCTTTCAAAAAGAAGAACTATTGTTCTTGAGGCAAAGCCTCCTTTAAAAAGAACATAAACTGGTTCTCTGATCATAAAATTTGACGAACTGCGCTTTGCGCTACTGAAAAGTGCCTTGCACTCATGAACTGCGCTTTTGCGCTCCTTGGACCGGCGCTCAGCACCAAAACGCACCACGTGTCAACCATAGACACAATTTGCGCTTTGCGCTTCTGAAAAGCGCACTACGCTCATGGGCTGGCGCTCAGTGCCAAGCACGCCACGTGTCATGCACTGGTGCGCCACTGAACTAGCGCAACGCGCTCACAAACTGAAAGCGCAATGCGCTCATAAACTGGCGCTTAGCGCTAAGCACGGCACGTGTCCTTTTCGTGTGCGCTACTTGGCAGAAGCGCAATGCGCTCTTCAATTGGCGCAAAGCGCCTGGCGAGCCACGTGGCGCGCTGTCCGAACACACATTGTTCTGATGAATGCTATGCATTCAATACAAGACAAAAAATATCAGAATCTAATGCTCAGCATTATTAAAAGGGCTAAGCCCAAACAAATGTTCAACAGCTCAGAACAATAAAATGTTAAACATTTTAATCTTATTGGACTTAGCCCAATTCTGGCCATAAGTCCTCAACTTATATCAATTGAGCACATCTGCTCACGAATATTCAACAGGTCTTAGTCCCAAACTGGACTACAGATCTTTCAACCAACTCACACCGGTTTGAGGGACATCTCTTTACTCCTCTGATATCTGTCGTTGTAATTCTTCAACGTCTTCAGAGAGGTGACGGGTCCCGACAACCACACATTTCTACGGACTGTGGGGTCCTTAAACTCATGGACTACGATGTCCTTAAACTTCATAGACTACGATGTCTTTAAACTACGGACTGTGAGGTCCTTAAACTCATGAACTACGATGACCTTAACCTGGACTGTGGGGTCCTTAAACCCATGGACTACGATGTCCTTAACCTGGACCGAGATGTCCTTAAACTAACATTGGACCGTAATGTCCTTAAACTAATTGACCGCATTGTCACTAAACTAAAAAACAGAGGCCGAATGCTTTCTTGTTGGATCTAAATGATCCTGTTAAGTTGATCTTAACCTAGAAATTAGGCTAACGTATCTTTAACAAACGTTTAAGTTGATCTTAGTCTCAAATGGGACTAACGTATCCTTAAACCCAAACCAAAACCCAAATCTAAGAAAATATGGATTTGGACTAATCCACGCCCTACGGGCGACAACATAAATTAGTCTCCGTATACAATCCATGGGAAACCACAAACAAAACAAACACACACGACACGAAGTGACCATCTGGAGAAGGAGAAAGTTGTTACCGCGATGCGGTAGCGTAATTAACTCTAGGGGCTTGCGTCTGCAGGGAAGAGCGTCCCCACAATCAAAAATCCCTCAAACGAGGGGGAATCTGATGAAGTCTGCTACATCGGCCGCATCCGTTTAAACCGTCGATACATGGTGCCATAAATCAACTTGGAATCTTCGGAGAGGTGGACGGATAGCACCAATTAGTATCTGTCTCGAATTTCAGGCGGGACGCACGCCGCGTCCTCGCGCGTCTTTCGGCGGGGAACAGGCATTAGGAGGGGGAGGCGAGCCGCTCCCGCCTCCGTTGTGGCTGCTCGTATTCGGATCGTTGCGGTCATCGCTCGCCATTGGTTCAAGGGCGGATGATCAACTTTTGTGGTGGAACAAAAAATTCTTTCGTTCCTATAGACGGCGCCAACTGATGGAGCTTCGGATCTCCTTCAGATGCTGTCCTTCGTCGATCCTGTGATGGTGAGCTTGGACGGCTGAGATTTGGTTTCGGAGTTGTTGGGTTTGGATCTCAATGGGTTGGTGTTGGACGTCGAGCTACTTGCAAAGAAGTCCCGGGATGGATGACCATCGTAGGACCCTCCGACGATCAAGTTAGAGCTGAGGAATAGGAGCAGAGTAGCGGCGTATTGAGATAAAATCTCAATACCTGAGTCGTCTAAGAGAGGGGTTTATATAGGGGTCGAGTGGAGAGAGCATGTGCGAGATCACCGCCGTCAGTTACGGCCCAGCGTTATCCTCGGCTTGAATGGCGGGATGCGCTCATTAATGGGGGGACGAGCCTGCTTGGGACACGAAGCGTGGGGCGACGGATATCTTGCTCTGGCGAGATGCGCGGAGCCGTTGCGGAGGCGCTTGGGCTCCGCGTTCTCGGTTGATCGGGAGAGCCGAGAAGGCTCGGCATGGCAGGGTCTCGGAGACGAGCCGGGAGACCGAGGAAGCTCGGCACGTCAAGGGCTCGGAGACGAGCTGGAGGCTGTTCGCTAGGTGAATATGAAGGTATCTAGGGAGGTCTCCTGGAAGGTTGGATACGTCCTTGGAGACGAGGTTCCGAGAAACGCCTCTAATGCATCTCATTTAATCCTCCGGAGTAGCCTACGAGACACGTCATCTGCCACGCGTCGTAATCTGAGAAAATACCACTTTTGAGCACCATCAGAAACGTTTTTTCCCACTCTCTTTTGGAACTAAAAAGGGAAAGATTTGTTGCCATGTAGCTCAATTGTCCCCGACACTCCCCCAAAATACAAAAAATAATAAAGTAAAGAATAAATATAAATTAATGGGCCTAATGAATGCTAATTGCTAAATGGCCTTATTCAAATACCCATTACAAATACAAGTAAGGTATAGCTGTAATATGACGTTATGGTGATCATGGGTTCCTAAATTCTTCTTCTTCTTCTTTGTTCAAATACCTAATCTCATCAAACCCTAGATTTGATGGCTGCAGGTCGCTGCAGCCATGGCGCTTTCTCTTATCATTATTATATCATGGATCCTTTTTCTTATCATTTATATATCATGGATCCCTACAGCTTCATGCCTACTACACCTCCAGTTCTTTGTTGTTTCCAACAAGATGGAAGGAGCTTCTTCTTTTATCAACCACCTCCTCAGGTACAGGCACAGTTCTCTCTCTCTAGGCTTTTATTAGTACTAGTACCATTTTTATTTTTTAGTTTTCATTTTTATTTATCATTGTCATTAGTTTAATTCCTAGCTATGTCTAGATCTCATGATACAATATTCAGTAATGTATGTCCCCTTCGAGCGATTGATAGTTTGATTTTTATGTGCATATATGATTACCTACCTATATGGATTTCTCATATGATTTATTTATGCAAGCATCTCAACTTCCCTTTGTAGCACGTGTTAGGGTTGGATAGATACGATACGGATTCGTGGATCCGTGGATTCATAATTTCCCAAATACTAATTAGGATACTTCCCTATGTAGCACGTGTTAGGGTACATATACTGGATAGGATGTGATAAGATTCGTGGATTTACGGATTCACGGATTCACAATTTCCCAAATACTTAGTGTGTGTGTATGATTTATTTACTAAAAAATCCCAACAAGTTTGTGTTAGAATCAGAAAACTATCATTACCTTTGAAACTATCAGAAAATCACCATGATTTGATGGTCAACGTTACCGTTCATGTCAAATTACCATTTTGCCCTCTTTGTAATATAATTAATTAATTATAAACTATATTTTAAATAATTTTAATAATTGTTAAAAATTAACTAAATAATTAAAAAAATTGGGACAGCCAAGAGGAGGCGAGGTCGGGGGAGGGTGAAGAAGAAGAATCCCATGAAAAAGAGAAGAAGGTGAAGAAGAAGAAATTGATGATGAGGAGGAGGAGATGAAGAAGAAGAGAAGATGAGGGGAGGGGGAGGAACCAGTTGGGGAAGCCGGTGGCGGAGCGGAGGGGAGGGGAGGGGAGGGAGAGGAAACAGTTGGGGAAGCCGGTGGTGGAGGGACGGCGAGGTCGGGGGGGGGGGGAAGAGAAGAAGAGGACGGCCTCGACATGGGCCATCTCGGCCGGAAAGAGGCCCGGGGAGAGGGGGCCGCCAGTGAAGCAGAGGTGGGAGGAGAAGGTGGCGACGAGGGGGAGAAGGAGTGGAGGTTGACATAGGAGGTGCAGGATGGCGGCGTCATGGGCGGAGAGACGGCGAGGTGGTGGGGGAAGGTGGTGATGATGATGAAGAAGAAGATAATGATGATATGCTGGTGGTGGTGGGAAGTGGGAAGGGGGGTCGAGGGTGGTGGCGTTGGGGCTGGAGCCATCGCCGGAGTTGATGGTCAGGAGAGGAAGAAGGAAGAGAGATGGGTTTTATTTATTTATTTTATTTTTTGAAAATTAGGGTTAGGGTTAAAGAGGGGTATTTTTGGGATTTTATAATTTTTATGCTGACGTGGCAACTCAGTTGACGTGGCGCTGTTAATTTTAGTAGTTTTTTGATAGTTTTAAAAATAATGGTAGTTTTCTGATTCTAGCCCAAACTTTCAGATTATCAAGAGGTTTAATTTTCAAGACAAAGAAGTGTTGATTCGAGAGAAGTTAGTGAGAAATTTACAAGTCCGAGTGAATCCAAAAGAATTCAAGAGTTTTGGACTCCGATACGCGATCGGAGACGATTCATGAGGCATTTACAAGTATCTGTGCTTCATGTCCAAATCTTTGTAAGAACAACAAAATCATGGTCTGTGTTATGTCTAAACTACCAACTTATCTTTCCAGCTAAACCTGAATGCCTAGGCTCGGCTTTTCTCAGACCCGCAACTTACTATCCGTCCACCATCTTGATGATCCATACTTTACCTAGTACGCAACCATTCTCCGTCACCTCCTCAGTCAAGGGATCATACACGACTGAGGGCGTTCAAATGCGCAGAAACAACCTAGCATGTAGTCACGGATGGAACCGGGATTGCGTTCTAGAGGGGGCGAACTATTTAGACGAATATTGAAAATTTTTAATTGATAAAATATGCCATCTGCATAAGAAAATAAGTTTGTTCGTTAAATAATTTTTGAAATGTTAATTTAATGAAATAAATGGACCTACACTTGTATTGGTTTTTTGCCGGATGCATACACTCCATAAGGAGTATTATAATTATTTAGACTATGATAAAATTTTAATGACATGGAATTAATTAGTAAATTAATTATTACGAACAGCAGAAGTCAACTTGATGAAAAATTTGTAGATGAATTATTCCATAGCAAACTCCTTGGTTTTGTTTGAATGAACGAAATATTAGTACTCAAGGCAGAAACATGCTGAATATTAGTCGAAAAAATGGGCCAAAAAAAAGGAAAAGTGATGTTCTATGGACTGATGGTGATGGACATTATAAATAAGGAGGAAAGGGGTTAAATGGGGGGGGAGAGAGAAAAAAGATTGATTTATATAGAGATTTATATAAAAATTAAAATTTGTTAAGATTTTATAGATAGTAACACAAATGGTTGAAACTGATAAATTTTTTGATTGAGAGTTCGAAAGGCAAAAATTATTTTCATATAAAGTTATAAACAAAACCTGACAAGTAAATGGTTATTACCCTCACCCCATGATTGTTTCGATTACTTCAATTTTAATGATTAAATGGAGTGAATTTATCAAAATAAGCTGCTAAAGGCGAACCAATCGATATCAGGTCGCACGCCATTTCGATTACTTGGTACATGTTTCGATTCACTATTTAATGTATTGGTCGATTTATAGGCGTTTTTAAGTCCCCGTGTAATAATTGGTATCATATATCGAGCTATCATTTTAAGCTCATGTTTCCAATGTTTTAAGTTTTTCCCTATTCCAACAATTTCACCCCATGGCTTCCCCCAATTTAATGGCCAAAACAAGCACTCCTGCCAGAAAAAGAAAAGAGGATACATCATTGCTAATAATCTTTTTAATCTTATTTTCCATGCAATTTTCAGTTTAAATTCCTAGGGAGGTCTGCTTGCACAGAGCGGCGTGGAAGAGAAAGAGAGAGGAAGATTGCAATTTCCATTCCTCCCGAACTTATCACTGAGATACTCAGACTACTTCCTGCAAAATATGTTTTGGCGCTGCCTTTGTTTCATGGACGTGAATTGTCCGTGCATTATTAGGACAACGAGTTTCACGAGTTTGACTTGAACGACTTCTACCGGAAAAGGGACCCTTTTCATTTGTCAAATTCGTGCACCGGTCTGGTTTGTATATATAATGATTTTATAGCTTATTCGGTGAACTCAGGCATCAAGGAAGCGCTATTACGAGCCAAAGATGGACACGCTACAAGCCTCGCGTTGGAGCAAAACATCTCTATAGGAGAATACAAGGTTGTGAGACTCTCTAACTGCATATTTAGAGGAGAGAACGAATGCGGAGTCTTTGATTTTCGGTCCTGTTCATGGAGAGACGTTCAAGGTGTGCCTTACCATGTATCATATTTTTGTGTACCCGTCGTTGTGAATAGAGCCATACACTGGTTGACCGATTCTTCTGATCTAACCGTTTCTTTTGATATTAAGAGCGAAACGTTCGATGTAATCATGTTAGCAACAGGCTCGACTAGGCATTTGTATCATCACTGGTTGTTGAACTTTGATGGGCATCTAGGCCTCTGTGCTTCGCCTAGATCTCCGTATGATAATGATAATATCGAGTACAAGGATTTATGGGTTCTGGAAGACCACTGCAATTCTGTGTGGAAAAATTAGCGGATCTACATGCATGACATTGATGATCATGATGCGGCGTATCGAATGTTATCAGTGATGTATAAGGACGGAATAGTGTTTTGCAATGTACGCGGTAGGTTTGATCGTTACGATCTCGAGTAAAGAAGGTTCATGAGTCCGTTATATTCGGCGGTGCGGTACCATACGCGAGGGATGTTTGCCCTTTCAAGGAAAGTCTAATCTCGCCTCTATCGGTTTTGAGAAAAGCTTCAGGTAATGTTTAAAATTTGTGGCAAAGATTCATCTGCCATGGACAATGAGTAGTGCTTAAGATAATAAGATTACACCTTGTCACTCCCCATTAGGGAACTAAAAACATTTCAATTTATTAAGCATATTTGGTAGGATTTTTCTTTTTCCTTTTCTTTTGGGTACTGATATTTGGTAGGATTTGGGCTCTCTTTATTCTTCTTTTTCTCCAACCACTATGCAAACTAGATTTGTATAAAGAGTTGAAAACAAATTAGATCTTGGTCCTTTATATTGTTTAAGGGAAGCATTCCAACACTCAATAATCCTACTTGAAAAGTTGGTCCTTTAGTTTATTAATTGCCAAAGGTGGCAACCAACAAAGGTTTAATTTCTCCTCATTAGGGAATTTTTCTCTTTTTTTAACCTGTCATCATTTTGGAGGCCATTACAATGACTAAAAAATTTCATTAATTTTGCACGTGAAGGTAGTCATGATATCTTGTGCCTTTTGTTCTCATGTCATGCACAAAGTAAAAATAAATACATATCGCGTAAAGGAAAAATGATGGTAACAAAGCCACTAGTCAATAGAGTTAATATAAAGATATCATGATCATAAGATGCTCTATATTATATTTACTTACGATGGTAACACTTATTCTTAAAAAAAAATTATATGCATCATTTTTTCTATATGAAGAATTTGAGTTCTCTTTTCGTTGATTTGCTTCGTCTGGCAATTTCTTTTAGTTCTACTAAAGACTAAAATATTCGCATGTCTTTAGGCAATTATGTTATTGTGTTGCGGATGGCTGCAACCTCAATAATTTTGTTGCAGATCGTTGCATCTTTACCGGAAGACTTCAACAAACCAACTCTTCAAAGTCTCTCTCTACATATACAAGGCCCTAATTGATCTTTCATATGTATTGGTATGTTGCACGTGCGATGTACGTTTGTATATTTTGACATCACAAAGATTTAAGAAGATTTTTAAAGAATTAGTTGGAGAGATGAAAATGTGGAAATGAGGAGAGTCACAGAGAACCTAAAATCTTTCAGTCGTAAGGATATGGGTATGGGTGAATAACAACAATAATCCAAAATTTTCATATTTTATTTTGTTATTTCAAGTATAATATAAATCAAAATTATCAATTTTTGACACATTAACATTGCTCATATGGCAGAAAATTGGAGGTTTTTTTTTCTGTAAGTTCTCCGTACACTCCTCTTTTGGTATTAATATAGTAGAGGTTTTCGATGGGTGATAATGCTCGATATTGGCGATCCCTAAGATCTTGACACGTGACAGGTGACGCGTCCTAGAACTTAGAAGAAAGGGCCCATGGGGGCTAACCAAGCCACCCTACGTCCGACCTGCAAGCACAAGCTGGCCTTTCTCGGGACTCCCTGCAAGTTAGCCTCCTTGGCCCCTCAGCTCGCCTCGGGCTGCCACGGGACCAAGACTCCTCGGCCTCCCCGCTTGTCCCCGAGCTCCTGCCGAGGCCGTCTCCCTCGGCCCTCCGACCAACTACACCACTCACAGGCGTAACCGCCGCTCCGCGAATCTCGCCATGCGCAGATTCTACGCCAGCGACATCCCACGTTCTACGCCATCACGATCCCCATTAATGGGCGATCCGTTCTCTACGCGGGCGTGACGTCGGGAACGTAACTGCCAACGAGATTCTCGCGCCTGCTGATGTGTGCCACCACCGTTATATAAACCCCCATCACAGAGGGGTCAAGTAGGCCATTCTTTATTCTTTAAGCCGTTACTCTGCTCGGATCTCATCACTAACTTGAGCGTCGGAGAGTCCTCGGTGGTACCAAACCATCCCGGGATTTCTTTGCAGGTACTCGGCATCAACTCCCTCACTTCACCTCTTCCTCCAAAAATCCATTGAGAGCCACACGCAACGGAGGATAATCAACTAAGTCTACCACGAGATCAACGGAAGACAACATCTGACGTGTGCCCGAAAAGGACCTCCATCAATGGGAGAGAGCCATTTGGAACAAAAGCAGCATTCTTTTCCTTAAAATGTGGTGGAATAGAAATGATGCTTTATTAACTCTCATCCACTAACAACTATGAAGAACATATACATCTTCTAGACTTGATAAGAAAATATATATTAATAAAAAGCATAAAGCTTATATGATTATGGAAAAAATGCCCAATTTTGAATGCAATATGATTTTGCCACTCTTGTGCTCTGTCTATCAACTGCAACACTATCATTTTGTGTCGAGGTAATGATATGGGATATAAAAGCTTAACTTGCATTGTGAAGGATAAAGTTGTAAGGTATCATTGTGTTGAATAGTGGAGGATTAATTACTCTCTATCTTTATCATCTACACTGATTATGTTGGCTGAAGTTTGAGTCAAATGGGCAATTTTGCCCAGGGTATCTTGCCCTATTTTTTTTCCTTCATAAAATAAGGCAAGGAAAAAGAGACAGTTTGTTCTGAGTGAAAAAATAAGGAAGGTTCGATGCTGGACATGCGTGGTTGCGTGTGTCATGCGACCCTTCTGGAATAGACAAGATGCTCGGTTGTCAAAATAAAAAATAAAAAATCATATCTCTAATATCATTTAAAAATTACTTAAACAATGGGGATGGGATTAGATCTCTAGTAGTACACATGACCTAAACCTTTGGTTGGCAAAGATGCATCTATAGCGAGTCACACGTCGAGTCACAAGAAAATTTTACGTACAAAGTAATTGTTTTCTCTATGTCAATTGTCAAGCCTAGACATGCACAATATTCTCACACTCCTACAACCCTAGAACAAAAGCTTCATCTTATTAGGCATATAGTATGAAACTTATATATATGAATGAATATTATTAGAATTCATTTTAGTTTTTATACATAAATGTTGTGATATCGTCATCTTATATATTTTTTCAAGAAAGACAAAGAGGGCATGGCCTTTGTTGTGCACAACCTTTTTGCAACCACTTTACCAGCGAGCATGTAAATAAAGCATACAACCAAACAAAAGAGAAAAAGGTTGGAAATACTTTGTACTCTGCCATTTATGTCTGCTAACTTGCAAAGGAATAATAATTATGCTAATAATTTCAATAATGAAGTAAAAAAAATTATATAAATTTTGGAATTCACATTTTGCGTTGCCTCCCTTCCCCGAAACCACAGTTTGCAAAACATGGGCATGTAAGAAATCATTATTTTGATCATATATCAATAATGCAGCAAAATCCTTGGCAAAATAGCAAATCAAATAAAAATGGAATATTAAAGCGAAATGAAGCATAATATTAAAATCTGGCACATCTATAAGAAAATATTGCAAAATCCCTAATAATTTAATTTTGTTAAAAAATTAATTGCTCCAATAATAGAACAAAAACAAGATGCAATATCAACCTTAGCAAAATATACTTCTACAAAAGCCAACATGTCTGCAAAACAAATATTGCAAATTAACCAATGAGCGATAACTCAGATGGTATGGACACTTCCCGTCTAGGGAAGAGTGCGAGGTTCCGAACCTCAGGAACTCCGCAAGGGGAAGCGGCCATAAATTAACTCTTTCGGGACAAATTCATGGGTCCCCTGGATGGGTGGGTGTGTTGTGTACTTGTGTGTGGGCTTACGGGCCGGTCCCAAAAAAAATTGCAAAATAACCTAATAGCATTTTAAAAAGAAAAATAATGATGCAAATTAATAAAGATTAAAAGGTGGCATTTTAGTCATTTCTGTCCCCTAATTTACACCTACTCAACTATTTTTCACCCCTTCACCCTACATGAATCCTCTTGGGCAAAACCAACCCCATGTACCCAGACTCACCCACATTTCCTTCCTTACCCTCCACACTCAACCTGACCTTCCCGCCATTTTTGACCGTTACAACATTCAATTCAAAAACCTCCCTCACCCATCTCTCAAACTCACTCTCCAAGTACCACCCCATTGCTTCCCTCAACCCCTCGGCCGCCGTCGGATCGACTACCAACCGCCCGTCGAATCCCGAGCCCAAGCACAATCTCGTGACGATTTTCTCTTTGATCTTGTGGGCCCACCTCGAGATCTCGTCTATAGTAATGGTTGCACCAATGGATTCAAGCAGCCCATTGTTGAAGTTAATCTCTTGGGTTAGATCACTATCTCCGGCGCAAATGTTGAGGTCTAGCTCATATTCGATCTCGTTCGATTTCATCATCTTCTTCTTATTCTTCTCGTTGGACGGAGAATCCGACTCCGAATTCTTCCTCTTGTGATCGAAACTCGACGTCTCTTCGACCCAAAGCTTCATTTTTAGTACTTTGTGGCCCGAGTCGAGATTAGTAGAGCTTGATGTGGTTAGAATGAAGACACCATGAGACAAGTCCACCTCTTTTCCAGATGGATCCTTAAAAATTCCTGTTTTGATGCATCTTGATAGAGTTTCAATCAATTCCCCGCTCGCCTGATTGACGTCTTCAATCAAAATGACGCAGCTTGGGTCTTTTTTCATTGATTCTAAGAGCTTCTCAACTCTGTTTGTTACCATGAGCTTATCAGTGGATCCAAAAAAGGACTCTGCCACGACTCGAGCTAGTCTTCTCTTTGCGATTTGATCGGTCCCTTGAACCAGAAGCCAAGCGCCATTCTTCGATTGGCTATCGAGCAGTGCTTCTACGATCGAAGGAATATTCTCGGATTGCCATGGGATGTTCTCCAACAATTTTTGGCTTAATTCCCTTTGGTTCACCCTGGTTCCTCTTCTTTGATCCATCGAGGTCGCGGTGTCAGAAAACAGAGGATTGCCTAACGCAAGTGTGGTTTTCACATCAGAGAGCCATTGTTTTGGATCATCTCCATTCCTGATTTGGGATTTTGGGATTGGATTTGGCTCAATGGATGTTTTGTTCTTGGTGTTGGTTAAGATAGTAGACAACCATGGATTTGATGAAGGATAAGGAGGTGGCAAATTAATCGAACTTTGTGGAGAGTAGTGAAGATCTCGACATAGTTTGTTCCATTTCCTCCTCGATTCAAGCAATGTGTCCTGAAAAATTTATTGAAAAAAATATAAATCATTCATCTATAAGTAATAAAACAATTAACTTATAGTATTCTTTTCCTCATTTTATTTCATCGTAGCTAATGCCTCAGATATAAATAGACTTTTTTTAAAAAAAATTAATATACTTTTGGGATGAGCTACGAATCAACCTTTAATCAAAAAAAGAAAAACTTGTAAAATGTAATGAAAATTTTGTTAAGAACAAAATTAATTGTTTTAGAGATTATTTATACCTTGTGATGGTCAACATCTGCCTTTTGTGGTTGCAACCAGAATGGCAATTGATTTGATCCATTGAACACTGAAGCTTCTTTCTCAAAGTTGTTGGTGCATTCAGCACAACAATTGAGTTTGTCTTGTTCCTCCTTTGAATGGAAAGATTTTGGCTCCAGCATTTGCAAAGGGTACCGTGTGAGCTTTGTAACTCTCGAATCCAAACCACTGCAAAATGAACAAGCACAGGGATCTTAATTTTTCCATATTTCTAAATTATTTTATCATTGAGCAGGGGAGGTCTAGGCCTCAAACCCTAAAAAATATAATTATTTTTTGTTGTTCCCTTCTTTTCTTTGGTTGAGACCTTCTTCTTAAACTTGAGTTGCATTAAATAACAATGAGATTAAAAAAAGAAGAAAGGAAATTAGTACAATCATTTTCACATATCTCCTGTAAAAATATGTTCTTTTCTTACTTAAAGAAGTATACTGCCATGCTCTGTGTCAATCCTGAGAGAAGATTAGATGCATCACATGAGTAGCATATTATTGTGAGGCTCAAGACTTCACTGGGAGAGTTAGGACAAGAAAAAAGAACAATATCATTTCCTCCTTTTCTTTAGGGATTATGTTTTTCATATTTCTAAAAATACTACACTTTGATCATAAAATTTTACTACACAAAAACACTAGAAGAAGACAATGCAGTAGTGCTTGATTTCATTGTTCTTTGATTCATTACTTGCCAAAAGGCCCAAAACACTTGATATATTGAGGTTCAAATTTTTACTAACATATGGAGTTAAGACGAGAAAAAAGAACAAAATCTTTTCCTCCTTTTGTTTAGGGATATGTTTTTCAAATTTCTTAAAATAGCATTCTATGATATGCAGTGGAGCTAGAGATATAAATACTGTGGAGCCATGAAAGCATATGTACCACAAAAACAGGGCAAAGGAACCAAGCGTATCAAACAGCATGCAGCCTTTTCATAGTAACCAAATCAATCGACACTTTCTTTCCTAGGATCCCCAGATCCCCGGAAGGGAACCGAATACAAATTGACGTTTTTGGGGCAAATTCATGGATACGTTCGATGCATGTGTGTATTATATGCTTGTGTGTGATGTGTACGTGAATGTGTTGTGTGTGTTGTATACGTAGGTTAGGGATTACGGCCCGTGCCAAAAAAAAAACATATCGACACTTGAAGAAAAATAACGACATGAAAGCTAAAATAACTCACCTAGGAGCTTGAAGGCTCAGCCTCAGGCCACCTGAAGGGACCACCACAGCCTGCAGGGCCCACTGAGCCTCAAGAGATGGATGCTTCACTTGGCACCTCATGTAGCTTTGGTAGCTCGAAGTTGCCATCAACCAAACTTTGTTGTTGCTCATTGCCTTCAACTCAAGAACCAGCTTCCCAATCCCTTCTATCAAATGCTCACCAGGCTTAAACCCATCTCTTGCCTCCTCATCCACAGCCCATCTCAAATCCCCAACATACACAACCACCCCCCCACTTCCTCTCTGTGATGCCAAGGAAGTCACCTTCCTTCTCAAATCAGAGACTTTCAAATCAACCTCATTCTTGCTCATGAGCCTGAGATGAACATAAGAGAGATGAAGCTTGATGAAATGTGAGGACTTGAGCTCATCAGGGACTTCTCTTCTCTCCAGTCTCCCCATGAACTCACAAACCATCCCCTCTGCAATGGAAACAGAGTCCCCAACCACCAACACATTGCTTTTCCTCCCCTGTTTCCTCAACATGACATCAAAAACCACCTTGATCTCTTCATTGATGGAGAAATGAGGAAATGGGTTTTGCTCAAGGGATGGTTTCAAGAAATGGGTATGCAAGAAACTAGCACTGTTGATGAGCCCCTCTCTATCGGGATCAAAGAAAACAGAGCTCTCTTCTTCCAAGTTGGTTTTCACTGTGGTGCTAGAGAAGCCAGCCTCTCTCATCACCCTACTAACACTTGGGTCATCTAAGATTGATATGATGAGCTGCTCTAGCTCCACTTTGATTGCTAAAAGCTGCTGCTGCTGCTGCTGCTGCTGCTGGTGATGATGCTCAATGAAGCCTCTCCTTTGATGAGCCTGAGCTCTCTTCAATGCAGCAATGAGAGCATTAGAAAGAGAGGGCTGGGTTTGGATGAGAGAGACAGAGGAAGGTGGTGGAGTTGTAGGGAGCCTATTGAGAGCAACATTGAAGCAAAGCTCAAGTGCCCTGCATTGCAAGTGATGGGATGTTAGGTGATGAGGATGCGATTTGAGGCAAGCTCTCCTCAAGAGATTGGAGGAAGAGGAGGAAGATGAAGTGAGGAGAGTTGTGGCAACATGAAGAGGGGTGACATGAGCATGGCCTCTTCTTCTTGCTAGGTTGAGGGAGAGCCTCAGAACAGAGGCTGCCTCTGTTGTGAGGGCCTGATGAATTGATGAAGCTCCAGTGCGCATTACTTGAATCCCAAGCACAAACCCCCACCACCCAAATGAAGTTTTGAGGCTCAGAACCCTAATGAAACAATTTTTTTTTGAGGAAATTTTTTTGTTTGTGACTTAGGTTTTTTTTTTTTCGTTTTTTTTTTGAGAGAAGGGAAGTTGGTAAGATGAGAGAGATATATATAGAGAGATAACTGAGGGGCAGCTGATTTCTTTGTTGTTATATAAAATTTTTGTTTTGTTTACTCTCTCTCTCTCTCTCTCTGATTCTTGTTGTGTCTTTTTCTATAGATGTTGCTTTCTGTAATTCTACTTTCAGGGGCGATCACTTTTCTCTTTTTACACTGTTGCCTTTTTTAAATTAGTTTCTTTATTTGTTTTTTTTTTGTTGACGTTATTATTGGTGCCAAAGTGAACAGAGAGGGATTCAGAGAGGTTGCCCTGTGATTCCTCCAAATAGAAAATCTTGATTTATATCATACATTTCATTCATGTAAACTATGTTTAGGAGAAGAGGTTAAGAATTAAACCCAAACAACAACATTAGAGGATATGATTTTTTCTTTTAAAAATTCCCGCTTCTTTGCTCATCTATCTCCTTGAATGTCATATGAAAATTTATTTAGGTGTTATCGTGGTACAAAACATTCCATTGCTGTTCAGAATAAAACCCAAATTTCTTTATATTTTTCTTAGTACTCGTTAGAACACGGGTCATACCTGTATTAGGTATTGCAATACGGTATTTGAAAGAAGAAGAATAGGATATAGCATTGTCCTCTCTTCCCTTCTTATTATAGCAAACTTATTAAGGTTTGGATAAGTGCATTTACCATAATACCTTCTTATATTAATTAACCCTACTATGGGTATAACTCGTGTTCCAACAGTATTATAATGGTGATTTTATTAAAAAGTAATCAAATTTATAACATGTGCTGAGCATGTGCCAAAGAAACCAGACTTGGTAGCTAAAGAGTGTGAACTCAATTTACTACCATCCAAATTCTTAAACCATGATAAGAAACTGTTAGCAGTTAGACAAAACCTTAGGTCAAAGCTCCTTCAAACTTAGGCCAATCAAACAAATATTGCCCAAAATATTTTAGTACAAAAGCCATCAAATAGTATCAAGCCCATAGATCCTGTTTATAAGCATGCTTTTGCTTCATTAATTTGATCTTCAATCATAATGCTCAAACTTTTAACAAGCTGAGGAGATGAAAGACTTTCTCAACGTAAAAGTGGATAATATTAAGCATGCTATTATTGTAACTATTTACGATACTAGTAAACTAATGACAACTATAGATTCTATATAGTATTTGGCATGCTATCATAAAGTCAGCAAGAATTGGAGCTAGCTACATCCAAAACAAAAGGAGAGACAATGCAATCAGAAATTCAAAAGAATACAAAAGAGAGAGCCAAAAAGAGGCAAAAAGAAAAGTAAGCATGGCGTTTTTTAACCTTTTTATACTACACACTCATTTAGGTTTTGATGTTTGTGAGAGTTGTGAATTGATGGCTCCCTTTCCTTTTTCTTTTGGAGATCTCTGTGTGTGTTAAATTTTTTTTTTTAAAATAAAAATTTAAAGTTGAAAAAAAGAAAAGAAATCATCACCTCTGCTCTCATTGCATCGATCCTCATCTACTGTAGACACTGTAATTTCTTTTTCCAAGCACTCAAAAAGCAAGACCCTGTCCCCTCCTCTTGATTGTAATAGCTTTTTAGGCCCTAAACTCTTTTTGTCCTAATATAATTTCAATTCCCCAAGCAACCCATTTTGTTAGTGATCTATATAAACTTTTTGATGCTCTGAAGAAGAAAATTTGCTACATATATGATAGAATCATGTTTTTTTTCCTTTCTAATTTATATAATTAAATATTTTTTCCCAAGCCTTTTGCCTTTTTAGCATGAAAACAGAAATCCCTAAAAAACAAGCATGAGAAAAAAAGTTTGCTTCTGAGAAGTTCTCTCCTAAAAGTACCAATTCACGAGTATTTCGGGTCCCTGCTATTATTACACTCTTGCTATTACATGCTATAAAATCCGCCGACGAAGTTAGAATAAATCAGAAATTCCATAGATTTGGTTTATTTTAATCCATGATGTGGGATTAAGATCGTATAACGGTATGTAAATAGCAGAGTCCCCAAATCCCCATTTCATTGATAAGCTTAATTTCATACGCACAAACATAAAGATGTTTCACGCATTACTCTACTCTTTTATTTCTTAGCCATAAGCAAGTAATCTTGTTTATGAAAAGAGGCTAGTTTTACATGTAAGATTATAATTAATTAGATTTAGGAGATAAATTATTTAGCCTCACTAGAATATTTTGGCAAATATATTTTAATTGATGTATCAATAACAGCTTTTAACAACATAATAAAGGAGAAAATTGTAATGAGTAGGAGATCTTAGTGTGATATATATAAATTATATAGATATGGTTACAATTCTTAATTATCTCCTTTCTCCACTCTTCTACAGGATGGTAGCTTTTGACCACTTCTTTAGATTAGACTGTTTGAAATCTGTAAAAGACCCTCACTTAATCCCTTTTTGCAATTTATACTTAATTATTAAATATTACATGTGAAGGAAGTACAAATACAAATAGTAAAAGACACCCAGAAAGATGATGAGTGAAGGTAAATTAATACAACTTTATTATACTTGAGTTTACCCTGTGCTTTTATTTGTTTGTGAGTATATATAGGATTCAGAGACCATTTCCTGTTTTCTTGTTAAAATTCTAAAAAGTACTGGCAATTTATTTTGTGCCTAGAATTTATTTCCTTCCTTTATTTTTCAAAACCTAATATATTATGATAAAATAAATATTAGCCATAAGTAGTGGCGGTTCAAATTTTTTTTTATCATCTTGTCACTTTTCGTTGAACCAAACGAGTTTGTCAAATATCATGCATTACCATATGAACAATAACACATTTGTGTTATGTTTATGAACATGGTATATATAATATGCACGTATAATATGATGTTGCATCGATAAATCAAAATAGAGATTTCCTTTTTTTGTAAAATCTCAGTGGAGATACGTGTCCCCACAAGGATGTATGTGGGTCCGCCCCTTGCCATAAGAGTTCTTTCTTTCTGAACTGTCCGTAAGTCTCACCCAAACACACACCGCTCACACACACACACACAACATACACAAACACAGACACACACATCCAAAGAACCCATGAATTTGCCCCGAAAGTGTTAATTTGTGACCACTTCCTCTACTGGGCTTTGAACTTTGCACCGTCCCCAGAAAGGGAAGTGCCATAACAACTGAGAACACTGTGTTGGCGAAATTGATCCCCTCACCATATAAAGTATACCAAGATCACAAATAGCAAAATCACACTATAGAAGAAAAACACTGGATTTAACTTGGTTCGACCACCTCGGCCTATATCTATGAGGCTAAAAACGAGGATCTCATTAATACACAAAAGAGATTACAAAATATCGCACCACTCAATAATCTCTCATTCATCCTCCACTGTTGTTTTCACACAACAAGAGAGGGGAGGCGCAAAATATTCTCACACAATTACATCTCTCAAGCCAACATATCTCTTCCCTAAAATTACACACACGCACAACTAAAAAAACCTAGCATCTATTGGTAGCCCATACCAATAGATGGCCCGGCCCAAATGGTCCATAAACGCATACGGATACGAGACACAATCACAACAATATCCATCTTGGCTTGAATCCGTAGCCCACCGTTCAGAGATACACTATTGTTCTCATAATCCGCTTCATAAATATCCACTGGAACATGCACCATGCTCCACCTGCAGGGAACATCTTACTGTCATCATTGTCTCTAACACGAGCATTACGATCAACTCAACCTGCCCTGCACGAATTGTTGGATATAATGCCATCAAGGCAATTATTGTAATTGCAGGAACGCGATTAGGATAATTGAGAGAGGACCTATACAGGTAAACGGTCTTAATCGAAATGATAGTATGCTATCTGGTTTGTTTTTATCATTGATGTATATACGTTTTACTTGTTATTACATGTCGTTGATACAAAATGATAAAACCCGTAGGATTCTTGCTTGACTACTAGCATTATGATGACGATCATATACGTGAGAGCTGGGTAGTCCATAAGCACATCCTTAAATGTCCACAGTCGTAGAAGTATCGAGACTGGACATCGATATTCCGGAGTAGACTAGTGTATACTTTTCGAGATCTCGACGAAGGGCGGTAGCCGGTCTCACAAGCCATTGGTGTTTTGTCACCTAAGGTAGTATACAGGTGCTCACTGAAGGTGAGTACACCAGACGGCCTCGCCGAGAACTTTTAGATGGTATTATATCTATTGCCAGATAGAAGTTCTCCAGTACATGTTAGTCTTTTGACCTGAGATCATCATTTGTCTCGTGTGAGTTCCCACTGTAATTTGATTACTATCCTACCACGGCTCAAAAGAGTCGTGCAAACATGTTTTAGTTGGATACAGTCCCGAACCACATGGAGGCAGAGCGATTGTCGGGGATTCGTCTCTCCTGGTATTAGGAGTTGATGTCGCTCTGTGTTTGGTTGGCTATCACCCTAAATCTATGGACACAGTGTATGAGATTTACTGATACGAGTTCAGTAGTTTCTCGGTTGGTGATGAGCTTGACTCCAACACGACTTATCGAGTTATTAGGGGTCTGACATTATCCATCCCTTAGACCCGATATGCGATACTCTTAGACGAAGAGACCGAATTGTATGGAGATTATCGCATTCAGGCTCAGTAGGGTACGGACGGACTTGATAGTCGCCATTCCTTTCGGCATATACTTGGATAGCCGTTACGTACAGCTAGTGCCACTGACGTGCTTGTGGTTATGGATTTATCCACTAATCACTGCCAGCATATTGTCGAGTCTTTAGAGTCCCACACGATAGAGTTTTCTCGGTTCAGGCGATATGATGTAGATGACGTATGTTGGTACATATATGGGTCCAATTAAATACGTGTACAGGCTACACGGAGTTTAATCAGACGGTTGATAATACTAGCGGTTTATGATTAAGCCGGATTATTAAATCAAGTTTTGATTTAATAATATATATATATATATATATTTAATATATGTATTCTAGTATTATTGTTCACTATTTATTTTCTCTTGGTTATTTGTATTTTTATACGGATACACGTATATGTATTTCGATAGTATACCGGGTTGTATTCTGTATTTATAAGCAATTTGTATTAGAAGATAGACACCTCATTTGTTGATTTTTCTTTTTAAAGAAAATAAAAAATGAGGTGGAGGGTGAGGTGGCATTGAGCATGGTTGAAGACATGTAAAGAGGAATGAGTTTTCATTTATTTATTACAAAATTAGTTATGATATATTTTATATGGTTAGAAAATATTATGAAGCCATTTTCTTTCTACATACATTGATTGACTCTAATTCTTTTCAACACCTGCTCATTTGGTATTATGGCTACTTCTTCAGCTCCTCCTCCTTCATCTTATATGCTCTCTTGAGCTTCATATTAGGGAGAAAAAGATAGTGGAAAATTCCTACATCCCAACTCTCCATTTCGAGCGAGCTTGGATCGTCGGTTGCTTCACTAGGTGAAGCTGGAGCTTGGATTGGTTCTCTCGGGTCGATTATTTTCGATAAGGGCGGTCGCCTTTCAAGTTTGTTTCTGACGACCTACAAGGAGCTTGGAGGAGTCACACGCATCAAAGGTTGTATTCCCTAAACTTTACTTGCCTTCTTTCTAGTTTTGGTGTTTGGATCGATCACTAGGGATTAGTTTCTATTGCCCTCTTGTAAATTTTCGTTTTTCGGTTCCACATCGGCTGCGGTTGATGCGGCGAGGGAACTGGGAACTTACATTGGTATCAGAGCAACCATATGCTAAAACCAGATCGTATGACGTCACAATTCATCACATAAATGGTTTTCAAAATCAGCAAGTTGCTGTCCAAAAATTCAGCCACTATGTTTTGATGTTTTCAAGCTTGTACTCGATCCCCGGAGCTCTCGTTTTGGAATGGGGACTCCGTATAGGATCGAGGGAGACCCGTCAAGTCTCGGGAAGTCATTTTTCATAACTATTTCGAAGCAAGTAGGCATTTTTTCGTAGTTGAAAACTGTTTTGAGAACAGTTTGGACAACCAAGAAAATCAGCGACGAATTTGATGTTTTCATACTTGTACTCGATCCCCGGAGCTTTCGTTTCGGAACAGGAACTCCGTAGGGGATCGTGGGTGACCCTTAGAGTCTCATGAATCCAATTTTTCAAAATTATATCAAGAATTGTCGCTGTTTTTTGAAGCTACAAATTGTTTTTTAGTGGCTGTCCACTGCACCTATTGCCATAAATTCGATCCCTGCGGGCTCTCGGTTCGAACCAAGTGTGCGCGAGAGGGATCGAGGGTACCCAAAGGCTCTTTAAGGTTGTGCCCGAGTGCCCCATCTGGCACTCAGGCACATTTCGAGTCATTCGGACTGTTGATTTTGGCAAAATGATTCGTTTTGGGATGGCGGAGTGCACTCAATTTTCATCGGTTGGAAAATTTGAGTGTTAGCTTCTCGGGTGATGAATTTTGTTAGTGATATATGCTCTAGAGGCTATTATTGTATCATACTGGATTGTATATTATATATTGGAAGCTTGGAATATTCACAGTTATAATAACAGTCTTGCTCAAAATGGTAGTATGCTACTTGGTTTGATTCTACCTCAATATGTGCATGTGTTTATTTTAGCATATCGCTTATACATATTGGTAGAGCCCTTAGGATCTTTGCTTGACTACCACCGTTGTGATGGCAATCACACTAGTGGGGGCTGGGTAGTTTATAAGCACATCCTTATACAGGTCCCTAGTCGTAAGATTATCGAGACGGGGCATCGATACTCCAGAGTAGACTAGTGTGTACGCTTCTCATCCCAGCAGGGGAGATGGTATGTCCTACAGCCATTGGTACGTCGTACCGGAGATAGTATACAAGTGCTCATTAGGTTATGAGTTACACTGGACGAACTCGTTGGGGACTTCTGGTTGGTATTATACCTATCGTCAGGTAGCAGTTCCTGGGTGGCATGAGTACATGTTAGTCCATTGACTTGACATCACTATTCGTCTCGAGTGTGTTCCCACTGTAATTAGATTACAACCCTACCACAGCTCAAAGGAGTCATGCAAACAAGTAGTAGTTGGGTGCAGTCTCGAAGCACTTGGAGGCAGTAGCAGTTAGATAGGATTCGTCTCTCCCGGTATTGGGGGTTGATATTACGCTGTGTTCGGAAACCCATTACACAAAGTCCCTGGCCAGGGCAAGCGAGATTTACTGGTAGGTACTCCAGTAGTTTTTCAGGGTGTATTAGGCTCTACCCGGCATGACTTATCACGCTATTAGGGGTCTGAGTTTACCATCCCCTAGGCCCGATATGCGAGTATCTTAGACGAACAGACCAGACTGTTTGGAGATTGTCACAGATAGGCTCAGTAGGAGTTCGGATGAGTTTGCTCATCGTCCTTCTTATCGACAGATACCTGGGTAGCCGTTACGTACAGTTAGTACCGCTGACGGACTTGTGGTTAAACCCACTGCCAGCGTACTGTCGAGTTTTAGATTCCCACACAGAGGGTTTCTTTGCTTCGGGCAAAACGATGTAGAGGCCGTATAGTTTTACGGCAGGGTTTCGATCATATGCGTGCACTGGCTGCACGGATGTTGTTCGGACGGATAATATTAGTGGGTTTTGGTTTAAACCAGATTCTAGTATTATATTATTGGATTATTATTATCTCATTGTATTCGTATTTTTCGGAATACGAATATGGGTATGTATATACGGTGAGGGCGTTCTTGTAATTTCACAAGAGATGCTTCTAGAAGGGGACACCTCATTATTTGCTTTATCTATTTTGAGAAATATATTAGTGAGGTGGAAATTGGAGATACTTGTGGCTTGGGTGTGAAGCATGACTTATACATTTGTTTATTAGTTTGGCTATACTATTGAAGCATGGTGGCTATTTTCTATGTGAAAATAATCCATGCTTCATGTTTGATGAGTATGTGCCATTCTCCACACTTGCACAACCCTAGCTCATTTGCATTTTCTTTTTCTCTCTCCACTTTCTTCTCCTTCTTCCTCAAGACCCTAACTCTCACATGAGTTTTGAACTCTAGGGTCTCGTGAGATAAAATACTCTATTAGATACTCTACATCTTCTAGGCTACCTAGCTTAACGAACTAGGTACCCTAGTTATGAGCTTGAAGTATAGACTCTGGGTGGATCATCTTCGACAGGAGAAGGTCGACGATTAAGTGTGATATGGATTTTCGAGGAGCTCAAGAAGAGGAGGAGAAGAAGAAGACCCGAAGGATAAAGTTCTAGGAGGTATAAAACTCTTCATAGTAGTTAAACCTCCTAATATATTTAGCTAGTTAAGGTTTCTGTTAAGATCCTGGAGTTTAGTCGGTGTTGCGAATCTTTGAAAAATTGTTTTTTTTGTAAATTCTGCCTCCCCACGAACCCGCGGGGTGCGTGATATCGACTTACAGTGGTATCAAAGCCTACTCAGATCTTAACTAGTTTGTTAGACGATATTTAAAGTTACGAAACCGAAATAACTCCGAAATAATTAAATCAAAATCCAAGTTTCTGTTAATTTTTAAAGAGGCTTTAAAAATTATTTAAACAGTTGCAGAGTGCTCTTCTTGTTGTATGTAGAACACCATACAAAAACGAGACCCAGACTCAAAAGTTTGGCCGGCCAAATACCATATTTTCTTGGCTTGGCCGATCCTACTAAAGATTTGGGTCTTTTGTTTTGTGTGGTGTTCTGGAATCTTGGATTTAGGGTTTCAGGTGTTTGTTTTTGCCCAGATTTCATATTATGTTATCTTTGTGTTGGGGCAATACGGAGTATTTCGAAGTCGCGGTTTTAACATCGTTTATAAAGTTTTAGTTTGTATATGCATTACGAAACGTCCGCTAATTGCTATACGTCGATTAGTGGGGGTTGCACATATTTGTATCTCTCTTGATGGTTTATGTATATGAAATATTGGATCGTCGTGGATGAATAGCCAGGGGATGTGAGAAAAGTGTTTTCTTTTCTTTCATTCATATAAATTTGTAAATTGATATAATATTATTTTTCGGGGCACATCCGGGTTGAGATTGTAGCCACCGTTGTATTATTTCATGTACTTTTCTTGCACCTAGGATAGACCCAAGGTAGGGTGCACAAACTACCGGTTTTTAAAGTGCCGAGTGGCCTACTCATTTTATTGAGGGAGCTTGCTTCACTTCGGGAATTTGGCAGGTAGTTTGCCGCACCCGTAGGGGTCTAGGGTGGGGTTTGTCTATTCATCACGACTGTGAAATCAGCCTTTCGTTCTAGGCTAAAACGAAACACGGAATTCCTAATATATACAATAAATTCATTTGTGTCGTGATCTGTGATCTGGAATGCCTATTATTGCGTGAGACGAATGGCTATATATATATTATATACAATAAAAATTGCTTATGTTTTGCACCTACGCTAGTCCAGCCCCCGCTCTGCCGTTAGTTAAATAACCTAACGGTGCATGACGGGGCCCCGTGGTGAATGAGGATGGCATAAGCGTACTTTCTATTTTCGTTTCTTTTCTGCAATGATAGGGTTAAATGATGGGATCACATTAATGTTGATTAATGCAAGGAAAACAAACCAAAGTTTAAATCGTTGGAGCAATTTCAAAACCACTCGGTTTTCTTGAAAAAAAAAGTATTAAATGCGGAGCCTAAACCACTCCTTTTAAAAGCTATCATGGTTCCTTAGACTATATCAAGTTCATTACGTTCATGGTTTCGCCAAAACCATCCTTAGCCCTCTGTCATTTCAGATGGGTATTCAGTAGTATTCAAACTATATATTTTGACATTCGCCAAGGCATAGTGATTGGTAGTTGCTGGGTATTCATCTATAATATAGATAGATGCGTTGATTTGGGATAATCGTACAACTATTTTGGCCTTCATCAAGGTTTGTACGGGTGGTTCAAATTAACCTGGATAATGACGGGTAGAACTTGACTTGCGTCTTATGATATGTTGTCCTTCGTCAAGGTCATAAGCGTCTGGGGCAAAAATCCACATCGGGAGTTTCTAAGGAAAATGAAACCTGCTAGTATTGCATACCATTTGGAGTGTGATGATTTTGGTAGGATTCCTTCAAGGTTGTCATACGATGATATTTGGATCCCGATCCTACTGTGAGTATCCGCTACTCTTCGGGAGATTTTTCACTAAACAATCAATGCTATAAACCAAGTAGGTGCCAAGAATGGTGTTAGCGGGGCTACGCCTCTAGGGAAAAGAGGTTATGTAATTAAGGAATTTCGCGAGAGCGTTGGAAAACCTCCCTCGAAGTACCAACACTAGCCTGGCCTAAAGGTTAAGCGAGAATTGTATGGTGAGATTAATCCTGACTAATTTTTCTTTTATGATTTGAATAAGGATTTGAGAAACAGTGTGAGTCATCCTGTTTAGATAAACTAATAACTAATCTAAACTTGCAAGAGTATCATATTGAGTGTTTTCTCTCTCTCTCTTGATAGCAGCGACCTAAATGACCGGGCTTAAGTTACTGCTAGATAATAAGAAATTGATTGGGACAAACTATAAAGGTTGGCTAAGGAATGTCCAGATGACCATTACCTATGACAAGCTGAGCTACCTCCTTACTACCAAAGCCCCCGCCATCCCAGGTCCAGATTCCACCGTCGCGGATGTTGAAATCCATAAGACATGGGAAAAAGACAGTGCAAGAGCCAAGTGCCTCGTATTAGCCTCAATGGATAATGAACACCAGAGGCGGCACGAGAAGATGGACTTAGTTTCCATCTTCCTTCATACCAAGGATTTATATGGAGAGCAATCTCGTATCGCAAAATATGAGACATCGAAGAAATTGTTTCAGGCGAGGTGAGTTGTCGGGTCATCTGTAGGGGACCACGTCCTTACGATAATTATATATATTGAAGAGCTCGCGGACCTTGGGAGCACGTTGGAGAACGATTTATATACTGATTTGATTTTACAGTCCTCCCTTCTACCTATGCCCAGTTTATCTTGAATTTCAACATTCAAGGGAAGAAAGTTTCACTTCCAGAACTCCTCAACATGTTGAGGAGCACTGAGGGCACCCTGCAGAAATCCAGGGAGACACCCGTTCTGCTTATTGGGGAATCTTCCTCTTCAAATCCAAGGAGAAAGCCAAGGGAGAAAAGAAGAAGGTCTCCACCAAGCCGATAGGCGGTGTCAGTAAGGTAGAGGGAAAGGGCATGGCAAAAGTTTTGGGGCTAACAGTAGGGAAGGAGGAATGTTTCTATTGTCACGGGAAAGGACATTGGCAGAAGGATTGCAGGGCTTGGAAAGCCAGAAATCAAGATTCGAAGCACGTTGTGGTTTCGGCTTCAGGTGTGTTTATGATTAAAAACTGTCTGTCAATTAACTCTACTTCCTGGGTAATAGATACCGGATTAGGATCTCATATCTATAATTCTTTACAGGTTCTAAGAAACCGTAGAGTTATCAAGGCATGTGATATGACTCGCAGGGTTGCTAACAGAATGATCGTGGACGCTGTATCCGTAGGGGAATATCACCTAGGATTGACAAGTGGGCATATTTTGATTTTGCGTAACTGTTTGTGTGTACCTATTCTGGCTTATAATATCATCTCTGTATCTTTACTTTCTTAAAAAGGTTATTATTTTACATTTGTAAGTGATGTGGTCCACATCCACCTTAATCAAAATTTGATTGGGTCAGGTACACTAGATACTGGTATATACTTATTAAATCAAGCTCGGGTTTTCAACGTCCAGAACACACTCAAAAAAAAGTCTCCAGAATTAAATCAGGCTTTCTTATGACATTGTAGACTGGGTCATATCAATGAAACACGGTTGACGAAGTTATATAAACAGGGATATTTGGATCCATTCGAATATCAGTCTTATGCAACTTGTCAATCATGTCTCAAAAGAAAGATAACAAAGACCTCGTTCACTAGACACGGATAAAGAGCCACTGAGCTCTTGGGACTCATACACAGCGACGCGTGTGGTCCAATGTCTACACATGCAAGAAGTGGTTATTCCTATTTCATTAATTTTACGGATGATTTCTCAAGGTATGGACATGTATTCTTGATGAAACATAAATCCGAGGTTTTTGAGAAATTCCGGGAATATAAGAATGAAGTGGAAAAATAAACCGGCAAAAGTATCAAGAAACTTAGATCTGATCGAGGTGGTGAATACTTAAGTGCCGAGTTTCTGGATTACTTGAAAGTGAATGGAATTCTTTCTCAGCTTACTTCTCCATACACACCTCAACACAACGGTGTATCGGAAATGCGAAACAAAACCTTATTGGATATGGTACGTTCCATGATGAGTAACGCTGAATTACCGCGATCCTTCTGAGGTTATGCACTAGAATCAGCTGCATATCTTTTGAACAAGATTCCTACTAAGTCAGTGCCTACTACACCATATCAGATGTGGAGTGGGAAGAAACCCTATTTTAAGTATCTGAAGATACGGGGATGTCCAACTTTTGTAAAAAAACAGCATGCGGACAAACTCGAGGCACGCTCAGCACTGTGTAAGTTTGTGGGATACCTAAAAAACTCCAGGGGGTATCTTTTCTATTACGCGAAGGGACAAAAGGTCTTTGTTTCTCGGCATGCCCAATTTTTGGAGACTCAATTTCTTGAAAAAGAAATAAGTGGGAGTGCAATAGAACTGGAAGAAATTCCAGAACCACAAGCTATTACTGAAAGTATGGTGGAATTAGAAGTTTCGAAAGAACCGGATATCCCCGCTCCACTCCGCAGGACTAGTAGGCAGTCTTATTCGCCCGAGAGATACTACGGTTTTCTCATAGACGGGGGGATAGAGAGGATTGCATCATCGACGATGATGAGCCAACTAGCTTCCAGCAAGCCATTCAGAGCAGAGACTCGGTAAAATGGCTGGATACAATGCGGACCAAAATGGAGTCCATGTACACCAACAAAGTATTGAATTTGGACATTGTTTCAGAAGGTGTAAAACCCAAAGGCTGCAAATTGATCTTCAGAAAAAAGATTGGTGTAGATGGACAGGTTGAAACCTATAAGGCTAGACTTGTTGTAAAAGGTTATCGTCAAAGACCTGATTTGGACTATGATGAAACCTTTTCTCCAGTGGTTATGCTCAAATCCATTCGGATCTTTCTTGCCATTGTCACCTTCTACGATTATGAAATTTGGCAGATGGACGTAAAGACCGCTTTTCTGAATGGAAATTTGGAAGAGTGTGTCTATATGGATCAGCCGGAGGGTTTCATAGAGAATGGGAGCAGCGGAAGAGTGTGCAAGTTGCTTAAATCCATTTATGAATTAAAGCATGTATCGTAGAGTTAGAACATCTGTTTTTATGAGACGGTCAAGAAATTCGACTTTATCAAAAATCCAGATGAACCATGCATCTATAATAAAATTGTAGCGAGAACTGTGGTATTTCTCGTCTTATACGTGGATGACATTCTCCTGATAGGAAATGGCATTCTTATACTACAATCATTCAAATGATTCTTGTCACAGCTGTTCTCCATGAAGGACCTGGATGATGCCTCCTACATTCTGGGGATCCAGATCTATCGTGATAGATCTAAACGGATGTTGGGACTTTCACAGTCAAGATACATCGACACCATACTGAAGAGATTCAGTATGGAAGATTCAATACACGGTAATCTACCGGCTTGTCACATAATCACCCTCTCCAAATAGATGTCTCCCAAGACTGATTTGGAAAGAAATCGTAAGACTATTATACCCTACTCTTCTGCGGTAGGCTCTATAATGTATGCGATGTTGTGTACCGGACCAGATGTAGCTTACGCACTGAATGTTGTAAGTGGTATCAGTCAAACCTAGGGGAGAAGCACTGGACAGTAGTGAAGAACATTCTTAAGTACCTGAGAAAGACTAAGGAGATATTCTTGGTGTACGGCAGAGAAGACTTCCAGGTCGAGGCCTTAGCCGACTCCAGCTTCCAGAGTGACAAGGATGACTCCAGGTCCATGTCGGGTTTTGTCTTAACCCTCAATGGAGGGGTGGTCTGTTGGAAGAGCACCAAGAAGGACACCGTTGCTAACTCGACGATGGAAGCGGAGTATATCGTTGCATATGACGCCGTGAAAGAAGCAGTATGGATCAGGAAGTTCACGACAGAGCTTCAAGTGGTTCCGTCCATTGTTGATCCAATACCGCTGTATCGTGACAACAATGGCACTATAGCTTTAGCGAAGGAACCAAGGTCCCATCAGAAGTTCAGACACATCTTGAGGCGGTTCCACTTGATCATGGAGATCGTTGATCGCCGGGAGATCGAGGTGCGGAGAGTAGAGACAGAGAACAACACTGCAGATCTATTTACAAAGGCCATCTCTCAGACACAGTTCGAGAGGCTAATCGAGATGATAGGTCTGCGATATGCCAATTCATGGCCTTAGTGCAAGTGGGAGATTGTTAGTGATATATGCCCTAGAGGCCATTATTATATCATACTAGATTGTATATTACATATTGAAAGCTTGGGATATTCACAATTATAATAACAGTCTTGCTCAAAATAGTAGTATGCTACTTGGTTTGATTCTACCTCAATATGTGCATGTGATTCTTTTAGCATATCGCTTATACATATTGGTAGAGCCCTTAGGATCTTTGCTTGACTACCAGCGTTGTGAAGCCAGTCACACTAGTGGGAGCTGGGTAGTCTATAAGCACATTCTTATATAGGTTTCTAATCGTAGGATTATTGAGATGGCGCATCGATACTTCAGAGTAGACTAATGTGTACGCTTCTCATCCCAGCAAGGGAGATGATCTGTCCTATAGCCATTGGTATGTCGTACCGGAGATAGTATACATGTGCTCATTGGGTTATGAGTTACACTGGACGGACTCGTTGGGGACTGCTAGTTGGTATTATACCTATCGTTAGGTAGCAGTTCCCGGGTGGCATGACTACATGTTAGTCCGTTGATTTGACATCACTATTCGTCTCGAGTGTGTTCCCACTATACTTAGATTATTACCCTACCATGGCTCAAAGGAGTCGTGCAAACAGGTAGTAGTTGTGTGTAGTCCCGAAGCACTTAGAGACAATAGCGGTTAGATAGGATTCATTTCTCCCGGTATTGAGGGTTGATTTTGCGCTTTGTTCGGAAACCCATTACACAAAGTCCCTAACTAGGGCAAGCGAGATTTACTGGTAGGTACTCCAGTAGTTTCTCAGGATGTATTGGGCTTTACCCCGGCACGACTTATCGCGCTATTAGGGGTCTGACATTTACCACCCCCTAGGCCCGATATGCGAGTATCTTAGACGAACAGACCGGACTATATAGAGATTGTCACAGATAGGCTCAGTAGGAGTTCGGATGAGTTTGCTCATCGGCCTTCTTATCGATAGATACCTGGGTAGCCATTACGTGTAGCTAGTACAGCTGACGGACTTGTGGTTAAACCCACTGCCAGCGTACTGTCGAGTCTTTAGAGTCCCACACAGAGGGTTTCCCTACTTCGGGCAAAACGATGTAGAGGCCGTATGGTTTTACGACAAGGTTTCGATTATATCCGTGCACTGGCTGCACAGATGTTGTTCGAACGGATAATACTAGTGGGCTTTGGTTTAAACCGGATTCTAGTATTATATTATTGGATTATTATTATCTTATTGTATTCGTATTTTTCGGAATACGAATACGGGTTTGTATATACGGTGAGGGCGTTCTTGTAATTTCACAAGAGATGGTTCTAGAAGGGGACACCTCATTATTTGATTTATCTATTTTGAGAAATAGATTAGTGAGGTGGAAATTGGAGATACTTGTGGCATGGGTGTAACAACCCTAAATTTCCTGTACAACTTTCTGTAGATTTTTTTTCAAAATTTAAAGAAAGGGGTTCTTTTGCCTGAGCACAAGTTAAATATTTGTTTTGCTAATTAATTACAAGAAGGAGCTTGTAGCTCATTGGTAACGAAACCACCAGAGTTCAAATCCCATACTCCACATTATTTTTATTATTGTTTTATTTTGAATTTTTAGAATACCAAGGGTCTACACGTGCATATCTCACAAAACCCCACTACACCCAAAATTGTAACTGTACCAGAGGATAGACCAGCCATCGGGGGTGGATTCCGGCCGCCTAACTCGGCCGGAGAACCGGCCGACTCAGGCCGCCGGCCGAGTCACGGCCGAGTCGGCCGATTCCGGCGATGACCACAACACAAAAATATGCCTTTTGGTCTCCCCTGTACACCTGCATAACTTATTTCCTCAGACCATTTCCAGAGTCTTTTAAAACCCCAATTACTCCACTTTTAATACATTTATCACATTTTTTTCATTTTAACCTTTCACCTACCCTAACCCTAGCCTAACCCTATAAATACAACCCCTAAACACTACCCCCTCACCCCAAAATTCTGAGCAAACTCTCAAGAAATTTCCTAGAATCCTAGTGTGCATTTGAAGTGAGCAAAGAGGCGAAGCTCCGGCGAATTTTCCGGCGACAACCTTAGGAGTTTCCGGCGACGAAACGGTGCACCGGAAACTACGTCCACTCCCTCTCCCTCTCCTCTTTGAGCTAAATCCGTAAGCCCCCCCTTCCCCCTTCTCTACTCTTTATGAAAATACGAAATTCTAAAACCCGACGGAATCGGAACAAATCCGATTTCTGATTCGGTTCTTCCTAAAATCTCCACTTTTCCTTTAATACAATCTTATTAAACCATTCCATGTTGACTATTCAATACTAACTAATCATATTGAATAAGTTCCATATCAAAAGAAATTGCTATTTCTATTTTACCGTACTTTTTCATTAAAATACCATATGGTTTCATTTTCGACATTTAAACATCACAAACTTGCTATACTTTTAAGTAGATCACGAGGTAATGACCTACCTTCTCACAACACTCATATGCAATATAACACAATACCTTCCGGGAACATAGAATACGGGAAAATAGAACATTTCAAATAAATACCATTACTATTAAAACCGTTTTCTAAAAGATTAGTATTTTACACAAATGTTTGCAAAGCGCCGCTACAACCCATTTTGTGAAACCCGACTGGGATGGTACGGATTATCACACATTTCTGGGCTTAGTAGTGCGAGATGCAGACCTCCGCAAGGAGCATTCGGTCTCGAGAGATTTAAAATACGACATCTTAAGAAAATGAGATTTTTAGAAATATAAAATATATATTAAAATTATTTTTATATAATTATGTATATATGTAATATTAAAATATATATTTTGAAATAGTATAAATATTCCAACTCTTTTCAAAAATCACAAGAATCACTTTACATTAATATACCATGAATTCCATACAAGTCAATATTACAAATAAATACCCTTCATTATGAATTTAGGATATTTTCACTAAAAATATCACAATTATAAAATCTACATTCATGATAACTCTAAAGATGATAACTAAATACTTGGGGAGTATTTTGAAAATTATACAAAAGTATTTTTACATAAAACCTCCTCAAGTTCTATAAATTACCCTAAGGACCCTAATAAACATAGGTTTAAGCGGGACCAATCTCTTGAGCCTCAGGGAGCCGGAGAAGTGGGTGCTTGCCTATCTAAGATAAACAACTTAACAACGGTGTTATCAATACGGTAATCGTCTTTGAAAAAGACACAAATCCTGCCGCCCATGTGCAGCGGTTACCGATAACATCAAAACCATCAGGCCTTCAATTTACTTTTCTAATTATCTGACTCAGACTGAGTCTCATTAATAAACTGACTTGAATATGATTCAATTACAATCTACAATCTGCAATCTGCAATCTACAATATTACAATTCAATATGAATCCATTCAAATCTATATTGACCGAACCGAACCATGGATATACTTCCATTTACATGATTCTCCAGTTACATCCATGATTCTACAGTTACATCCATTTACTGATATCATGGTTTCGGTAAGTCATCCAATTATACAATCTATACAGTTTACAATACAATACAACTGTACAAACAAGACATCTCGGGTTTAAGGGGTAGATTGGTACGGAAGGTGTTATAAGTGGCACGAGACAGTAAGATCAAGACACCTAACCTATATTCCGTTGCTGTTGTACCGTGGCCCAAAGGTTCCTTGTACATTCTGTTTGCCCTAGTCTCTAGCATATAAAGACTCCTCTCGTATACACTGGCATCCTTCTGTACCAAGCTACAAACAACAGCGTTAACACCGCATTATAACAATATAATACAACTTTAAAAGCTACCTTCTTATTTTGTCTATTCTATTTCTCACTTATCTTTGGGACTTACCGAGCGATCTGTTCGCTGACGACATTCTCTTCTTTCTTCTTTGAATGTCGTCAGGTGATCTGGACACGTCAGAGATCGAGCCCAGCGTTGAAGACTTGGACCATTTCGTTGAAGACCCAGAGCTTTAGTTCATTGTACACTTTTATTTCAGTACCTTTTCTTTTTCTGTTATGTCATTGTTTAGGCATTGCTTTATTTCAGTTGTATTTACATTTCTATGCATTGTACAGAAAGAATGTGATTAAATAAACTTGTTGTTTTATTATATCTTGTTTCTTGTACATTTACTTTTATATTGCTTAGATACGCTTAGCGTATTTACTTCACAGTAAATACGTAGCAGCGTCGTCGCGTCCTCTGCCCGTATACTGGGAAGTGGGGCGTGACAATAGGTGTGAAGCATGGCTTATACATTTGTTTATTAGTTTGGCTACACTATTGAAACACGGTGGCTATTTTCTATGTGAAAATAATCCATACTTCATGATTGATGAGTATGAGCAATTCTCTACACTTGCACAACTCTAGCTCAATTGCATTTTCTCTCTCTCGCTCCACTTTCCTCTCCTTCTTCCTCAAGACCCTAACCCTTACATAAGTTGTGAACCCTAGGGTCTCGTGAGATAAAATACTCTATTAGATACTCTACATCTTCTAGGCTACCTAGCTTAGCGAACTAGGTACCCTAGTTATCTCGGTTTAGAGGTTGGAGCTTGAAGTATAGACTCTCGGGTGGATCATCTTCTACACGAGGAGGTCGGCGATCAAGCGCGATCCGGATCTTCGAGGAGCTCAAGAAGAGGAGGAGAAGAAGAAGACCCGAAGGACAAGGTTCTAAGAGGTATAAAACTCTTCATAGTAGTTAAAGCTATTAATAGATTTAGCCAGTTAAGGTTTCTGTTAAGATCCTGGAGTTTAGTCGGTATTGTGAAGCTTTGAAAAATCGTTTTTTGTAAATTCTGCCTCCCCGCGAACCCGCGGGGTGCGCGACATCGACTTACAAATTCTACGGTCATGGTTTTCGTTATACTTGCTGTTGTGATATATATGTGTTGTTGAATGTCGTCTAATTGCTATATGCTCAATTAGATGAGATTGCACACTTGCTTCTGTTACTTGTTTCTGTGGTTATATATATCTTGTTTATGGTTTAGACGTATTATCATGTTGGATAGCCTCTCGTGTGATCGCTTGTGCAGTTTTGATTTACATTGTTGTATTCATTTTTTTGGGATGAGCTCCAACTTGTGGCCGCCGTTTCCGTATTATGTATATTCTTTTATAGGGGTATGACGAGGATGCGGTCAATATCACCCTTATATATATTTCATTTCTGTACTACGATTAACCAAGGTGAAGTACTCGAATAGCCGGATTCTAGAGTTCAGCAGGTGGCCATCTCATGAAGTTGAGTCTGGGCCACCTCGCTATAGAATTGGCGGGTTGCTCGCTGTCACGTCCAACTTTCCAAAATACATAAAATCGGGAATGTAACAAAACCATCTATGCTACTTATGGTAAGGAAATATTATAGTCACATTACGACCGTCTATCAATAATCAAGAGAAATAATATAGTTGTTTATCTTTAAACATGTCCAATAGCCACAAATGATAACAGGAAATAGTAGCGGAAGTAATAAAGATCCAAAGAATAACTAGCCATCAATAAGAGCTATATCAGTGAGATGGTCCTCACTGATCGGCGATCCTGTTGAAGTACTCACGTGTTAAGTCAAGTATCCGGGCCATGCAAAACCCAGACGTCAGTGCATCATAAATACCATAATAATAGTAATAACCAGAACAGTGTTCTATACAGGATATCACATGCAAAATAAGGTATAAATATAAACAAACAATCACAGATGTTATAACAACATGCTATAGGTATCTCATGTATATTCTAAAGTCTATGTTTCTAAGTTATCTATCTTAACGGTATTTGAAACCAATTAAAGTAATCCTTCTTGTAACTCAACAGAGTATATTCCGTTCATTCCCCCGGGACCACGGTACAATATATCCCGTTCATTCCCAACGGGACCGCGGTATAATAAACAATGGTTATTCTGTTCATGCCCGGAATCACGACAAACAATAATATCCTTTTGAGTTACGTTTTGGTTACATTCTTGATTTCCCCTTTCCCTCAGATTTCGTGTTCAAATCAGGTATCAATATAATGTCTATCTAATGCCAATACAGGAACAATCATGTATATGTTATGTCTATCTAGACAATAGGTCACGTCCATCAGGACAAAAAATCAGGATTGTTGGTATCGGTAAGTATCACAGTCAATAGGTACTAGCATGATAACGGTAAAAGTAACAAGATGGTAGGGTACTGGTCATGAATTTGTGTACAGGCATGTCAGGGATGATGTAATCAGTCAGGTAAGGTATCTACTTCACAATCATATATTCCAATCAAATCATGGTATACAACAGGAAATACAGTTATAACCGAATATTGGTAAACACTAACGGATATTGGTTAACAAGCGTGTCATGGATAACGTAATCATATTATGTACAAGACCAAGATAATAGTATTAACATGGATAGCATATTCAATCCGATTAATAACTATAAAAGTGGTGTTGATTAACCATGCATAAGAAAATTCCGTTCAGAAATTTAGCGTCACCATGATTTGTAAAATAACTTAAAAATAACAAGAGTCCTCCAAAAGGGACATGTCATATACCAAAACAAAGATAATTCAATATTCTTTTCATTTTTATAAGTTAAACTATCTCAGATTGTTTCTACAAAAAGTTATGAATATTCGAAATTGAAAGTTTCCTGCTGGAATATCTCTGGACAGTAGTTCAGAGGTACTTTCATTTACAGTTATATTATTTAAACAATTTATTTTGTAAGTAAATATTTCACAGGGTTATAGTATTATGAGTTAGCTTTGTAATAAACTAAAAAATATGTGCTAATGATTTTTCTATAATTTATAATGAATTTTATAAGGTAAGGTGTACAGTAAATTCCAGATTTGTCGTATATGCTTGACGACGACGTTTCATGTGTAAACTATAATATTTTCAAACTATATTTTGCATAACGTTATAAAATACAAATTATAAACTAATTAATTATATACGGATTATATAGATATAAACGTTATAATGATAGTAATAAGAAATATTATGACGATATATATTTATAGATATAATCATAGCATGTCGCAAGTTGTAAACTTGCATACACTGTATATTATAAAATAGATTAACGTTAAATAATTACGGTGTATAAATATATAATTATAGTTGTATGATAATAATAATAATAGTAGTACAACATATAAGTAAATTGCGTAAACCATAGCATGTAGCAAGTTGTAAACTTGTCTTGAAACAAACGCGTTGAACGGAAGCAACACGACGCTATATAAATCAACACCAAGTTTTGATGGCTCGGTTAAACTTGTAGAATGCGGATGGAGTTGCGTCGGCGAGAATGAGTGTGGGATTAACGAAGAAGGATAATATATAAATTGATGAGAGAGATTTAGTTTAAGGAGAGAGAAAGAAATATATATGTTATGTGGAGAGAGAGAGAGAAAAGATGAGGCAGAGAGAGAGAGAAAGTTTTTTTTTATAAAATATAAAGTATATAATAGTGTGTGTATGTGTGTGTGTGTATAGTATAGTTTATATTAGGTATAAATATATATTATAGTTTAATACTACTAAAAATAATATCAAACTACACTCCGTCTCCACCAAAATCTCACAAAAATATATTTTGGAAAAATAATACATATACGTAACCTTTTTAATCATAATGCAAGAATATTATTTAAATATCTTATACCCTTTATTTAAGATTTTAAAAGGATTTATTGAATTTAAGAAATATTTGGTATCCATATTCTATTAGATTTAAGCGTAATAAATAAAAGTCAAAATAAAAAATGGGATGCTTAACTATATGATGGCAGTTAACAAATATAAATTATCCATAATGTGTGGCTACCAGAAAATATAAGCATATAATTTAGATATTATATATATATATATATATATATATATATATATATATATATATATATATAATACTAAATTCACATGGATTTAGTTTACCGATAAATATTAATAAAATATAACCATAATAGGTTTCACACATTCGGGCCGGGTCGGATAACTATTTCTACTATCTAAAAATAAAATACCCTCACTAAGCTTAGAGGAGGTAATGGTCGAGGAGGATCATTTTTTCTAATCTAACGACTCGTAGAAATATCGACTCTCGGTGCTGCCTCTCCGTGGTACTTCCATTTTGTATATCCATGAAAAATCTTGTTTTTCAGTAGATGGTCATACACTATATCTCGATGAAGGTCAAAGCAGTTCACATACTTTTTATACAGACAAGAAATCAATTCTTCAGTGGATTGGTCCCTCAATACAAATTACATAAACTCTTCGACACCGGCCTTATAATCATCACCGAATTTCGACAGTTTCATCCAACTCCTATTCATTACTCTCTAATTTCTGATATCATGTATTACATAATTAGCATATATCATTTTTACATTTAATTTATGACTTGTAGTTAAGGTTTAGTTTTTCATTGCGACTTATGGTTTTGGTTTCAAGTTATTGTTTTGGTTTCACATCAAGTTTTATAGGTTATCCAAGGCAATTTATACTACAACATCAACCATAATATCTCTTTTATCAACAATCCTAACCACAATATCTCTTTTATATATCAACAATTTATAATAGAATATCAACCAAAATTGCAATATCAACCAAAATTGATTTCCTTGTTATTATCGAGTTATATCCTTACACTTAGATAAGGGTTTCGTTTCGCATGCGAAGTTCTCAAGTTTTTAATTTCTGGTTTTGGATTTCTTTCAAGCTTTCACTTCAAAGATTTGATTTCGATTCTAACAATTATCATCAGGAATTAAATTAAAGTTTTGTCTTCTGATTCAAGTTTCTACATCTACATCTAAAACCGATGCTTCGCTCTCCCCTCTACACCCTAGCCCTTCATCTCTCCGTCTCTCCTATCCCCCTCCTTCCCCAACCTCCTTTCTCCTTCTAAAACCGCAAAATCAATCGATAATCTCCCTCTATTTAAAATCAATAACATTGCAAAAATATCAACTTCAGCAACAATCCTAACCACAATCATCCCTTCATCAACAACTCTCGTAACATTATCAATCAAAACAACATTAACCAACAACATCAATTGAAATTGAAAAAAAATTATGAAAACACCTTACTGTAAAATGGAGGAGATGAGAAGGCAAAGAACTCGAGGGAATAAGCTAGATGACGAGGCGGCAACCTAAGCTTGGAGGAGGAGGCTGCCTGAGCTTGGAAGAGGCCATGACGACCTGAGCTTGGAGGAGGCGGTAGAATGGAAACGAGGACGAGGAGGAGGAGGCACCGGAGGATCTAGGATAAGGAGGTTGGCGTCGAGCTTGGAGGTAGGTCGGTGTCGGAGGATCAAGGACAGGGATTCGACGGTGGTGGAGGTTGACGATAGCTGCACGAGAGAGGCAGTGAGTGAGAAAGAAGCTGATGGCGAGGGTGCTGATGGTGGTGATGGCGAGGGTGGTGTCGATGGTAGAAAGGGTGGAAAGAGAAAGAAAGAAAGATAGGGCTAAGGGAAAAAATTCGGAGGAAATGAATTAGAAGAGGGAGATCGAAAGGGGGAAATGAATTAGAAAGGGGAATGGATATTTCGTCGGGCAAAAAGAACCGGGCCCCCTTTGTTTTAAATTAAGGTTATTTCATCGAATAGCGGCCGACGAAATAGACCCCTCGACGAGAAAGCCTTCATTTTCTTGTAGTGGTAGAACAAAAGAGATCAAAGGCTCTTTGAATCAATTTCACAAACAATTTGTGGGCGCCGTAGCTCTGGTACCACTTGCTGGGAAAATTGATCCCTTCACCATATAAAGCATATCAAGATAAAAAATAGCACAATCATACTAAAGAAGAACACCGGGTTTAACGTGGTTCGACCACCTCGACCTACATTCATGAGGATCTCATTAATACACAAAAGAAATTACAAAGTATCACTGATGGAGGTCCTTTTCGGGTCTCCGTCAAATGTTGTCTTCCGTCGATCTCCCGGTGAATCTTGGGGGTGATCTCCTGTTGCGTCTGGGTCTCAATGGGTTTTGAGGAGATTGGTGGTTTTGAGGAGTTTACGCCGAGTACCTGCAAGGAAGTCCCGGGGTAGTTTGGTACCACCGAGGACCCTCTGACGATCAAGTTAGCACAAGATCCGAGCAGAGTAACAGCTAAGTAGGGTGAAAAAAGCTTACTTGACCCCTCTGTGATGGGGGTTTATATAGTGGCGGCAGCACGCAGTAGCAGGCGCGAGAATCTTGCCGGCAGTTACGCTCCCGACGTCACACCCGCGTAATGAGCGGATCGCCCGTTAATGGGGATCGTGATGGCGTGGAACATGGGATGTTGCTGGCGGAGAATCCGCACATGGAGAGATTTGCGGAGCGGCGGTTACGCCTGTGAGTGGTAGAGTCGGTCGGTCGGAGGGACCGAGGAAGATGGCCTCGGGGAGGGAGCTCGGGAACGAGCGGGAGGGCCGAGGCATCTTGGTCCTGTGGTAGCTCAGGACGAGATGAGAGGCCGATGAGGACAATTTGCAGGGGGCCCTGAAGAGAGACAGCTTTTGCTTGCAGGTCGGGTGCAGGGGTGGCCTGGTCGGCCCCTGTGAACCCTTTCTTCTAAGTTCTGGGACACATCATCTGCCACGTGTCCTGATCTGGGAGATCTCCAACATAGAGCATCATCATTAGCCCCCACTCTTGTCCCGACCAGCTGGCGGGTCGGGACAAGAGTGGACTACCGGGTCGCCCGGGGTGAGCTCCCTCCTAAGATTTCATCGGGACGCGTCCCCGGGCTGTCAGCTGTCTTTTCTGCCACCGAATCAGGGTGAGATCTCTGCATTTAAGGAAGGTGCGCCGGTTCATGCATCTTGTCACTAAAGCGACGGTCCGCGTGTCAAGCGTCGGTTGGCCGACGCGACGTGTGCAGACTTGCGACGTCTGATGGGATGCGGCCCAATGTGGGAACGACAAGTGGAGAGATCGGGACCGTTGGACGCGAGGAGGCTCTTTGGCAAGAGATGAAGGGCACCGTTGGATGAAGGCAATTGCAGTGATAAATAGTGGGGCCCACTCCAGGGTCCCTGCTCCTTCATATTTCCTCGCTCTAAGTCCTAGTTGCTCGGCGCTCGTCTTCTTTCTTCTGCTTTCATTTCCCGAGGATCCCTCTTCTCCAGGTTAGATGTCTTCTATTGTAGAATCTGTAGATGTCGTAGGAGTAGATTCTAGGGACCATCTAGTTGAACCTGAGTCTTCCCGGGGAGCAGGGATCAGATCCTCTTCCTGGGATCGTACGGCGGGGGCAGCCCCCAGGGAGGAGGCCGTAGATGTTACCCCCGGCGTGTCGTGTTGGGTGAGGCATGAGGACGAGCTTGCCAATGCTCGGGCTCGCTTCCATATCCCCTCACGTTATAAGCTTCGTCTGGCCAAGGAGGGAGAGATGGCAAACCAAGTACGGGGTAGGGAGATCGCCCTGTATTTGGAAGCTTTTTGGGGTGGAATGCGTCTGCCCTTCTCTTCCGAGGTCGTCGAAGCGCTGAACTTCTTCGGGTTAGCCCCTAGCCAGCTAGTGCCGAACTCATGGAGGATTCTCCTCGGGTTTCTGATCCGATTGAAGCTACAGGCGATTCCCTTCAGCCTCTCAATCCTTGATTCTTCCCTTGTTTTCAAAAATCATCCTGGGGGTCGAGCGGGCGACCCAAGGTGGGTCTACCTCTCATTTATAAAGCGATAGGGGGCGCCGCCGGAACAGGGGTTGTAACCCTGCCTTCTTTCATTCACGACTGGAAGAAGTTTTTCTTCGTCGCGCCGCCCGATGGCGAGGACTGGCCCGTGCCCACCAAGTAGTCGAGGGAAAAATGCTTGCCGGGGAACCAGTCCAATGACCCTGCCGCGGTGAGAGTGACGTCATGAGAGCCCGTCCCCCGATTTGATGTGCTGCTGTCTGAGAGGGTCCTGAGTTGGGCCGGGCTCAGCCCCGTTGAGTTCGTCGGTAAGTTAGGCTTGCTTTTTGGCTTTTATATTGCATGTGTCGCTGACTTCTTTGCATTTGGTTTTGTGTAGGACCCATGGATATGGATGAGCTCCGAGCCTCCATGTGCCAGCCGAGGAAGGTCACGAAGGCTGGAGGCGCCAGCTCTTCCCATTCGAAGCCTGTCCCGGCTCCTTCGGCCTCCGTCCCAGTGCCTCCAGTGGCCGCGTCCCTTGAGCTTCCTAGGGCAGACCTGCCCCGGGGCCTAGCAGAGCGCCGGGTCGGAAGCGGGCTCGAATTTTGGAGGACCCGGTCTCGGAGGAGGAGACCGGCTCTCCATCGGAGCCACTCAAGAGGGGTTCTCGGAGGTCTCCTCGGGGCCCGCCCTCGCCGATCATGGTGGAGGAGGGGGGCCTCCAGTTCGCGGTGCACTCGGGGCTATCTGTTGCGGATAGCCTGCTGCACGAAATAGAGAAGTCGGTAGGGGGCAGGGTCCTCGGAGGGACCTTCAGGGCCCAGATGGCGTCCATCGCCCAGGAGTCCGTGCAGGTAAGTGCTAGGTTGTTTGTGAGATTTGGTGCTTCCTTCTTCTTCCTGACCTCTTTCTTATTTTTTCCAGGTCCTCCAGCACGTCGCCCTTGCCTTACACATGGAGGCCGAGGTGATAGCCCTGGCGATGAAGGCCGCGGACCAGCTTACCTCGCTGGAAGAGAGCTCCAAACGGGAGATGGAGGCGGCGATGGCGAGGGTTGCCGCCCTGGAGGGCGAGGTGGTGGCCTGGAAACGGGAGGTTGCTCGGCACTGCGAGGCTGCCGTGGCTGCCGAGGACACTCAGGCGCTCGCCGACAATAAGAAGAAGATGGTGAGGACCCTCCGGAAGGAGCTAGGGGCGGCGGTCGAGGCGGCGAAGCGGGCCGACCTCTCGGCGGTGAAGGCGGTGGAGAGCTACAAGAAGTCGAAGGACTTCTACAATGACTTAGCCATGGCCACCACCCGCATCTGGCATGAGGTCCTCAACGCCGTTAAGGTCCGGATGCCGGAGTTCGCCGATGAAGACCTCCGGGCCGAATACCCCTTCGCGGACGGCGATGAGCAGGGGAAAGAGATTCCTAACGAGGAGGTGGCTAAGGACCCTGCTCGACTCATGGTAGATATCGGGGACCTCGAGGTCGTGCCTGGCCCCGAGGCCTAAAGCCCCCATTTTCCTCCTCCTTTTATTTTGCCGTTTCTGGAATTTTTGTAAGCCTCCGGCCGTCTGTAAGGATGGGGAGCCCAAAATACCCTTTGTAAAGACTTCGCTTTTGGTAGTAAAACTTTTTGTTTCATCAGCTTGCACTTTATCTTCTGTTTGTGAAGAATGCTTGTAAAATATCCTTGCTTGCACTGTTGTGCTTCCATGTCAGGTCGGCTATCTGTCTAGCGATCGTTCGTCGAGTTGATTTCGATCACTTACCAAGTGTGCCAAGCGCTGCTGAGAAGGAGGCATCTCCATGACCCCGAAGTCGAGAGTGGATCACTCAGACTTGGATAGACCTGACGTCTCTTGTTGGGGCTTCAGATCCGCTGCATGTGATGAGCAGAGGAATGTCCACCGTAGTTGTGCCGAGCATAAAGGGGCTCAGCGGCCTCGTTATGAGGGCTACAAACCTGCAGCGTCTGTTGGCCAGGAGGATGCCTGCTGGGGATGACCGAGCATGGAAGCTGCTCGGTTGATCTTGGCGAGGGCTTTAATCCCTGTCGGTTGTGGTAGGAAGATACCAACCGGGGATAGCCGAGCAAGGGTCGGGCTCGACTGCCTCTGGGAGGATTTTGATTCTTAGCGTTAGAGGGGCCGTAGGAGGCCTGCTAAGGATAACCAGGCAGAGAGGCTGCGCGGTTGCCTCTTGGCGAGGGCCTTGATCCCTGGCGTTGCGAGTAGGGAAGCTACCAGCCAGGGATAGCCGAGTAGGGAAGCCGCTTGGCTGCCTTTGGGAGGACTTTGATCCTTAGCATTGGAGGGGCTGTAAGAAGCCTACTAAGGATGTCCGGGCAGTGAAGCTGCGCAGTTGCCTCTTGGCGAGGGCTTTGGTCTTTGGCGTCGTGGGTAGGCAACCACCAGCCGGGGATGACCGAGCAAGGTAGCCGCTCAGATGTCTCTTGCGAGGGCTTTAATCCCTGGCATCATAGGTAGGTAGCTACCAGCCGGAGATGACCGAGCAGGGTAGCCGCTCGGCTGCCTCTGAGGAGGGCTTCGATCCTTAGCGCGGGAGGGGCGCTAAGAAGCCTATTAAGGATAACCGGACAGTGAAGCTTCGCGGTTGCTTCTTGGCGAGGTCTTTGATCTCTGGCGTCGTGGGTAGGCAACTACCAGCCTGGGATGACTGAGCGGGGTAGCCGCTCAGATGCCTCTTGCGAGGGCTTTGATCCCTGGCGTCATGGCTAGGGAGCTACCAGCCGGAGATGATCGAGCAAGGGTCGGGATCAGTTGCCTCTTGCGAGGGCTTTTGATCCTTCAGGACGAGGACCGAGCAGGGTTACTGCCCAGTGCCTCTTGGCGAGGACTTTGATCCCTGTCGGTTGTGGTAGGAAGCTACCAGCCGGGGATAGCCGAGCAAGGGTCGGGCTCGACCGCCTCAAAGGAGGACTTTGGTCCTTAGTGCAGGAGGGGCTGTAAGAAGCCTACCAAGGACCCTTGGCCGAGCAGGGTTACTGCTCGGTGCCTCTTGGCAAGGGCTTTTGTCCTGAAGGATAGCTGAGCGAGGGTCGGGCTCGACTGCCTCTGGGAGGGCTTTTGATCCCTGTCAGTTGTGGTAGGAAGCTACCAGCCGGGGATAGCCGAGCTGGGTAGCTGCTGAGCTGCCTCTAAGGAAGACTTTGATCTTTAGCATTAGAGAGGCCGTTGGAGGCCTGCTAAGGGTAACCGGGCAGTGAAGCTGCGCGGTTGCCTCTTGGCGAGGGCTTTGACCCCTGGCGTTGCGAGTAGGGAAGCTACCGGCCAGGGATAGCCGAGCAGGGAAGCCGCTCGGCTTCCTCTAAGGAGGACTTTGATCCTTAGCGTTGGAGGGGCCGTAGGAGGCCTGCTAAGGATAGCCGGGCAGTGAAGTTGTACGGTTGCCTCTTGGCAAGGGCTTTGATCCCCGGCGTTGCGTGTAGGGAAGCTACCGGCCAGGGATAGCCGAGCAGGGAAGCCGCTCGGCTGCCTCTAAGGAGGACTTTGATCCTTAGCGTTGGAGGGGCCGTAGGAGGCCTGCTAAGGATAGCCGGGCAGTGAAGCTCCGCGGTTGCCTCTTGGCGAGGGCTTTGATCCCCGGCGTTGCGTGTAGGGAAGCTACCGGCCAGGGATAGCCGAGCATGGTAGATGCTTGGCCGATTCTTCATGAGGTTTTGCCCAACCATCCAGTTGCAGGTATGGGAACAGGAACGGTCGTGGCGAACGTGCGCGTAGCGTGCGCATTGAATGTGTGGGGAGGCGAAGCGCCAGAGTCGCGTCATTTCGATTCCGCCAGAAAAGGCTCAATGATAGCCGCGTGGCTTCAACTTTTTGGGCGAAAACGGGTGACTGTTGGGTTCCGTTGGGGCGCAGAGGGCTATATAAAGCTGAGGGAGCGCTGGTCCTACTTTCTTCACAAACAGATCATTGAGAATGGAAGACTTCCCCTTTACCATCCCCGAAATCATCCACTTCGAAAACGTATACCTCTAAGACCAGAACTGCGCCGAGGACACGGTTCAGTTGGTCTATGGGAGCATCGAAGACCACTTCGGCCGGCTGCTCCCCCGGCGCTCCCCTCTGCTGCAGCTGCTGATGTACTCCATCTGGAGGGTGTCGCCGGGGCTTTACAACCCCCTGTCCGAGCAGTTCTACGACGAGGCCGTGGGCAAGCTGCGGTCTCTGAGGCGCTTCGGCCTGATCTTCGCGGGTCGGCTGGCTCGCTCGGTGGCACTCGTCCGTGACTGCTACGAACTGAGGCTCGAGGTCAACACGCGCGGGGGGAATCGAGGGCGGAGGCTGGATCTCGTGAGGCCTCGGCTGGCGGAGATCTTTACTGAGTACCATGAGCAGTGCTCTCTGCACCCCCTTCCCCCGCTGCTGTAATTTTCTTTTTCTTTTCGTATGTATGGCTGAGGAGCCCATAATACCTTTTTGAATAAATAAGGCATTTCCTTCTTTTTCGCAATGTTCCATTGATCTTTTATTAAATTAACAACAGACCCTAGGAAGAGTTTACATTGCCCCTAAAAAAAGTACATGCTAATAGATGGCCTTATTAGCCTGGCCCGATCTCCCCGGAGACTTTTTTGTCTCCGTGCTCGGGACCGGGTACGGGGCTCCCTGGGCTCCGGACTGGTCATCTGCCGAAACGAGCATGATCTGGCCGATGGTCGGCTCGGCAGGAGAGGGACGCTGCTCCTGCTCGCGGTCGTCCTACCGCTTATCTCTCAAGTAGGCGGCGAGGTGCCCTGATCGGATGAGCTCCACGACGTAGACCCGGAGTTGCTTGCAATCCTCCGTGGCGTGGCCCAGCGTCTGGTAGAAGGCACAGTAGGGGCCCCGGGTTCGCTTCGAGGCCTGACGCGGGATTGGAGGGAACTTGAAGAACCCCTCGTCCTGGGCCTCCTCTATTAACACTACGAAGGAGACATTGAGCAGGGTGTACTCCTGGAACTTCGGGTGATAGGGCTGCTGACGCTCTGGCCTCTCTTCCTGAGCCCTCTACTTCTGGTCGGACCGTTCTGCTCGAGGGAGGTTCGCATTCACCTCGGACTCGAGCTGGACCTCGCGCTCGGTCCACGCCTTAACCTCGGCCATGGTCTTAGGATGCGCCAATGCAAAGGATCACAACCACTCCTTGTGCCTAAGACCGGATCTGAGCCTCGTGATGACGGTCTCGTCCCGGTGCTCGGGGACCTCGAGGAGGGCGTTGTAGAAGCGGGTGATGTAAGCTTTGAACGTCTCTTTGTCCCCGCTCTTAATTGTGAAGATGTAGTCGACCGTGCGCTTCTGCCGACGGTTCCCGACGAAGTGGCCGAGGAACTGAGTAGCCAGCTCATCAAAGGTCGAGATTGAGCGAGGCTCGAGTCCTCGGAACTGGTCCCGACCAAAGCGGATGAGGATGGCTGGGAGGGCTCTGCACTGGGTGGCGTCGGAATGGTCCTGGAAGCTCATCCCCGCGGTGAAAGCATCCAAATGGTCTTTCGGGTCGGTTTTCCCGTCGAACAGAGAGACCTTTGGGGGATTGTTGCGTGAGGAGACATGAACAGTGAGCAGTCCCTCGGTAAATGGCTTGGTGAGCGAGTCGGCGGCGTACTTAGCCCCGTCACCCGAGATGTGACTTTCTCGGCGCATACCCTCGATCTTCTTCTCGAGGGCGTCGAGTCGGCCGTGGTTGCCCGAGGATTCGGCACCTTATGATCCCTGGCCTTTGCTGTGGGAAATCTGCGTATGGGCGCAGCCCGGTTCCTCTTGATGAGGTTCCTCAGATCCCTGGGCGAGGTGGCCCTTGAGCTGCCGTGGCAAGCCCCTTCTGTACGACCCCGTCGAGGGGGGGTGTCGATCATGCCTGGGGACAGGCAAGATGACCGACATCTCCTCAGGGGGTGAGGGTCGTGAGGAGGCTCGAGGCGAGGCGCTCTGGTGGCGGATCTTGGTGTGGAGCTGTGGATCGCCCAGCGGGCCTCAGAGAGTATCGGCCCGTGAGATTTGTGGCCATAGGACGTAGCCTGCCGATGGTCAGCCGTGCCGACGAGGGCAGAGTCTCTTGAAGGCGGAGGAGCGGCGATCTGGGGCCCTGGCCCGGCCGTTTGGACGCGGACGAGCACCTCCACGAGGGACTGTAGTCGGTCTATTCGGCCGGCGAGGGCGTTGATGACGGTCGCCGGAAGAGGTTCATCCGCGCCTCCGGTGAGGGGGAGGCGGTGGCTAATACCTGGATCTTCAGGGTGATCGCTTGCCATGTGGATGGAGATCGGAAGGCCAACATTGTTTTTTGTGGAGTTTAGTTTCCCACAGATGGCACCAACTGATGGAGGTCCTTTTCGGGTCTCCGTCAGATGTTGTATTCCGTCGATCTCCCGGTGAATCTTGGGGGTGATCTCCTGTTGCGTGTGGGTCTCAATGAGTTTTGAGGAGATTGGTGGTTTTATGGAGTTTGCGCCGAGTACCTGCAAGGAAGTCCCGGGGTGGTTTGGTACCACCGAGGACCCTCCGACGATCAAGTTAGCACAAGATCCGAGCAGAGTAACAGCTAAGTGGGGTGAAAAAAGCTTACTTGACCTCTCGGTGATGGGGGTTTATATAGTCACGCAGTAGCAGGCGTGGAAATCTCGCCGGCAGTTACGCTCCCGACGTCACGCCTGCGTAATGAGCGGATAACCCGTTAATGGGGATCGTGATGGCTTGGAACGTGGGATGTTTCCGGCGAAGAATTCGCGCATGGCGAGATTTGCGGAGCGGCGGTTACGCCTGCGAGTGGTGGAGTTGGTCGGTCGGAGGGACCGAGGAAGATGGCCTCGGCAGGGGAGCTCGGGAACGAGCGGGAGGGCCGAGGCATATTGGTCCTGTGGTAGCTCGGGGCGAGCTGAGAGGACGAGGAGGCCAATTTGCGGAGGGCCCTGAGGAGAGTCAGCTTGTGCTTGTAGGTCGTGTACAGGGGTGGTTGTAACGTTTTGAAAATCGTTTCGGTGAAATTTCGAAAAAACGGTAAAATAAGGGGGGTTTCTGTAAAAAGGTAAAATACAAATATCTTTATTTTAAAATTAAATATACATATTCTAGCCATGTAATTGCTAGTATTTGGTGTTTATTGAGCCACTGGGGAAATTTCAAATTTTCTGAAAATTTTTCCGAAAATAATTATTTTAATATTATTTTAAGCCATCACTAATATATTTAATTAGGGAAAATTACAAATTGGAATGAGTTGAAATAAATTTTGTGCATCATAATACATTAAATAAAATTTTATCATGTGATTTTTGAAATGAAATCGTTTGCCAAAACGGTTTAGAAAATATCGAAGAAAAAGGCTTTTTTTAGTGTAAATGGATGTTTGGGGTATTGTATTTGTCATTTTCCATCACCCCACACCCATACCCACACTCACACACCCCCATTTTCCCTTCCCCTTGGCTGAATTCAGCAGCCCCCCCTCTCTTGTCCCCACTTGTTTTGCAAAATAAAAGAAATGAAAGAAAAGAAAAGAAAATGGATAAAAGAGTTGACCTTTTGTTGACTTGGACTTTTCCCTCACCATACCCCACACCACACCCCCTCTCTCCTCTCCCCCACATGCATGTGGCCGGCCCTTCCAGCAGCAGCCCCCTCCCCCTTTTTTCTCCTCTCATTCCTCTTCAAAAATGCTTAAAAATTGCCTCAAAACCCATCAAATAAATCAACAAATCCAAATCCAACTCCTACCCATTTCTCATTAGCCTTTCTAGCATGGATCTAGGGATCAAAATGACATTTTAGGAGGCTAGATCTTGAGCTTGATCTCATCATGGGAGATATAATCTCATGCTTTTGTTAAAATTTGTTATCTAGTTGCTTTAATCTAAATTAACTAAATGCTTAATTAGGTTTTGATGAGTTTAATTGCATGATTAAAGATTTCAAGTTAGGGTTTTGTTGTGAAAATGGGTTATGATAAATTGTGCATGGTTTTGTGTTGTGGATTAACATCTTAGGTTTTATAGAAAGCTAATTTAGTTGTTAATTCCAAACCATTACTTATAAAATGTCCTAATTAAGTTATTTTGCTAACTAGAGTTTTGGAAAATTGTTAAATGCTTTAGATTAAAATATAATTATGGTTTCATGTCATTATTAATATTATAATGGGTGGTTTAATGACTTTGGATCATGCAAAACCAAGTTTAATTGTTAAATTGTGAATTTTGCTTTAAAAAGAGTTAAAATCGGTATTTTTGCAAACTAGTTTTTTTTGAACATATATGGTTTGGTGAAATTAAATTATGGAAATGATTTATATGACTTACTTAAGATATTTAATAAGTATATTGGCCGCTACATTCATTTAAACGTCGAGTTTTGTACTAAAACAGGTAATTTTTGCTTGCTAGATTTTCGGAAAAATGGTTTCTAAAGTGAATTTGGGGTTTTTGTGAATTTTAACCTATTCTATATTTAAATTAGTATTCGTGAATGTGCAAATGAGTGTACTTGGGTTTTTCTCGATGGTCGGGCGTTTGCACGCCGACGTCGAGGGTTTTTGGGTTGGTTTGTGAGAGCAACCATAGGTTTTGACCTATGTGGGATTCGTGCGTCGTTTTGGTCATGAGTCGGGTTTTAATGCGATATGGTGCGTTTTGATATGTAGGTACCCCATGTGGACTTCGAGACGACAAGCAAGCGCGTGGCGACGTCGTCACCGGCGAGCGAGGACCAGGTGAGTAGATTTATATCTACGGGGAGAAGTCGGGTGGATGGCGTATAGCCCCCCGCAGTCCGTGGTGGTGTATACGGATGCGTATACACACCAACAATTATTATATGTTATTTGGGATTAATAACGATGTTTATGATGGATATTGGTGTGTTGGATTATTTTAGTGTTGCGAACCCTAGGGTAGTGTTGCACTACACATATACACATACATACTTGCATACATTCCTATTTATATGCGCTCATGGGATTCTTTATAGTTATGTGATCACATGGGTATGGGACTATGTGTTCACATAAGGATTTGAGGATGATACTTGGGATTGAGCTGAGTCGATGAGATTTGTTTTGTGGTTGTGATATTGGTGATATGGCAGGATTCGTACTTGAGGTACGTCCTGGTGTTATAGCGGATCTTGGGGGCGGCGATACGGATGAATAGTGTTAAAATGGTCGACATGTGATCGTGATATAAGATATGATATGCTAGGATATTGATACTAGGCCGTATTGGGCGATGTATACCCCTTGATGATGATATGTGCTAATGATATCGGTTTGTACGAGATTGTCGATCAGTAGTCAGATCATGACTATATTGATGATATTAGTATTGTATTAGACATAGGTCAGTACCTTAGACTATGATCTTTGATAAAGAGGATACCGGATGAATAGTGTGATGAATATGATTTTGACCCGTACCCAGATCTGGGGATGCCGTACGACGGATTTACGTACGAGCTATATCTTGATGATTGATCCGCACTCTTGACTTGGGATGTCTGATTATAGATATGGTATTGGATATGATATTATTGAGGCGGGATCACCGACTAATATATATACAGGTATGTATATGGATCGACTCAGATGTTAGGCGGTTTCCTTACCTGTAGTCCAGCTTGTTAGCTTAGCCCTTTAGTTTAGTTTAGTTGTTAGATTAGATTCAATTCTTACCTATTTCAAAAACTAACGAATCGTGGGTATTTTAAAAGACAGCCCAAGGGATCCTACGGATATTTCAAAAGACGTATCTTTTCATAAAAACACCGTAACCCCTATTTTCAAAACCCCATGATTCGTGTTATTTCAAAAGGCACCATTTGTAGGACTTATATTAGATTAATGCAGGTTAGTTACAGTTGCGTCTAGTATTCAGCTCCCGCTTATTATTGTGGTTCGCTTCGCATCGCATACTTATGTTATAATTTCTTATTGCAATGTTGATATCATATTGTTAAGACACCAGCACCATTACCGATGATGCGTATGTACCACGTACACTTACTTGCCGGCTCACACACATCTTCATCGGTAATTGCCATGTCACGTACACCTTAGAAAATATTATTGCTTGACATAGCGCACTTGCCTTATATGTTAGTTTAGACATTGTAGTTATTACCTGCTACTTCATGCATACTGTTATTCATTGTTATGCCGCATTCATGGATTCTCATGCATATATTCACTATTTTACGTGTTATTGAGGTTTTGGATTCGGATTTCCATGAGATTTTCTGGATTTGGAGGAAAACCGCAAAAACATAAATAAACCTTTTCTCTCTTTTAAAATAAAAAGTGCGGTTTTTCCCATGATGTATGAGTCGTCCACCATGAGTTTGCTGATGGATTTCGAGACCCTATTCGAGGAGACGGATGAACCGTTTCGGGTACATGGTGGACCCGGTAAGGTACCCCGGGGCAAGAAGCGCGTGATGATGACGATGTGAGCCTGGCAGGGGAGCACTACCTACCGGTGATTTTACCCGACGCGTCGGATATCCGGAGGATACCGTCGTGATCTTGAGATGGATGGTAGGGGCCGGTCTCGACTGACGGCGCCCTAGATATTGTGATTGAGACATTGAGATTTTGAGATATTGAGGTACTGAGACTGTGATACAGAGATATCGAGATATTGGGATTACGTTTTGTGCCGATGCTAGGCACTGTTTTATGTTGATTTCATTATGATACCTCATTTTAAAAATACAAGGAAATCTCACTAAATTATGAAAACAGTTCTTCATTTACATGTATTCTGTTTTCATGCATTCATACCTCATTCATATGATATATTGCTACCTGAGGCACTGACACGGGCACATGAGATTACACTCGGGTTAGATATTTACCCTAGCCTTGTTATAGGTTGCATGTTATATATATAATTGAGGATATATTATGATCATTGACCTAGGTTGCGTTATTTATGCGATTTCTATTCGTAGATGTTTTTCTATTCACGAGTTGGCAACTCACCCCCGTTGTGTCTCAGTTTCTTGCAGGTTTGCCGTACAGGTTTCATTACGGCTTTGCGGGCATAGTTTCTTTCGGGTGATTTGCTAGTAGGTGGATTTACTTGTATCGTACCCCCATTATATATCTTGTATATCATTATTCTGTTGTATCTAGAAGTTCCATCAACCAAACATGTATTTATTTTGAGATAGAGACCAGTGATGTTATTCCTTCGACCTTAGAGTCGCGCGTTATATTTCTGCGGTTTTCTTGTGGTTTTGAGTTTCCTTTTGAATTTTGATCCTTGCCGTTGGCGTTGTATATTATATTGCTTGTGTGGTTGTGACCGTCGATTGACGAAGAGCTAGCTCCCGCTTGGGGATGCCTTTTTATTGATTTCGTATACTATTCATGTTGTATCCCGTTTGGGGGCCAGTATTTACAAAGGAGACTCTGCCGAAATTTTCAGTAAATTTTGATGTTCTAAAAAACCGCATAATTCGGCTTATGCTATTAAAACTACTTGTTTTAAATTGATTTTCCTTCACTCTACTATTTTTTTTGGTTTGGATTTCTGGGTTTTTGGCTTACTTATATTACGTACGCCTCGAGACGTTTCGTAGTTTAAGTGCCGGTCATGTTCCATCTTTCGGGACGTGACAAAGTTGGTATCGGAGCGTTAGGTTTTACCTTCGGAGCGTAGGATGACCCTTGGTTGATGGAATAGGTGACTAAAGTAGAGTGACGTACCGTAGGTATGTTCCGCGGCATATTTACGATACGCTACTCCACTTAAGAAGCCTTAGGATGTACATTTCTTTGCTCAGTATTATATTCATTCCGATCTAGCCTCATCAGTACCAGTTATGGTTTTGCTGCCACGATTACGGACAGGAAGAGCTACAGCTAGAGTTGCGGTCAGCACGAGCTCGTCAAGAACGAGGACTGACCAGGGCATGATTCCGGCGACATACGATTGCATTGAGAGGCGCTGTCTGATTGTGTTTTTGCGCCACGAGCGTTTGGATGGATCGCTGTATGAGATTACTCGGACGTGCAAATCAGCACCAGAGGATTAAGCCAATGATAAGAGGCAAGCCAGATTTTGATGACCGTTGGCGTATTGCTTATTCATGATGATTGAGGCACTGTTCAGCGTGCAGACGAATGAGCCAGTTATTGCTGCGAACGACGAGATATTGCCCCAGATGCTGGAGTTAGTGCAGAATGAGTTGTACTAAGAGATGATAGAAGGTCGCTAGTCATCGAGGATGAATGACTAGGACATGTGGATCGTTCGCTACCCCGATGCGAGGTCATCAGATAGATTGATTCCAGCTAGAGACGACTTCACGCGGAGACGTTGAGAGTCAACAGAGACGATCGAATGTCAGAAACCTATTATTCCAAGTTTAAAGTAGTCGGAAAGACATGCAGGCAATTCTATGGTTCCTCTAGAAGAATGAAACCCTAACTCGACATAATGACATTGTGAAAGCCTTTGAACCTTCGGGTTTGCGGCAGTTCCACGGCGCCATTAGTGAGGCTTGGGTTTGCCCTTCTATGGCTGGACCACCGATGCTGTGGTATGTACTCGATACTATTAAACTGTGCCCAAGAGGTTGAGCTCTTGGGGGATTATGAGGTTTTGACGACTTGATCGGATGGCTCGACTTAATTCGGATGCTAGGTGGTGAGATGCATTTCTTGGGAGACTCCCGATACGAGGATAGCCGTTGGAGCTCAGTCCAAGCAGCCACGACGAGACGAGTCCGAAGCGGTCGACATTAGAGAAAAATGGAGTAAGAGGTTCGTATAAGATCTAGATATGATGACGTTTCCCTCCGCCGACATCAGAGATGCGATGCGCATGCCGAGGCAGAGTACTGGATATACCTTCCAGAAGGAGTCGCGATGGGTATGCAGCCGTTCCGGAGCAAGATGCAGATATAAGAAAGGACGATGACTTCCGGACAGTTGGCAGAGACGAGGCATGGAAGAGACCATGAGCAGGATTCCTTCCAGGACACTGCTGCAATGATACTTGCACCCAGGATCAGATGTGTCACGTACATTCAGAGAGCCAGAGGCCGACGCCAGTGATATGCTGTCTTACGAGTGGTCGTGATGATTGACCGGGAGATGACAAGAGACGTGCCAGAACGGGATCATCCCCGTTAGCACACCTGACAGGACCGATGAGCCGATGGACCGAGAGATTGGTAATTCACAGTGAAGACCTTGACCCAGGAGTGGTCATTGTTACGTACACCAGCAGGACAGAGTTCATGATCATCGACGAGACGTCCCACTAGTGACCGCGACAGTTGGCCCAAGATTCTTAGAGGATGCGCTTGAGCGGTACTATTCCGCCATTATTGATTTCGATGTTTTGGGTGATCTATTCGCATGATTTGGTTTTGATGGTTGAATTTCATGATATCGTTTTCATGCGCCATGGTTGCACCTACTGAGTATTTATGATTTTTTGCACAGTTGCACTTGAGATAGTTTTCGTGCCTTGGATTTTCGCGCATGTTGGGCGCATGTTTTGAAGTGTGATTTTGGTGCACACCAGATGCACTAAATCAAGATTTTTCGTGCATGTCAGATGCACCTGATTTTGCTGTCAGGCACACATGTTGCCTACGACAGATGTTTCGTGCACACCCGATGCACTTAGATGTTGTTTCTGTGCATATGTATGGCACATATTTGGATTTTGATTTCCGTGCGCACAAGACACACTAAGTATGCATACGCGTATTTTAGGATTGATTTTTCTTATAGAGCAGTACGTTTTTATGATATTGCTATGTGTTTTCGTACTGAGCAGGACTAGTCAGAGGACAGTACCTGAATATATTTTACATGTATAGTTTCGATTTATATCATATTGGTTTTGCTTTGGATTTGGTATTGATGTCTTCCCCATGACTCTGATGATTGCGGGATGCTTGACGGAGTTCTGATTTGAGTTATATGCTCATTTTTCATGCGCATGCGTTGCGCTACGATTTGTTTTATGTATTTATGATTTCGGAGCCCCGGCGATTTGATGGTTTTGGCTGAAATATTTTAGTATTTGGGGGAAGTTTTAATTTAAATTCGGGGACCGAATTTCTTTAAGGAGGGAAGATTGTAACGTTTTGAAAATCGTTTCGGTGAAATTTCGAAAAAACGGTAAAATAAGGGGGGTTTCTGTAAAAAGGTAAAATACAAATATCTTTATTTTAAAATTAAATATACATATTCTTGCTATGTAATTGCTAGTATTTGGTGTTTATTGAGCCACTGGGGAAATTTCAAATTTTCTGAATTTTTTTCCGAAAATAATTATTTTAATTTTATTTTAAGCCGTCACTAATATATTTAATTAGGGAAAATTACAAATTGGAATGAGTTGAAATAAATTTTGTGCATCATAATACATTAAATAAAATTTTATCATGTGATTTTTGAAATGAAATCGTTTGCCAAAACGGTTTAGAAAATATCGAAGAAAAAGACTTTTTTTAGTGTAAATGGATGTTTGGGGTATTGTATTTGTCATTTTCCATCACCCCACACCCATACCCACACTCACACACCCCCATTTTCCCTCCCCCTTGGCTGAATTCAGCAGCCCCCCCTCTCTTGTCCCCACTTGTTTTGCAAAAGAAAAGAAATGAAAGAAAAGAAAAGAAAATGGATAAAAGAGTTGACCTTTTGTTGACTTGGACTTTTCCCTCACCATACCTCACACCACACCCCCTCTCTCCTCTCCCCCACATACATGTGGCCGGCCCTTCCAGCAACAGCCCCCTCCCCCTTTTTTCTCCTCTCATTCCTCTTCAAAAATGCTTAAAAATTGCCTCAAAACCCATCAAATAAATCCCAAAATCCAAATCCAACTCCTACCTATTTCTCATTAGCCTTTCTAGCATGGATCTAGGGATCAAAATGGCATTTTAGGAGGCTAGATCTTGAGCTTGATCTCATCATGGGAGGTATAATCTCATGCTTTTGTTAAAATTTGTTATCTAGTTGCTTTAATCTAAATTAACTAAGTGCTTAATTAGGTTTTGATGAGTTTAATTGCATGATTAAAGATTTCAAGTTAGGGTTTTGTTGTGAAAATGGGTTATGATAAATTGTGCATGGTTTTGTGTTGTGGATTAACATCTTAGGTTTTATAGAAAACTAATTTAGTTGTTAATTCCAAACCATTACTTATAAAATGCCCTAATTAAGTTATTTTGCTAACTAGAGTTTTGGAAAATTGTTAAATGCTTTAGATTAAAATATAATTATGGTTTCATGTCATTATTAATATTATAATGGGTGGTTTAATGACTTTGGATCATGCAAAACCAAGCTTAATTGTTAAATTGTGAATTTTGCTTTAAAAAGAGTTAAAATCGGTATTTTTGCAAACTAGTTTTTTTTGAACATATATGGTTTGGTGAAATTAAATTATGGAAATGATTTATATGACTTACTTAAGATATTTAATAAGTATATTGGCCGCTACATTCATTTAAACGTCGAGTTTTGTACTAAAACAGGTAATTTTTGCTTGCTAGATTTTCGGAAAAATGGCTTCTAAAGTGAATTTGGGGTTTTTGTGAATTTTAACCTATTCTATATTTAAATTAGTATTCGTGAATATGCAAATGAGTGTACTTGGGTTTTTCTCGATGGTCGGGCGTTTGCACGCCGACGTCGAGGGTTTTTGGGTTGGTTTGTGAGAGTAACCATAGGTTTTGACCTATGTGGGATTCGTGCGTCGTTTTGGTCATGAGTCGGGTTTTAATGCGATATGGTGCGTTTTGATATGTAGGTACCCTATGTGGACTTCGAGACGACAAGCAAGCGCGTGGCGACGTCGGCACCGGCGAGCGAGGACCAGGTGAGTAGATTTATATCTACGGGGAAAAGTCGGGTGGATGGCGTATAGCCCCCCTGCAGTCCGTGGTGGTGTATACGGATGCGTATACACACCAACAATTATTATATGTTATTTGGGATTAATAACGATGTTTAGGATGGATATTGGTGTGTTGGATTATTTTAGTGTTGCGAACCCTAGGGTAGTGTTGCACTACACATACACACATACATACTTGCATACATTCCTATTTATATGTGCTCATGGGATTCTTTATAGTTATGTGATCACATGGGTATGGGACTATGTGTTCACATACGGATTTGAGGATGATACTTGGGATTGAGCTGAGTCGATGAGATTTGTTTTGTGGTTGTGATATCGGTGATATGGCAGGATTCGTACTTGAGGTACGTCCTGGTGTTATAGCGGATCTTGGGGCGGCGATACGGGTGAATAGTGTTATAAATAAAATGGTCGACATGTGATCGTGATATAAGATATGATATGCTAGGATATTGATACTAGGCCGTATTGGGCGATGTATACCCCTTGATGATGATATGTGCTAATGATATCGGTTTGTACGAGATTGTCGATCAGTAGTCAGATCATGACTATATTGATGATATTAGTATTGTATTAGACATAGGTCAGTACCTTAGACTATGATCTTTGATAAAGAGGATACCGGATGAATAGTGTGATGAATATGATTTTGACCCGTACCCAGATCTGGGGATGCCGTACGACGGATTTACGTACGAGCTATATCTTGATGATTGATCCGCACTCTTGACTTGGGATGTCTGATTATAGATATGGTATCGGATATGATATTATTGAGGCGGGATCACCGACTAATATATATACAGGTATGTATATGGATCGACTCAGATGTTAGGCGGTTTCCTTACCTGTAGTCCAGCTTGTTAGCTTAGCCCTTTAGTTTAGTTTAGTTGTTAGATTAGATTCGATTCTTACCTATTTCAAAAACTAACGAATCGTGGGTATTTTAAAAGACAGCCCAAGGGATCCTACGGATATTTCAAAAGACGTATCTTTTCATAAAAACACCGTAGCCCCTATTTTCAAAACCCCATGATTCGTGTTATTTCAAAAGGCACCATTTGTAGGACTTATATTAGATTAATGCAGGTTAGTTACAGTTGCGTCTAGTATTCAGCTCCCTCTTATTATTGTGGTTCGCTTCGCATCGCATACTTATGTTATAATTTCTTATTGCAATGTTGATATCATATTGTTAGGACACCAGCACCATTACCGATGATGCGTATGTACCACGTACACTTACTTGCCGGCTCACACACATCTTCATCAGTAGTTGCCATGTCACGTACACCTTAGAAAATATTATTGCTTGACATAGCGCACTTGCCTTATATGTTAGTTTAGACATTGTAGTTATTACCTGCTACTTCATGCATACTGTTATTCATTGTTATGCCGCATTCATGGATTCTCATGCATATATTCACTATTTTACGTGTTATTGAGGTTTTGGATTCGGATTTCCATGAGCATTTCTGGATTTGGAGGAAAACCGCAAAAACATAAATAAACCTTTTCTCTCTTTTAAAATAAAAAGTGCGGTTTTTCCCATGATGTATGAGTCGTCCACCATGAGTTTGCTGATGGATTTCGAGACCCGATTCGAGGAGACGGATGAACCGTTTCGGGTACATGGTGGATCCGGTAAGGTACCCCGGGGCAAGAAGCGCGTGATGATGACGATGTGAGCCTGGCAGGGGAGCACTACCTACCGGTGATTTTACCCGACGCGTCGGATATCCGGAGGATACCGTCGTGGTCTTGAGATGGATGGTAGGGGCCGGTCTCGACTGACGGCGCCCTAGATATTGTGATTGAGACATTGAGATTTCGAGATATTGAGGTACAAAGACTGTGATACAGAGATATCGAGATATTGGGATTACGTTTTGTGCCGATGCTAGGCACTGTTTTATGCTGATTTCATTATGATACCTCATTTTAAAAATACAAGGAAATCTCACTAAATTATGAAAACAGTTCTTCATTTACATGTATTCTGTTTTCATGCATTCATACCTCATTCATATGATATATTGCTACCTGAGGCACTGACACGGACACATGAGATTACACTCGGGTTAGATATTTACCCTAGCCTTGTTATAGGTTGCATGTTATATATATAATTGAGGATATATTATGATCATTGACCTAGGTTGCGTTATTTATGCGATTTCTATTCGTAGATGTTTTTCTATTCACGAGTTGGCAACTCACCTCCGTTGTGCCCCAGTTTCTTGCAGGTTTGCCGTACAGGTTTCATTACGGCTTTGCGGGCATAGTTTCTTTCGGGTGATTTGCTAGTAGGTGGGTTTACTTGTATCGTACCCCCATTATATATCTTGTATATCATTATTCTGTTGTATCTTGAAGTTCCATCAACCAAACATATATTTATTTTGAGATAGAGACCAGTGATATTATTCCTTCGACCTTAGAGTCGCGCGTTATATTTCTGCGGTTTTCTTGTGGTTTTGAGTTTCCTTTTGAATTTTGATCCTCGCCGTTGGCGTTGTATATTATATTGCTTGTGTGGTTGTGACCGTCGATTGACGAAGAGCTAGCTCCCGTTTGGGGATGCCTTTTTATTGATTTCGTATACTATTCATGTTGTATCCCGTTTGGGGGCCAGTATTTACAAAGGAGACTCTGCCGAAATTTTCAGTAAATTTTGATGTTCTAAAAAACCGCATAATTCGGCTTATGCTATTAAAACTACTTGTTTTAAATTGGTTTTCCTTCACTCTACTATTTTTTTTGTTTTGAATTTCTGGGTTTTCAGCTTACTTAGATTACGTACGTTTCGTAGTTTAAGTGCCGGTCATGTTCCATCTTTCGGGACGTGACAGTGGTCTAGTCGGCCCCTGTGGGCCCTTTCTTCTAAGTTCTGGGACAAGTCATATGCCACGTGTCCTGATCTGGGAAATCGCCAACATAGAGCATCATCAATCACACTACTCGATAATCTCTCTTTCATCTTTCTCTCTTGTTTTCACACCACAAGAGAGGAGACACATAAAATATCCCCATACAATCACATCTCTCAAGCCAACCTATCTCTTCCCCAAAAGGAAATATATATACAACTAAAAAAACGCTAGAATCTATTAGTAGCCCACACCAATGGATGACCCGATCCAAATGATCCATAAACGCATATGAATACGAGACACCATCCCAACACACTGGATAAGGTCGATATGACTCGAGCCAAATAGAAATTTCATTGAAATGACATAAAAGCGGCACAAAAAAACAAATTGAAAGTTAGAGATGTAAAAAAACATCTCTTAAAAAATGAAAAATAAGTAATGAAAAATAACTCGTCCAATAGATACTCATCTATTCGTCCATCATTGCCTAGTAACATACCACACTATCATGGAGATAAATAAAGAATTTGTCCAAAATTCATGCAAAGTGTTGATTGAATCACTACCAAAGAGGATTACTCTTTTGCACGATGGACTCCGGCATTTTGTTCAATCCGAATAAGCCAATAAAATGCCGTGATAAATATTTCCCAAATATCTCTAATGTTCACACTAATTGAATTTACTATAGCTACACTATATATGTCCATGTCGTGTCCATGTTGCATAATGTAAGACAGAGTACTTTGAGCGTTTTTATTTTTCAATTTTTCAATTTTAGGTAAAGCAGTAGGGGGATGGGGGGATCCACTGGCATAGAAAGCTTTGTGGATATTCTTCATGTTGTTTCAAGCTGGAGCTGATGAATGAGTAGAATATGATGCCTCTTCCAATAATTAAAAAGAAGACTGAGCATTTGAGTGTTTAATTAATGTGAAAATATAAATCTTAAAAGTGTTTACTTCAAAGTTAGCTAGCTAATCAAGTAGTTTCCCCAGTTTACAAGAAAGGCATCCATTGTGACTTTTGGGAATAGCTAACTTTTTGTTGCATGCTCAAAAAGGTCGGTGAGTTGTTTTTGTTAAATTTGGTTTCAAGGAATCCAAAATATCATAAGAAATGCATTTTAGAGACATACACTTAAGTGCTCACTCTATCAAATCAAAGAAAAAGGAAAACTTAGAAAACCACACACAAACGATGATAATTCTGACACTTTTTTTTATAATAATTTTTAAAATAAGATAAATGGATTGTGAATAAGGGCGACATTGCAGGCCCATGACAGTAGTGTCCATGCTGCTGCAAGACCTATTGGGCTCAGATACTATTTTACACATAGGCTCTTGGATCTCACAGGGCTTGCAGTCTAGACACTGCAGTTATGAGCCTGCAGTGTCCCTGCAAGGCCCGCTTCCTCATATATGGATTTGTTGTTTGTTTTAAACAAATCATACACAACAAAATAGTTTCTATAACTTGAAATTAGATGATAAAGATAAATGGTGTTATAGAGGTTGAGAATAGTCCACATCGGGAAAATCAAGAGTTTCATATGGGTATAAAATATAAATGGAAACCCCACTAAAAATTTTAGACCTTTTGGATGGAATCCAAATATTTTGAAAGTTCATGTGCGCTCTACATGTGTTGTGCATCTTTGAGAGAGCTGTCTGCATTGCATATTGCATATGGATACAAAATATAACATGGTGTGCATGTCTGAGAGAGCCGTCTATATTGCATATGGATAGAAAATATAAATAGGAACCCAACCAATAGGTTTAGATCTTTGGATGGAATCCAAATACATCGTGTGCATTCATGTGGGCCCACACTCCATTTATCAATAAACTTCACAGATTTCATTTGGATTAAATTTCTATATATCTTCATTCTATAACTTGAATTCTCCTATAAACCTAACTTGAATTCTCCTATAAACCTCGATTTTGAAAATTCTATTATAGTTGAACAACCTAGTTTCAATTCAGATTTTTAAGTGGGTCTCTAATGTGTGTATGGAAGACTAATGTAGAACACATTGGCAAAAGAACATCATGTCATTTGGATCAAAACAAGTCCAAATGTGCGGAAAAACTGCTGAATTTAAGGTAAACACAAGGAGCTATAACTTTTGATCCGAGCTTTAGAATCGCAATTACGATATCTTTTAGGAAAATGTCATAGATAGCCTACTAGTATAACTTTTGATCCGAGCTTTAGAACAATTTACAAAAAATCCTTCCTATTCTTTTAAGTTCTACAAAAAAGCCTTCCAGCCATCCAAAATGAGAATATTCTCCTGACGCGGTGCGGATTGCGTCAAGATATTACCTTCCGTTGATCTACTGTTGGCGATGATGGACGGCCGAGATTTGAGTTGGAGGATAGTTGTTGAAGTGTGTGGATCTCAATGGGTTTGAGGTTGGTGGGGCCGAGCTACCTGCAAAGAAGTCCCGGGGTGGTTGTACCACCGAGGACCCTTCGACAATCAAGTTAGACAAGAAATCCGAGCAGAGTAACGACCTAATGAGTGGAAAATGACTTACTTGAACCGTCTGAAAGAGGGGTTTATATAGCGGTGGCAACAGGCAGGCAGGTGCGAGAATCACGCCGGCCGTTACGCTTCCGACGTCACGCTCGCGTGATGGACGGGATCTCCCATTAATGGTGAGACAGGCTCGTTAATGAGGATCGTGATCGCGTGGAACGTGGGATCGTGGGCAGCGGAGATCTCGCGCATGGCGAGATTCGCGGAGGCGGGGCGGAAGCACCTGCGAATGATACCGTTGGTCGGTCGAAGGGACCGAGCAAGATGAGCTCGGCGCAGCTCGGGACCGAGTGGGAGACCGAGCTATCTTGGTTCTGTGGTAGCCCGGAGGCGAGCTGAGAGGGCCGAGGAGGCTAAATGTCCAGGAGGCTCGGAAGTGAGCCAGCAGTTGTCTGTAGGACGGGCATAGGAGTGGTCTGGTCGGCCACTGCGGGTCCTTTCTTGCACGCTTCGGGACATGTCATCAGCCATGTGTCACGATCTGGGAGATCACCGATATAGAGCATCATCATTAGCCCCCTACTCTCGTCCCGACCTATTCACGGGTCGGGTCGAGGGTGGTCTGCCGGGTCACCCGAGGTGAGCTCCTCGTCATAGATATCGTCAGCGTGTGTTCCCGGGCAATCAACTGTATCTTCTTGGTGATGTCAGCGGATCAGGGGCCAGATCTCGCATTAAAGAGGATGCACCGGATCGTGCGTACGTTCGCCAAAGCGACAACCCACATGTCGGGCGCTGGTTGGCTGACGCAACGGGCCGCAGGCTTCTGGCATCTGATGGGATACGACCAATGCGCGTGCGACAGGTGGGATGATCGTGGCCGTCGAATGCACTAAACCGTTTCGGCGGGAGATGACTGTCGCCGCAGGATGTGTACGCCGGCAGCTATAAATAAAGGCGGGGTCCCCATCAAGGCCCACACCTCTACAAATTTTTCTCGTCTTGAGTCTCGTTAGCTCGGCGCTCTCCTTTTTAGGTCGGATCTCTGTGTTTCCCCTTCCGAGGACCCATCCACTTAATCAGGTTAGATGTCTTCTTCTGAAGAGTTTTTAGAAATAGATTGAGTAAGGTCTAGGGAACCCCCTGTAGATTCTTCTTCTTCCTCTGCTTCTTCCGCCACCGAGTCGGAGTCTCCCTGGGAAGTTAGAGTCAGATCCTCTTCTCATGGTCGCGAGATGGGGGCGGTTCCCAGAGTGGAGGTCGTGGACGCCCCTAGTGTGTCATCCTCGGTGAGGTATGAGGACGAGCATGCCACCGCTCGGGCTCGTTTCTATATTCCTCCCGGCTATACGCTACATTTGGCCGAGGAAGGAGAGAGGGAAGATCAGGTATGGGGTAAAGAGATTGCCCTGTACCTAGAAGCCTTTTGGGCCGGAATGCACCTGCCTTTCTCTCCCGAGGTTGTTAGAGTGCTGAACAATTTCGGGATAGCCCCGGGCCAACTAGTGCCGAATTCCTGGAGGATTCTCCTTAGGTTTTTGGTCCGCCTGAAGTTGCAGTCGATCCCTTTCAGGCTGTCCACCCTTGCCTCTTCTCTCATTTACAAAAGTCACCATGGCACTCACGCGGGCGAGCCGAGGTGGGTATACCTCCCGTTTAGGAAGCAACGGGGAAGTGTTCCAGGATCGGGGGTCGTCGTCATGCCTTCTTCCATCCACGATTGGAAGAAGAAGTTTTGCTTTGTAGGGCCGTCCGAGGGTGAGGACTGGCCCGTGCTCAACCAGTGGTCTAGAGATAGGTGTCAGTGAGAGGGCCAGTCGAGCGATCCCGACTGTTCCCGCCAAAAATTTCTGCGCAAAAGAACCCAAGGTGTCAAATGGCAGCGATACGTTTAATAAAATGCAAACCAGCATTTTCCGGATAGTATTTTGACAAACTCCCGAATGAGAACCAGCTAAATTCTGATGGTATTGAAAGTGTCTCAAAAAATCCTTCTATTTGATATATTATGGGCCTCATAATTCATCCGGGATCAAAAGTTATGAGCAAATGTGCTACGCGCGTCTAATCTAAAGAAGAAAATGCGAACCAGTATTTTCCGGTCTGTATTTTAACAAACTCCCGAATGAGAAACAGCTGAATTCTATTGGTATCGAAAACGTCTCAAAAAATCCTTCGATTTGATATATTATGGGCCTCATAATTCATCCGGGATCAAAAGTTATGCAAATGTGCTACGCACGTGTAATCTAAAGTAATGCTCTACTACATGGGGGATGCATTTTTAGTCCCACATCGGGAAAAAGAGAGATCCCTTCTCGACCACTCCCATATAAATAAGAGGGGATATCTTTTAGAAAAGGTAGAGAAATCAATTCTCAAAGGAGTTTAGTTCTTCAAGTTAGGGCCATAGCTGCCCCCCCATAATGCGCATATGTGCAAGCGCCATGTGTGCCACGTGCAATGCACGTGCGCCCGCCACATGCGCATCGCGTGCGCACGTGAGCCAAACATATGCAACGCACGTAGGAGAATTTAATTCTCAAAGGAGCTTAGTTCTCCATGTTAGGGCCTTAGCTGCCCCCCATAATGCGCATATGCGGAAGCGCTATATGCGGAAGCGTTATATGCGCCACGTGCAATACACGTGCACCCGCCACATGCGCGCCACGCGCAACGCACATGAGTCAAACATGTGCAACGCACATGGGAGAATTTAATTCTCAAAGGAGCTTCTCCATAGAAGCTTAGTTCTCCAAGTTATGGCCTTAGCTGCCCTCCATGATGTGCAAGCGCCACGTGCAACGCACGTATGCCCACCACGTCCGACGCACGTGCGTCCAACACGTGCGCACGTGCGCGAACGTAAAGAGGCCTTTTCAGCAGTTAGGAGTTTAGGCTTCAACACATTCTTCCTCCTGATAAGTGGGACACGGTTCAAAGGGTACATCCCTCCGCACCTTCGATCTCTCTTTCCAAATAACAGAGGGACCCCGATAAACTCCAAGTTCAAAAAGAAGGGAGATACATACACAGACAGAGAGAGGGGGGGAAGAAAAATAGAGAGAGAATTTAATTCTCTAAAGAAGAGGAACCCCTCCCAAAAGCTCTCATAAAAAAGAGAATTTAATTCTCAAACCAAGAGTTTAACTCTTCTCAAAAGAACTTAGTTCTTCCTCTGGTTAAGATCTGCAGAAACAGATCTCCCCACAAGTTGACAATTTAATTCTCATCGGGGAGATTCTGTCATGCAGATCCAAAACCTAAGGGAAAGAACTGAGTCCAAAAGAGTTTAACTCTTACAAAGCATATGGGAATTTAATTTCTCTAAAACTAAGGTTTAACCCTTTAAAAAGAAATTAATCCCTGCAAAGAACAAAGGAGAACTTGATTCCTCAAAACCATAGAAGAACAGCCTGGCGATGCATATTAGTGTTAATTGTTACACAATAAAAGCTCACGTGTCCCCACGTGAATACCTTTGAGAAACAAAAAAAAGGGAAAGACTGAGATCTAGTCACGTGACCCCACGTGACCCATGAGAAGTGCTCAGCACTTATAAAAGAGAAAAGGGAATAAATACAAGATAGCTCCCATTTTGGGGGCACCTCACGTGTTCCCACGCGACCCCTAAACAGTGGTGTATAAAAGAGGGAGAAAATTCCAAAGACAACGCTCGCATTTTGAAGGCACCTCACGTGTCTTCACGTGACCGTTTGATGAACTAAGTGCTTATCACTTATAAATGAAAGAGGAATAAATTCCAAAAAACAGTTCTCACCTTGGGCGTCTCACGTGCTCACACGTGAGCCAAGTGCTCAGCACTTTTATATATATATGAGGGAACAAACTTAAGGAACAATGCCCACTTCGGGGCCCCTCACGTGTTCTCACGTGAGCTCCTCCAAAGTCCAGTGTTTAACACTGATTCAGTGCTTAGCACTATGGGATGACTAAGGGAAATCAAGCTTAGCTCAAATTAGCTAAGTCTTCCGAAGCCAAGACCCTTTTTGTCACCAATCAACCGAGCCTCCATGTTCAGGTCTCCCCAAACTAATCCTAGTCCCAAAGATGACTAGTGTTCTCTTAACAGATGACATCTAAACTGATATTCATCCCATTTCCCAAATTGGGATATTGGTTCAAGGGTACATCTCTTCATAGCTCTGATATATGTCGTTGTAATCATTCAACGTCTTCAGAGAGATGGAGGGTCCCAATAACCAATAACTTTTGGTGCATCCCCAAATGGTGGAACCATAATTACATAGACTATGAGGTTCTTAAACTCATGGACTTTGATGTCCTTAAACTTTACGGACTGTGGGGTCCTTAAACTCATGTACTATGATGTCCTTAAACTTTACAGATTATGACGTCTTTAAACTGGACCGCAAGTCCCTAAACTAAAACAGTAGAGCCCAAATGCTCTTTTGTTGGATCTAAATGATTATGTTAAGTTAATCTTAGTCTAAAAATTAGACTAACGTATCCTTAACAAACGTTTAAGTTGATCTTAGTCTCAAATGAGATTAACGTATCCTTAAACCCAACCCAAAACCCAAATTTAAGAAAATACAGATTTGGACTAATCCACGCCCTACGGGCGACAACATAAATTAGTCTCCGTATACAATCCACGGGCAACCAAAAAGAAAACAAACGCACACGACACGAAATGACCATCTGGAGAAGGAGAAAGTTGTTACCGCAATGCGGTAGCGTAATTAACTGCAGGGGCTTGCGCCTGCAGGGAAAAGCGTCCCCACAATAAAAAAACCCCTCAAATGAGGGGGAATCTGACGGAATCTGCTACAACGGCCGCATCCGTCTAAACATCCGATACACGGTGCCATAAATTAACTTGGCATCTTCGAAGAGGTGGACGGATAAAACCGAAATAGCACCTGCCCCCAAATTCAGGCAAGACGAACCTACGCGGTCGCGTCTCTGTATTCGGAGGAGAACACCGACGCGCTGAAAGTGGCGGAGTGGGAGCCCATTCCTCGGGCCGGCGTGCTGCTTTTTGAGCGGGCCCTGAGTTGGGCTGGGCTCAGCCCCGCCCAGTTCGCGGGTAAGTTAGGAGTTTGCAGGCGATCTGTTAGACTTGCATTTATTTTACTTTTTACTCGTGCTGCTGACTCCATTGTACCTTGTCTTGTGCAGAACCCATAGACGCGAGCAAACTTCGGGCGGCCATGCGTGAGCTGAAGAAAGGATCGAAGGCTGGAGGTGCCAGCTCTTCCTGTCCGACGTCGGCCCCGGCTCCCCCGGCAGCCGCCCCACCCCGGCGTTCGAGTGTGGGCCGCACCGTGGAGCCCAGCCAGGCGCCGAGCCGAAAGCGGGTTCGGGAACAGGAGGCCGAGGCTTCGGAAATGGAGACCGGCTCCCCGGCGTCGTCTCTCAAGAGATTCCCCCGGACGGTCCCGCGGACCCCGGCCTCTCCGATCTTGGTGGACGAGGGGATCCTCCGCTTTAAAGTGCCCTCGGGACTCTCCGTTGCTGACGGACATGGAGAGGTCGGCCGGAGGCAAGGTTTCTCGGGGGACCCTATGGGTGCAGATGGCGGCGATCACCTAAGAGGCCGTGCAGATTAGTGCTCGCACCTTACTTGATTTTTCTCTCGGCGTCTTACCATTCATGAGATTTGGTGCCTCCCTTTTCTTTCTGACCCCCTTCTGATTTCTTCAGGTCCTCCAGCACGTCGTCCTCGTCATCCAGATGGAGGACGAGGAAATTGCCCTGGCAATGCGAGCCGCGGGCGAGCTCTCCTCGCTGGAGGAGAGCTCGAAGTTGGAGCTGGAGGCGGAGATGGCGAAGATCGCCGTCCTAGAGGGCGAGGTAGCGGCCTGGAAGCAAGAGGTTGCGGCCTGGAAGCAGGAGGTTGCGGCCTGGAAGCAGGAGGTCGCCAGGCACCGTGAGGCCGCCCAAGTCGCCGAGGCCAAGCTCCAGGACTCCAAGTTGCTCGTCGGCACCCAGAAGAAGTCGGCGGGCACCCTTCAGAAGGAGCTGGACGCGGCGGTAGAGGGGACGAAGCGGTCGAGCTTAGGGCGGCGAAAGCGGTGGAGAACTACAAAAAGTCGGACCATTTTTACGCCGACCTAGCCGCAGCCACTACCCTCATCTGGCACGAGGCCCTCGACGCCATTAAGGCTCGGATGCCGGAGTTCTACGATGAAGAGCTCCGGAATGAATATCCTCGTGCGGACGACGCGCAGGGGATGCCCCCGGGAGCACTGCCGGGGAAGGGACTCCCGTCGAGGGCGGCGCCGAGGCTCCTGTGATGGGCGCAGCCCCAGTCGTGGTGGATGCGGTGCTTCTTGCGGTTGCCCCTGGCCCTGAGGCCTGAAAACCCCTCGTCTCCTTTATATATATATTTTTGTTGTTTTGGGAATCTTGTAAGCCTCCGGGCACTTTTGTTAGGCTGGGGAGCCCATAATACCTTTGTAGAGACTTTTGATTTTTGTGAATAAAAATCTTACTTTGATGTTTCTTTGCGTGCACATTATCCTTTTGTTTGTGGGGAACATTCGTATTTGCACGGTTCAGCCTTCACGTCGGGTCGGTTCCTCGTCTGGCGATCGCACATCGAGTTGAATTCGACTATTTGCCAAGTGTGCAAAGACCGGTGAAGGGTCGGTATCTCCGTAGCCTCGAAGTCGAGGTTGGGATCGCTTAGAAGTGGATGGACTCATGGCGAGGGCTGGACTGTGGCGTCGGTGGTTTGTAACACCAGCTACGGATGACCGAGCATGGTAGATGCTCGGTTGCCTCTTGGCAAGGGCTTAGGTATCAGGCTTCGTGGGGTAGTGAATGACATCCATCATAACCAAGCATGGTAGATGCTCGGTTGTCTCTTGGTGAGGGCTCCGATCTTTAGCACTGGAAGGGCCGTAAGAGGTGGCTAAGGATGGACTGAGCAGTAAAGCTGCTCAGTGGCCTCTGGGCGAGGGCTTCGATGCCTGGCGTTGTGGGGGTAGGGAGCTACCAGCCAGGGATAGCCGAGCAAGGTAGCCGCTAGGCTGCCTCTTGATGAGGGCTTCGATCCCTGGCGTCGTGGGGTAGGGAGCTACAGGCCAGGGATAACCGAGCAAGGGCGGGCCCGGTTGTCTCTTGATGAGGGCATTTGATCCTTAGCGCGGGAGGGGCCATAAGAGGCCTACTAAGGACGGGCCGAGCAGGGTTACTGCCCGGTGCCTCTTGGTGAGGGCTTTGATCCCTAGCGTCATGGGGTAGGGAACTACCAGCCAGGGATAGCCGAGCAAAGTAGCCATTCGGCTGTCTCTTGGTGAGGGCTTCAATCCCTGGCGTTGTGGGGTAGGGAGCTACCAGCCAGGGATAACCGAACAAGGGCGGGCCCAGTTGCCTCTTGATGAGGGCTTTCGATCCTTAGCGCGGGAGGGGTCGTAAGAGTCCAACTAAGGACGGGCCGAGCATGGTTACTGCCCGGTGCCTCTTGGCGAGGGCTTTGATCCTTAAGGATGGGCCGAGCAGGGTTACTGCCCGGTGCCTCTTGGCGAGGGCTTTGATCTCTGGCATTGTGGGGTAAGAAACTACCATCCAGGGATAACCGAGCAAGGGCGGGCCCGGTTGCCTCTTGATGAGGGCTTTTGATTCTTAGCGCGGGAGGGGCCGTAAGAGGCCTACTAAGGACGGGCCGAGCAGGGTTACTGTCCGGTGCCTCTTGGCGAGGGCTTTGATCCTTAAGGACGGGCCAAGCAGGGTTACCGCCTGGTGACTCTTGGCGAGGTCTTTTGATCCCTGGCGTCGTGGGGTAGGGAATTACCAGCCAGGGATAGCCGAGCAGGGCAGCCGCTCGACTGCCTCTTGGTGAGGGCTTTGATCCCTGGCGTCATAGGGTAGGGAACTATCAGCCAGGGATAGCCGAGCAGGGTGGCCGCTCGGCTGCCTCTTGGTGAGGGCTTTAATCCCTGGCATCGTGGGGTAGTGAACTACCAGCCGGGGATAGCCGAGTAGGGAAGCCGCTCGGCTGCCTCTTGATGAGGGCTTCGATCCCAGGCGCTGTGTGGCAGTGAACAACCAACCGGGGATAGCCGAGCAGGGTGCAGCTAGTGGTTGGTCGCATTGAGGATCATTTCGGCCGACTTCTCCCCCGGCGCTCCCCCTGCTCCCCCTGCTGATGTACTCCATCTGGAGGGCGTCGCCGGGGCTCTACAACCTCTTGTCCGAAAAGCTGAGGGACGAGACGGTTGGTAAGCTAAGGTCCTTGCGGCGCCGCGACCTAATCTCTGCGGGTCGGCGGGATTGCTCGGTGGCGCTCATCCTTGAGTGCTATCAATTGAGGCACCACGCTGAGGCTTGTGGGCGGCATCAGAGGAAAAAGGGCGGAAGCGGCGAGGGCTCGGCTGGTGGAAATATGCTCGGAGTGCAACGAGCAGTGTTTCCTGTACCCCTTCCCCCGTTATTGTATTTTTTCTTTTTCGGTGTTCGGCTGAAGAGCCTATAGTACCCTTTGAATAAACAAACTCTTCTTTTTGCAATATTTTATTTATCTCTTCTTATTATATAAACAGAAAGTTCCTGAGAAAGTTTACAATGTCTTAGTAAAAGAAGTACAGGCTAGTAGATGCTCTTTTTATTTGCGCAGTTTGAGCCCTTCGGATGTCTCTTGGCCTCCACGACCAGCGCGAGGTGTTGAGCCTCGTAGGTATCCGACATACCCTCCGCTGACACGACCATGATTTGGCTGAATGTCAACTCGTCGGGAGGGGGACGCTGCTCCTGCTTGCGGTCGGCTTGCCGCTTGTCCCGCAAGTACTCTGCAAGGTGTCTCGAACGGATGAGCTCCTCGATGTAGTCTCGGAGCTGCTTACAGCTCTCCATAGAGTGGCCTAGCGATCTGTGAAAACCGCAGTAGGGGCCCCGAGTACGCTTTTCCGCCGTGCGCGAGATCGGGGGGAGCTTGAAAAACCCCTCGCCCTTGGCATCCTCAAGCAGTACCGTCTGGGAGACGTTGAGCGGGGTATACTCTTGAAATCTCGGGGTATAGGGCTTTGGCCGCTTAAGTCTCTTTCTCTCTTTCCTCGCCCTTTTCTTCTGGTCAGTTTGCTCTGCCCCGGGGAGATTTGCGTTCACCTCGGACTCGAGATGGATTTCGCACTCGGTCTAAGCTTTTATCTCGGCCATGGTCTTAGGTTGCGCTAATGCAAAGGAGCATAACCACTCCTTGTGCCTAAGACCAGACCTCAGGGCTGTGATGACTGTCTCGTCTCGATGTTTGGGGACCTTGAGAAGGGCATTATAGAAGCGGGTGACGTACACTTTGAACGTTTCTTTGTCCCCACTCTTGATCGTGAAGAAATGGTCGACGGTCCGTTTCTGCCGTCTGTTCCCGACGAAATGGCCGAGGAATTGGGTGGCCAGCTCGTCGAAGGTTAAGATTGAGCGCGATGCGAGTCCTCGGAACCAGTCTCGTCCGGAGCGGATGAGAGTGGCCGAGAAAGCTCGACATTGGGCGGCGTCAGAGTTGTCATGGAAGCTCATCCCGGCCGTGAACGCGTCTAGATGGTCCTTCGGGTCTGACTTCCCGTCGAAGAGCGAGACCTTTGGGGGCTTGTTCCGGGAGGAGACATAGACGGGGAGAAGCTCCTCAGTGAAGGGCTTTGTGAGCGAGTCGGCAGCGTATTTAGCGCCGTCGCTCGAGTGGCGGCCTTCTCGATGCATGCCCTCGATCTTCCTTTCGAAGGCATCGAGCCGGCCATGGTACCCCGACGATTCGGCACATCTCGATCTTTTGCCCCTGCCGTTGGAGACCTGTGTCTGGCCGCGGCCCCGGTTCCTCTCGATGAGATTCCTCAGGTCTCCTGGAGAAGTAGTCTTCGAGCTGCCGTGACGAGTCCCGTCCGTGCGACCCCGTCGAGGGAGGGGGTGTCGGTCATGCCTAGGAGCAGGCGAGCTGACCGACATCTCCTCGAGAAGGGTAGGAGCGCGTAGAGGATCGGGGCGAAGCACCCGGGCGACAGACCTCGGTGTTGAACTGTCGGGTGCCCATCGGATCATAGAATATGTTGGCCCGGGAGATCGTTGGCCGTGGGAGGTAGCGAGGCGGTGGTCGGCAGTGCTGATCTCTCCCTCTGTAGGGGTCCCGGTCCCGAGGTGGGGGAGCAACGACCCAGGGAGCTTGCCCTGCCGTTTGGACACGGACGAGGGCGTCCACGACGGACGTGAGTCGATCTATCTGGGCGGCTAGGGCGTTGTTGGCGTTCGGGGGAGGAGATTCGTCCACGCCTCCGTTGTGGGGGAGGCGACGATCGTCGTGGTGACCGCTCGCCATTGGGTTGAGATCGGAAGATGAACTTTGTTGAGTGGAATCAAGAATTTCCCACAGACGGCGCCAGCTGACGCGGTGCGGATCGCGTCAAGATGTTACCTTCCGTTGATCTGCTGTTGGTGATGATGAACAGCCGAGATTTGAGTTGGAGGATAGCTGTTGAAGTGTGTGGATCTCAATGGGTTTGAGGTTGGTAAGGCCGAGCTACCTGCAAAGAAGTCCTGGGATGGTTGTACCACCGAAGACCCTCTGACGATCAAGTTAGACAGGAAATCCGAGCAGAGTAACGACCTAGTGAGTGGAAAATGACTTACTTGAACCGTCTGAAGCAGGGGTTTATATAGCGGTGGCAACAGGCAGGCAGGTGCGAGAATCACGCCGGTCGTTACGCCCCCGACGTCACGCCCGTGTGATGGGCGGGATCTCCCATTAATAGCGAGACAGGCTCTTTAATGGGGATCGTGATGGCGTGGAACGCAAGATCGTGGGCAGCGGAGATCTCGCGCATGACGAGATTCGCGGAGGCGAGGCGGAAGCATCTGCGAATGATGTCGTCGGTCGGTCGAAGGGACCGAGCAAGATGAGCTCGGCGCGGGCTCGGGACCGAGTGGGAGGCCGAGCTATCTTGGTTCTGTGGTAGCTCGGAGGCGAGCTGAGAGGGCCGAGGAGGCCAAATGTGCAGGAGGCTCGGAGGTGAGCCAGCGGTTGTCTGTAGGACGGGCATAGGAGTGGTCTGATCGGCCACTGCGGGTCCTTTCTTGCACGTTTCGGGACACGTCATCAGCCACGTGTCACGATCTGGGAGATCACCGATATCGAGCATCATCATCTCCGAATATTCTACTAACTCCATTAATTTTTAACGGTTTTTGTTTATTTTTTTAATTTAAAAATAGTTTAATTTATAATTAAAGTATTTAAATCAATAAAAAATAAATTATTGTGGATGAAAGTTGCCGGCGACGAGACGGACGAGCCTGGAGAACTCGTGGGAGTCGAGGATGGGGTCTATGGACGGCGTAGGAGAGGGTGTGGCTGAGGTCATTAAAGAGGTCGTCGCGGAAGAAATGATGGGAGAGTTTAAGGAAGAGAGGAAGCAAAGAGCAGGAGAGGAGATGGAGAGCCATGAAGGAATGACGAGGGGCAAGAGGGAAGGCTGATGTGACGGTAAGGGAAGGGAAGGGGAGGAGACGACAGAGGAGGGGGATGCGGGAGGAGAGGAAAGAGAAGGCGAAGGATGAGGATGTTGGGGAAGGAGGGAGGAGGTCAAGTGGAGGGAAGAGGCCGATGATGGAGGGAGGAAACAAGAAGAAGAACAAGAAGATGATGATGATGATGATGATGACGGTGGTGATCCAGGGAGGAGATGGGGATGAAGAAGAAAATGGTGGTGATGATGAAGATGCTGATCAAGGATGAGAGAAAGATTGGAGATGTTGAAAACGATGATCAAGAAGGATGGAGGAGGAGGTCGACAAGGGAGGAGTTAGCGGGAAGGAGGGCGGCATCGAGGAGGGAGAGGGAAAGGCCTTTAGGGTTATAGTTTAATTGAATTTAGGATTTAGTTAATTGAATTTATAGTTATTTAATTTTTTAAGAATTTAAAAATAGAAAAAAATAAAACTTGATTGATGAAAACCGTTAAAGGAGGCTTTGTTGTGGAACTTAAAAGAATTAGTATCCTTTTTTGTAATTCATTAAAATCAGAAGGCTTTTTTGCAAATAGCTAATTTTGAGGAGATGTTTATGTTAAAAACCCTATTTCATTTTATATTATATGAAGCCGCAATCTTAAACATTTTATCCTTTCTTACAGTAGAATATCACTTCTCTTCTCTATTTTTATCTTTTATCTCTGTCTCTATCTCCTTTCTATTATTTTAGGGCAAAATAAAAGGGTTGTTTAATTTTAAAATTAATTGACGATGTGACTTTTTATTTTTTCAAAAAAATTGAAAAAAACGCTCGCAATGCACGTCATTGTTTTGCACGTAATTAAATTGCCATGTCATTATCATTTTAGAACCGCGTGCAATAAATTAATAAAGAAAATTATCATAAAAAGTTCTATAATTACATGCAATGCACGTGCTAGAAGCGCTCGTCTAATTTAAACTGAAAAGATTTTATTTAATTAGATTATTAGTAAATTTAGATTATATCTTATTTGAGACATGTAAGGTTAATTTATGTCTCTATAAAATGCCTTATTGTAACTCTTTTGTATGCATTATTTGGTTTTAAAAACTTAGAGAGAATTTCTTGTTGGCTTAGCTCGAGATCTAGGTTATCTCCTGTTGGACAGAACAATACATCTTCTTCCACTTTCTAGAACGATAACTACCCTCCTGTTACTACATCATTTTCGGAAATGACATAGAAAGCCATGTATATGAGAGGGTCAGCAGATATACCTTATCGACCTTTTGAGTTAATCACAATTTGAGATCGTTTGGAGGATGGGAGCCTCCGAAATTTATTGTACAGATTGACAAAATTAATTAGTTCATTTTACGAGAATTCAGGACCTGTAATGTCCCTGGAGACGCCCCCAATAGTGCCCACACCCATGGGCATGTGGGGTCCCAGAGATTATTTGCAAAATAACCCCTCGGCCTCACCTGCTCATGGGTCTAGGCACTGTTGGAAGGGCCTCCAAGCCGCTTATAGCCATTTATTTACCCCATTTTTAATATTTCTGAATTATGAATTTTTTTGGTAGCATCATGAAGGTTTTGCTTGGACTTGACTTTTTAAACGCCATATGCCTCCATTCTTATTCTATTTTCCCATTTTAATAATGTAACAACTCTTTGGTAATACCTTGCACTGCTGAACCAAGCCACCAGAGTTCAAATCTCATACCCCATATTATTTTTAATATTGATTTTTTTTAAAACCTTTATAATACCAAGGGTTTACACGTGCATATATCACACAAACCCCACTACACCAAAAAATGTAACATTGCCAGAGAATAGATGAACCGTTGGGGAGAATTCCGGCCGCCGGACTCGGCCGGCAATCGGCTGACTCCGTCCTCCGACCGAGTCACGGCCGAGTCACCCCCGAGTCGGCCGATTCCGGCGACGACCCCAACATGAAAATTATGTCTTTTCACATTCCCTATGCACCTGCAAAATTTTAGCCTCACATCATTTCCAGAACTCTTTTAAAACCCCAATTACTCCACTTTTAATACATTTTTATTATATGTTATCACATTTTTATTTTAAACTTTTCATCTACCCTAACCCTAGCCTAACCATATAAATACCAACCCTACACACTACCCTCTCACCCCCAAACTCTGAGCCAACTCTCTAAAATTTCCAAGAAACCTTTTGTACTTTGAAAACGAGCACGAACCGAAGCTACGGCGAAATTCCCGGCGAACTTCCGGCGATCGTTCTAAGAGCCCTCGACGATGAAGCGACGCACCGACGATTCCTCTCCTTCTATCTCACTCTCGTTATTGTCCAAAACCCGTAAGTCCCATTTCTATCTTCCTTTTTCTATTCTAAAAATACGGATTTACAAAACCCGACGGAATTGGAACAAATCCGATATTCCGATTCGGTTTTCTTATAAAACTTCACTTCTCATTAATACAATTATACTTAAACTCCCTGATGTTGACTATTAAATACTAATCAACCAAATTGATCAAGTTTCAATTCATAAAATGATGGCTATTTCTCTTTATCGTATTTTTCATTTAAATACCATATTGTTTCAATTATACATTTAAACCATTAAATTTGTTATACCTTTAAGTAGATCACGAGGTAACGACCTACCTCCTTACACACTCATATGCAACATAGTACGATACTCTCGGAAACATAGAATACGGGAAATCGAAATTTTTACAAATAAATAACTTTTGAGCTAATAATAAAAATATCTAGACTCAACAAATTAAGGACTGTCGCGCTCATTAGCACAGAGAAATGTTGTGGGCATTCAGTCGTTAATCTAAACATGACTTTGTGATACCTAAGCAATACAAGTGAGAAAGGTAACTTTAAAAGACCCGTCTCACGGTGATTCGTGAGCGGATCGCTCCTTTCTTCACTTGTACTTAGCTGGCCACAATTGGCGGTGAAGAGGCGATTTGAGAGATATCTCACAACTTGTCGTTTTGGACCAGTTATGAGCAGTATAGTTAATTTAGGAGACCCTAGAACACAGAATACGGGAAATCGACACCTTTACAAATAAATACCATAATTAATAAAACCGTTTTTCTTAATGATTAGTATTTTACACAAATCTTTGCAAAGCGCCGATATAACCCATTTGGGGAACCCGTTCAGGATAGTGCGGATTATCGCACATCCTCGGAATTAGTAGTGTGAGATGCAGACCTCCGCAAGAAGCATTCGGTCTCGAAAGATTTAAAATACGACATATTAAGAAAACAAGATTTCTAAAATATTATATATCTACTAAAATTATTTTCGTATAAACATATGTATATGTAAGATAAAAATATCTATTTTGAAGTATTATAAATATTCCACTTTTTCTAAAAATATCACAAGAATCAATTTTACACTAAAATACCATGAATTCCATACAAAACCAATATTACAAATAAATACCTTTATTTATGAATTTAGGATATTCCCATTAGAATTGTCACAATATAAACTCTACATTCATTACAACTCTAAAAATGAATAATGAATACTTGGGGTGTATTTTGAAAAGTACATAAAAGTATTTTTACATAAAACCCCAACAAGTTCTATAAATTACCCTAAGGACCCTAGTAAACATAGGTTTAAGCGGGACCAATCTCTTGAGCCTCAGGGAGCCGGAGAAGTGGGTGCTTGCCTATTTAAGATAGACAACTTAATAATAGTGTTATCAATACGGTAATCATTTTTGAAAAAGACACAAATCCTGCCGTCCATATGCTGCGGTTACCGATAATATCAAAACAATCTGGACTTCAATTTACTTTTCTAATTGTCTGACCCAGAGTGAGTCTCATTATAATCTGACTTGAATATGATTCAAGTACAATCTACAATCTACAGTATTACAATTCAACACGAATCCATGAATCCATTATTCCATATATTCAATCTATCAATCTATACAACTTGACTGAACCGAACCATGGATATACGTTCCATTTACATGATCATCCAGTTTACATGATTCTCCAGTTACATACATGATTCTACAGTTACATCCGTTTACTGATATCATGGTTTCGGTAAGTCATCCAATTATACAATCAATACAATTTACAACACAACAATACAATCAAGATAACACGGGGTTTAAGGGATAGATTGGTACGGAAGGTGTTAAAAGTGGCACGAGACTGCAAGATTAAGACACCTAACATGAATCCAATTGCCATTGTTCCGGGTTGTATAACGGAGCCTTGTACTTCCATTTGCCTCTGGTCTCTGGCATATAGAAACTCCTCTTGTATACACTGGCATCCTTCTGTACCAAGGTACAAATAACAGCCTTAACACTAAATACAACATTACAACAATATAATACAACTTTAAAAGATACCTTCTTATTTTGTCTATTCTACTTCTCCCTTATCTTTGGGACTTACCGAGCGATCTGTTCGCTGACGATATTCTCTTTCTTTCTTTTTTGAATGTCGTCAGGTGATCTGGACCCGTCAGAGATCGAGCCCACTGCTAAAAACTTGGACCAGCTCAGTGAAGACCCCGAGCTCTAGTCATTGTACACTTTCCATTTCAGTACATTTCTTTTTCTGTTATGCCATTGTTTAGGCATTATTTTTTTATCAATTGTATTTACTTTCCATGCATTGTACAGAAAGAATATGAATAAATAAAGTTGTTGTTTTTAATTATATCTTGTCTCTTGTGCTTTACTTTTTATTGCTTAGATACGCTTAACGTAGTTACTTCACAGTAAATACGTAGTGGCCTCGTCGCGTCCTCTGTCCGTATACTGGAAAGCGGGGCGCGACAGGTTTTGTTGGTGGCCCATGCAAGTCAGAGCTGTATGATACTTTATCATGCAGTTCTGTTCTGCGTGAACAACCTAAGAAATATAACACAAGAACCAGCAACTAAAACATTCTTTACAATTCATGTTCCTTGAATCTTATCATTTCATGTACTTTGAATATGTCCTAACCCAAATTTTTCTTCAAGGTTATGAATTCCCCGAACAACACCAGCAACAATGTCAACAACACACCTCCACCACTACCACTCACACCTGCCATCCCTGCTCCGATCAACGAGCATACGGTTCTACTTGAGGCAATCCGAAGCCTCCTAGAGGGACAACAACAGCTCTTGAACCGCCCCGAGACTGAAGCACCTGGGGTGGATCAATTCAAGGATTTACACCCGAAACAGTTCTCAGGAAAGGGAAGCCCACTGGAAGCTGAAGAATGGGCACAAAGTATAGAAGATGATCTGGCAGCAGCACAAGTGCCAGAAATAGCTTGGGTCCGAGTTGCAAAGCTGCAACTCACGGACAATGCACGGGTTTGGTGGAAGGCGGAAGAAAGCCGTCTTCATCAGCCTATTGAATGGAAGACTTTCCACGATAAGTTCGACGCGAAGTACTTCCCTGTGACTGTCAGGTTTGCCATGGAACAACAGTTCATTCATCTACTGCAAGGTTCTATGTGGGTCAAGTCAGTAGATGAGTATGACGCTGAGTTCACCATGCTCAGTCGGTAAGATATGTCACAGTATTTCAAATTTTTAATATCACATACTATACAGCTAACAAAGGACTGTAACAGATTTGCGGCACAACTGATACCGATGGATGAGTTCAGTGCCCGTCGATTTCAACAGGGTTTGGACACGGAAATCCAGGTTGCACTAGCCATAGGGAAATTTCTGACTCATGAAGATGCTTTGGAAGCTGCCCGCAGTTGTGAGGCAGTGATAAAGGCGAGGGGCAGACCCCAATCTGCCGGTTTGAAATGCGCTACCACTCAAATGGCAGGAGGAGCCTCTTCCAGGCCCATCATTTGAACCCAGGAGAACTGAAGAAATTTGCCACTACTGCCATAGAAAGGGACACTTGTGGAAGGACTGTAGGCGCGCAAAAGGCATGTGTCTAATTTGTGGCGCATCCAACCACGGAATTGGAAATTGTCCTTATAATAGCCATCCAGCTCGCACACACACCAACTACCCGCAACGGCCAGCTATCCAAGCTCCTGCACCTCGTTATGCACTACCTGCTCCACCACCTGCACAGCCTGCTCGCCAATTCCAACAAGTAATGAGGAACATGCCTCGAGGGCAGAGAAACAGGCCCTAAAGACAGAATGTGCCTCCAATTAGAAGGAATGTACCACGGCGACAGACATTCAATTTAGCAGCCATAGAACCTGAGACTGTGAACCAAGGTAACCCAGGTAAATCCCTCACATTCATTTCAACTTTGACCAAAACTTTTTATAATATTTCTTTCTTCTAAAAATTTTCATACACTATCTATACTACAGTCACCAGATTTTCCTTGAAACTGTTACACTTTCTTTTTTCAAATTTCGAGAACGAATTTTTATAAGAGGGGTAGAATGTAACAACCCAAATTTTCCTATACAAATTTTTTTCAAATATTTTTTTCAAAATCCATAAAGGGGTATTTTAGCCTGAGCACAAGATATAAGTAGTTATAATGCTTTTTAATTACAAGTTAAAAGAATGTAACAACTCTATTTTTAGTGTACAAAAATTGCCTAAAAATTAATGTATAGTTGGGGTATTTACATTTACTGTTATTATTTTAAGTAATTAATTAGCTCCATAATTACAAGAAGGAGCTTATAGCTCATTGGTAATACCTAGCACTGCTGAACCAAGCCACCAGAGTTCAAATCCCATACCCCACATTATTTTTAATATTGATTTTTTTTTAAAACCTTTAGAATACCAAGAGTTTACACGTGCATATCTCACAAAAACCCCACTACACCTAAAAATGTAACATTGTCAGAGGATAGATGAACCGTCGGAGGGATTCTGGCCGCCGGAAATCGGGCAACTCGGCCGACTCAGTCCTCCGACCGAGTCACGGCCGAGTTACCCCCGAGTCGGCCGATTCCGGCGCGAACCCAACATGAAAATTGTGTCTTTTCACATTCCCTATGCACCTGTAAAATTTTAGCCTCACACCATTTCCAGAACTATTTTAAAACCCCAATTACTCCACTTTTAATACATTTTTATTACATTTTATCACATTTTTATTTTAAACTTTTCATTTACCCTAACCCTAGCCTAACCCTATAAATACCAACCCTACACACTACCCTCTCACCCCCAAACTCTGAGCCAACTCTCTAAAACTTCCAAGAAACCTTGTGTACTTTGAAAACGAGCATGAAGCGAAGCTACGACGAAATTCCCGACGAACTTCCGGCGATCGTTCTAGGAGCCCTCGACGACGAAGCGACGCACCGGCGATTCCTCTCCTTCCATCTCACCCTCGTTATTGTCCAAAACCCATAAGTCCCATTTCTATCTTCCTTTTTCTATTCTAAAAATACGGATTTACAAAACTCGACGGAATCGGAACAAATCCGATTTTCCGATTCGGTTTTCTTATAAAACTTCACTTCTCGTTAATACAATTATACTTAAACTCCCTAATGTTGACTATTAAACACTAATCAACCAAATTGATCAAGTTTCATTTCATAAAATGATGGCTATTTCACTTTATCGTATTTTTCATTTAAATACCATATTGTTTCAATTATACATTTAAACCATTAAACTTGTTATACCTTTAAGTAGATCACGAGGTAACGACCTACCTCCTTACACACTCATATGCAACAGAGCACGATACCCTCGGGAACATAGAATACGGGAAATCGAAATCTTTACAAATAAATAACTTTTGAGCTAATAATAAAAATATATAGACTCAACAAATTAAGGACTGACGCGCTCATTAGGACAGATGAAAGTTGTGTGCATTCAGTCGTTTATCTAAACCTGACTTTGTGATACCTAAGTTATACAAGTGAGAAAGGTAACTTTAAAAGACCCGTCTCACGGTGATTCGTGAGCGGATCTCTCCTTTCTTCACTTGTACTTAGCTGGCCACAATTGGCGGTGAAGAGGCGATTTGAGGGATATCTCACAACTTGTCGCTTCGGACCAGTTAGGAGCAGTATAGTTAATTTAGGAGACCCTAAAACACAGAATACGGGAAATCGACACCTTTACAAATAAATACCATAATTAATAAAACCGTTTTTCTTAATGATTAGTATTTTACACAAATCTTTGCAAAGCGCCGCTATAACCCATTTGGGGAACCTGTTCGGGATAGTGCGGATTATCGCACATGCTCCGAATTAGTAGTGCGAGATGCAGACCTCCGCAAGGAGCATTTGGTCTCGAAAGATTTAAAATACGACATATTAAGAAAACGAGATTTCTAGAATATTATATATCTACTAAAATTATTTTCGTATAAACATATGTATATGTAAGATAAAAATATCTATTTTGAAGTATTATAAATATTCCACTTTTTCTAAAAATATCACAAGAATCAATTTTACACTAAAATACCATGAATTCCATACAAAACCAATATTACAAATAAATACCTTTATTTATGAATTTAGGATATTCCCATTAGAATTGTCACAATATAAACTCTACATTCATTACAACTCTAAAGATGAATAATGAATACTTGGGGTGTATTTTGAAAAGTACATAAAAGTATTTTTACATAAAACCCCATCAAGTTCTATACATTACCCTAAGGACCCTAGTAAACATAGGTTTAAGCGGGACCAATCTCTTGAACCTCAGGGAGCCGGAGAAGTGGGTGCTTGCCTATTTAAGATAGACAACTTAATAATAGTGTTATCAATACGGTAATCGTTTTTGAAAAAGACACAAATCCTGTCATCCATGTGCAGCGGTTACCGATAACATCAAAACAATCAGGACTTCAATTTACTTTTCTAATTGTCTGACTCAGAGTGAGTCTCATTATAATCTGACTTGAATATGATTCAAGTACAATCTACAATCTACAGTATTACAATTCAACACGAATCCATGAATCCATTATTCCATATATTCAATCTATCAATCTATACAACTTGACTGAACCGAACCATGGATATACGTTCCATGTACATGATCATCCAGTTTACATGATTCTCCAGTTACATACATAATTCTACAGTTACATCCGTTTACTGATATCATGGTTTCGGTAAGTCATCCAATTATACAATCAATACAATTTACAATACAACAATACAATCAAGATAACACGGGGTTTAAGGGATAGATTGGTACGGAAGGTGTTAAAAGTGGCACGAACTGCAAGATTAAGACACCTAACATGAATCCAATTGCCGTTGTTCCGGGTTGTATAACAGAGCCTTGTACTTCCATTTGCCTCTAGTATCTGGCATATAGAGACTCCTCTTGTATACACTGGCATCCTTCTGTACCAAGGTACAAATAACAGCCTTAACACTAAATACAACATTACAACAATATAATACAACTTTAAAAGATACCTACTTATTCTGTCTATTCTACTTCTCCCTTATCTTTGGGACTTACCGAGCGATCTTTTCGCTGACGACATTCTTTTTCTTTCTTTTTTGAATGTCGTCAGGTGATCTAGACCCGTCAGAGATCGAGCCCACTGCTGAAAACTTGTGTTAGTGTATATGCCCTAGGGGCCATTATTGTATCATACTAGCTTGTATATTATTTAATGGAAGCTTGGGATATTCATAGTTGTATTAACAGTCTTGCTCAACATAGTAGTATACTACCTGGTTTATATCTATCTTAATATGTGTGTATATTTCTTTTAGCATATCGCGAATACATATTGATAGAGCCCTTAGGATCTTGCTTGACTACCAGCATTGTGATGGCAGTCACACTAGTGGGAGCTGGCTAGTCTACAAGCACATCCTTTTTCAGATCCCTAGTCGTAGGATTATCGAGACAGGGTATCGATACTCCAGAGTAGAATAGTGTATACGCTTCTTATCCCAGCAGGGGAGATGGTCTGTTCCACAGCCATTAGTACGTTGTACTGGAGATAGTATGCAGGTGATCGTTGGGTTACGGGTACACCGGACAGGACTCGCAGGGAACTGTTGGTTGCTATTATACCCGTCGTCACTTAACAGTTCCCAGGTGACATGAGTACAGCATAGTCCGTAGACTTGACACTGCTGCTTCGCCTCGAGTGTGTTCCCACTGTTCTTAGATTGCTACCCTACTACGGCTCAAAGGAGTCGTGCAAACAGGTAGCAGTTGGGTGCAGTCCCGAAGCACTTGGAGGCAGTGGCGGTTAGATAGGATTCGTCTCTCCCGGTATTGGGAGTTGATATCGCGTTGTGTTTGGAGATCCATTACGCAAAGTCCCTGGCCAGGGAAAACGAGATTTACTAGTAGGATTTCCAGTAGCTTCTCAAGGTGTAATGGGCTTCACTCCGACACGACTTATACAACTTTTAGGGGACTGACGCTTGCCACCCCGTAGGCCCGATATGCAATAGTCTTAGACGAACAGACCGGACTGTACGGAGATTGTCACATCAGGCCCGGTAGGAGTTCGGATGGGTTTCCTCATCGGCCTTCTTATCGACATCTACCTGGGGACCGTTACGTACAGCTAGTACCGCTTGCGGCCTGTGGTTAAATCCACTGCCAGCGTAGTGTCGAGTCTTTAAAATCCCACACAGAGAGTTTCCCTGCTTCAGGCGAAACGATATAGAGGTCGTATGGTTTTACGACAGGGTTCGGACACATACGTGTATTTATGCACATAAGATGTTCGGACAGTTTTTACTAGCGGGCTTTAGTTTAAGCCAGATTCTAGTATTAGATTATTGGATTTTTACAGTCTCAGATTTTCCGTGTTTTACGGATGGGAAGGGCATTCTCGTAATTACTCGAGAAACTTCTAGAAGAAAGATGACTCATTATGTTTTAATTCATTTATGAATTAAGCTTAATGAGGTGGAGGAGATGATGTGAAATTTGCATTAATTAAATCATGAGTCATGAGGTGATTCACCTCAAAGTAATTAATGAAGCATGGTTGATAACTTTATATATTATTACTTAGATATTTTCATGCTTCATTATTTATCCAAATGACTCAATATTTATATTCATTCTCACAAACACATTCTCTCTCCTCAAGCTCTCTCTCTTCAAGAACCTAACCCTAATCCTATTATGTGTTGAGATCCCAAGGGTCAGCAAGACTAATAGATCCATAATCCATCTCTATATCCTCTAGGTTACTTTGATTAGCAATCATAGCCACCTAGTTACCTCAAGTGAAAGGTTAAAACTTGGAGAAGGAACTATCGGGTGGATCTTCTATCACATCGAGGAGGCCGATGAGGAGGTGAACAACAAGAACAAGAAGGACTAGAATCTTGAGGTATAATCATCTATCATGGTAGTTAATCACTTCTAGTTAGTTTGTAGTTAGGGTTTAGCAAAGATCCGTAAAGTTAGTCGATGTTAACTTAAACAAAATGATTGCTTTACCTATTCCGCCTCCCCGCATCATGTGGGGCGTCTAACGTCGACTTACAGTGGTATCAGAGCCAGGCTAAACCATAACTAACATGTTAGCAAAGTCATTAGAAATTCGATCGCAAAACGAACTCGAAAAAACATCATTTTCACATAGTTTCTGCCGTTTTTAAAACGGGGTCTGAAATTTTTTCAGGGACCCTTAAAAATACAAGCAGGGTTTTTAAGAATTGTGAAGAAATTTAGGACTGTGAATCGGCCATACCACCGCGGAACCGCCACCGATCCAAGCGATCCACCCCGGATCTGCGGCCGAGTTGACTCCGAGTCAACCTAAATTTGCTCAGTTATTCTTCTGTGTTTTCTGGGATGTTTTGTTTCTGCTTAGGTTTTATATGCATAGAGAATTGTTTGGAGTAGATTCATTAGTGTTGCTTGATCGAAATTCTAAGATGTTTGGCTAACTTGATTATATATGTGATGTGTTTAATGTGTTCATAAACCTACCCTAACTGCTAGTATGTCGGTTAGCAGGGGGTTGCACATTTCTATAATGGTTTTTACTGGTTTGTGATTGTGAACTTGTTGGATTGTCGTGAATGGTTAGCTGGGGATGTGAGACGGGTGTTTCTTTCATTCAAATGTAAATTTTAATTTGTTGTAATATTCTTTTGCGGGGCACATCCGGGTTGAGATTGTAGCCACCGTTGTATTATTTCATTTACCGTTTTCTGCTCCTAGGATAGACCCAAGATGGGGTACACAAACTACCGGGTATTTTGAAGTGTTTAGTGGCATACTCACGTCGTTGAGAGAGACCGCTTCACTTCGGGTACTTGACGGGTAGTTTGCCGTACCCGTAGGGGTCTAGGGTAGGGTTTTGGCTATTCATCACGACTATGTAATCCGTCTTTCTTTGCAGGCTCAAAAGGAATGCAGATTCCTAGAAAATCCAATATGTTCATATGTGATCTAGAATGCCTATTATTGCGTATGACGAATGTACAATATCTATATATGATATCTAGTAGGCGTCACTTATATTTTGCACCCGCGCTAGCCCTGCCCCCGCTCTGTCGTTAGTTAAGTAACCTAACGGGTGAATGACGGGGCCCAGTGGCGAATGCGGATGGCATAAGAAAATGTATTTTCGTCGTTTTCTGCAATTATAGGCTAATTGATTGGACGCATTATATTAATGCAAAGAAAATAAACCAAAGTTGAATCGTTGGAACAATTTAAAAGAAACCACTCGGTTATTTTAAAAAAGAAGATATTTTTTTAATTGCGGACCTTTAACCACTCCTTTTTAAAAAGCTATCAGGTTCTTTCGGTTATATCAAGTTCATTACGTTCACGGTTTCGCCAAAACCAGTCGTAGTCCTCCGTCATTTCATATGAATGGTCAGTAGTATTCAATGTATGTTTGTTTGGCCCTTAGTCAAGACAGTGATTGGTAGCTGCTGGGGTGTTCACATGTAGCATAGATAGATGTGTTGGTTTGGGACAGTCGTATTACTTTGTTGGCCCTTAGTCAAGAGTATATACGGGTGGGTTCAAATCAACCTGGATAATGGCGGGTAGAACTCGACATGTGACTTATGATTTGTTGGCCCTTAGTCAAGGTCATAAGAGCATGGGGCAAAAATCCACATCGGGAGTTTCTAAAGAAACTGAAACTTGCTAGAGTTGCATACCATTTAGAGTGTGATAATTTTGGTAGGATTCCTTCAGCATTATCACACGATGATATTTGGATCCCGATCCTACTGTGAGTATTCGCTACTCATCAGGAGATTCGTCACTTAACGATCAATGCTATAAACCAAGTAGGTGTCGAGAAAGGTGTCAGCGGGGCTACGCCCCAGGGAAAAGAGGTTATTTAATTAAGGAACTTCGCGAAAGCGTCGTAAAACCTCCCTCGAAGTACCGACACTTGCCTGGCTGAAGGTTAAGCAAGTATTATACGGTGAGATCAGTCCTGACTAATTCTTCTTTTATGGTTTGAGGAAGGATTCGAGAAACAGTGGGAGCCATCCAGTTTAGATAAACTAAAAACCAATCTAAACTTGCACCAGCATCATGCTAAAGTATTTTCTTCTCTCTTTCTTAACTGCAGCGACCTTGTGACCATGACTAGGTTACATCTAGATAAAAAGTTGACTGAATCTGACTTTTATGACTGGCAAAGGTCTGTCCAGATGTCCATTGCCTACGACAAGCTAGACCACCCTATTACTACTCAAGCCCTGCCGTCCCAGTTCCAGTTCCCACCGTCGCGGATATGAATATCCATCAGACAAGGGAAAAGGACAATGCGAGTGCCAAGTGCCTCGTGTTGGCTTCAGTTGATGGTGTATACCAGAAGCAGCACGAGAAGATGGACTTAGTTTCCATCTTTCTCCATAACAAAGATTTATATGGAGAGCAATCTCATATCGCAAGATATGAGACCTCAAACGAATTGCTTCAAGCGAGGTTGGTTGTCAGGTCATCTGTAGGGGACGGCGTCCTTACGATGACTAGCTATATTGATGAGCTCACGGACCTGGAGATCATGTTGGGAAACAGGTCATATGCTGACCTATTTCCACAGTCCCTACCCTCTACTTACACCCTGAAAGAAACCAGGGAGACACCCGCTCTGCTTAATGGGGGACCTTCTTTTTCTACATCCAGGGCGAAAGCAAAGGGTGAAAAGAAGAAGACCTCCACAAAGCCGATATACGGTGTCAGTGAAGTAGAAGGAAAGGGAAGAGCAAAAGTTTCGGGACTTGGTGTAGGGAAGGAGGGATATTCCTATTGTTATGGGAACGGACATTGGCAGAAAGATTGTAGGGCTTTGGAAGCCAGTAGCCAGGATTCGAAGTATGTTGTGGCTTCGGCCTCGGATGTGTTTGTTATTGAGAACTGTTTGTCAATTAACTCTACTTCCTGGGTACTAGATACCGGAGCAGGATCTCATATCTGTAATTCATTATATGCTTTGAGAAACCGTAGAGTTATTAGGGTAGGCGATTTGTCTCTCAGAGTTGCGAACGGAATGAGCGTGGACGCTGAATCCGTGGGAGAATATCACCTAGGTTTGACAAGTGGGCAGATATTGATTCTACGTAACTGTTTGTATGTACCTAGTTTGACTTGTAATATCATATCAGTGTCCCCACTTTCAATAGAGGGATATGATTTTACATTTGTAAGCGATGTAGTAAACATCCATCTAAATCAAGTTCTGATTGGGTCCGGTACATTAGATAACGGTATATACGTATTAAATCAAGCTCAGGTTTTCAATGTCCAGAACACACTTAAAAGAAAGTCTCCGGAAATAAATCAAGCTTTCTTATGGCATTGTAGACTAGGTCACATCAATGAAACACGGTTGACTAAGTTACATAGAGAAGAATATTTGAATCCGTTCGAATATCAATCTTATACTACTTGTGAATCTTGTCTCATAGGAAAGATGACAAAGACTCCGTTTACTGGACACGGAGTAAGAGCGAGCGAGCTCTTGGGACTCGTACACAGTGACGTATGCAGTCCAATATCTATACATGCAAGAGGTGGTTATTCCTACTTCATTACTTTTACGGATGATTTCTCTAGGTATGGACATATCTTCTTGATGAAGCATAAATCTGAGGACTTTGAGAAATTCCGAGAATACAAGAATGAAGTGGAAAAACAGACAGGCAAAAGTATCAAGACCCTGAGATCTGATCGAGGTGGTGAATAATTAAGTGTCGAGTTCCTGGGATACTTAAAAGAGAATGAAATTCTCTCTCAGCTTACTCCTCCATATACACCACAACACTGTAGGGTGTTTTTCGTCACCCCATTGAGATGGGAATACGCACGCGCTTGTCAGGCATATACTACAGATTCCCCCTGCCTAGGGTAGGCCATGGTTTATTGATTGTGGGGATCCGAATCTCCGGCAGCCGCGGACTAAGCTGCCGTTAATTACCCCTCGCCTTTGGGGCGAGGGAACCTCCGATTAACGGGTTAAAATGGTCATGCGAACTCAATGTGCAGTGTACGTGTGTTGTGTTTTGAAAGGGGGGTTTGGATATATCGGGAGCCACGCAGAGTTTTTACGGGGGTCCCGCTACCCGGATAGGGGGCGGGGGTCAAGGGGGCTAGCAGCCCCCTTGCGGGGTGCGGGGCAGCGTCCCGTTAGAAATTTTTTTCTAACAGGGACAGTGTCGTGGAGTATATGTGTGTGTGTGTGTGTGTGTGTGTGTATGTATATATATATAAAATAAAGAGGGGGGAAAGGCATCCAAAGGATGCGTGGGGCCAGCGCCTTGAGCGCTGTGCGCTTAGGTGCTGTGCGCTCAGGTGCAAGCGCGCCACGTGTCGGCACGTGGGCACTTTGCGCTCGAGCGCAGTGCGCCTGAGCGAAGCACGCCACGTGTTGGCACGTGGACGCTTTGCGCTCGAGCGCAGTGCGCCTGAGCGCAAGCGGGACACGTGTCAGCACGTGGGCGGTTTGCGCTCGAGCGCAGTGCGCCTGAGCGAAGCGCGCCACGGGTCGGCACGTGGGCGCTTTGCGCTCGAGCGCAGTGCGCCTGAGTGCAGCGCGCCACGTGTCGGAACGTGGGCGCTTTGCGCTCGAGCGCAGTGCGCCTGAGTGCAAGCACGCCACGTGTCGGCATATGGGCGCTTTGCGCTCGAGCGCAGTGCGCCAGAGCGCCACATGTCGGCACGTGGGCGTTTTGCGCTCGAGCACTGGGCGCTGGCGAGACAAAAGGGCTTTTAGTCCCAGAACCAGAAGCTATGCTTCAGAAAGGAAATATTTATTATATATATATATATGTAAATATATGGAGTTAAACTCCTAAAAATGTTTTGGTTGATGAAAGGGGTTCTTCCTCTTCCTCCTCTGTTGGCTGGATCTTGATGATCAAGAGATGTGAGATCTAAAAATCTCTCCTTTCTGAGATCTAATGGTACATCCAAGTTTCCCTTTGTGGGTTTTGTGGTGGAAGACTTCTTAGTTTTTGAAAAGAAAGAGTAAAACTCTTGATTTAATTCAAAAGAAATGAGAAGGTTTAGAACCTTGGAGAAGGGGCAGGAGGAACGAAAGATCTTAGATCTAAAATTTTTGTGGAGAGAATGAAAAGTTGTTTTTTTTATTCATCATGTTGCCTTTTATAGGCTTACATATTTACATATAGCCCCTTGGGCTTCACAAAATGGCATTTTGCCTATCCCATGGCTCATGTGCCATTTCATTTTTGCACATAAGCCATGGGCTTACAAAAAATTATTTATTACATGATTTTTTTGTTGGCATGAGGGAAGCTGGCCGCGGGCTCGACTTTGGCATGGACCCACTTGACCTGGGCTTGGACCCACCTTGCTTGGGGGTTGACCCTAACTTTGACTCGGTTAACCGGGGTGTAAATTTTTACCCCAACAAAGTGCCCCCCATTAATAAATGCACACCGCACATTTGAGTTGTGTGCATGAAATTGATGGATCTTGAAATTGGACTTCGAGGTAGAACATCATTCCAGGGGCGGAGCATCATCCCGGGGAGCATGATTCCCGGGGATCGGAGCATCATTCTGATTCGCGGAGCATAATTCCAGATATCGGAGCATCGTTCCGAAGGGGGGAGCATAATTACAGGGTTCGGAGCATCATTCCGATGGGCGGAGCATAATTCCAGGATTCGGAGCATCGTTCCGAAGGGCGGAGTATGATTCCAGAGTTCGGAGCATCTTTCCGAAGAGCGGAGCATAATTATAGAGATCGAAGCATCGTTCTGATGGGCGGAGTATAATTCCAGAGTTCGGAGCATCTTTCCGAAGAGCGGAGCATAATTACAGGGTTCGGAGCATCATTCCAATGGGCGGAGCATAATTCCAGAGATCGGAGCATCATTCCGATGATCGGAGCATGATTCCAGGATTCGGAGCATCATTCCGAAGGGCGGAGCATGATTCCAGAGTTCGGAGCATCTTTCCGAAGAGCGGAGCATAATTCCAGGATTCGGAGCATCATTCCGAAGGGCGGAGCATGATTCCAGAGTTCGGAGCATCTTTCCGAAGAGCGGAGCATCATTCCAGGGTTCGGAGCATCATTCCGAAGCGCGAAGCATAATTCCAGAGATCGGAGCATCATTCCGAAGAGCGGAGCATCATTCCAGAATTCGGAGCGTCATTCCGATGGGCGGAGCATAATTCCAGAGATCGGAGCATCATTCCGATGATCGGAGCATGATTCCAGGATTCGGAGCATCATTCTGAAGGGAGGAGCATGATTCCAGGATTCGGAGCATCATTCCGAAGGGCGGAGCATGATTCCAGAGTTCGGAGCATCTTTCCGAAGAGCGGAGCATAATTCCAGGATTCAGAGCATCATTCCGAAGGGCGGAGCATGATTCCAGAGTTCGGAGCATCTTTCCGAAGAGCGGAGCATAATTCCAGGGTTCGGAGCATCATTTCGAAGCGCGGAGCATAATTCCAGAGATCGGAGCATCATTCCGAAGAGCGGAGCTTCATTCCAGAATTCGGAGCGTCATTCCGATGGGCGGAGCATAATTCCAGAGATCGGAGCATCATTCCGATGATCGGAGCATGATTCCAGGATTCGGAGCATCATTCCAAAGGGCGGAGCATGATTCCAGAGTTCGGAGCATCTTTCCGAAGAGCGGAGCATAATTCCAGGATTCGGAGCATCATTCCGAAGGGCGGAGCATGATTCCAGAGTTCGGAGCATCTTTCCGAAGAGCGAAGCATAATTCCAGGGTTCGGAGCATCATTCCGAAGAGCGGAGCATCATTCCAGAATTCAGAGCGTCATTCCGAAGAGCGGAGCATGATTCCAGGGGACCGGAGCGTCATTCCGATGAGCGGAGCATGATTCCAGAGATCGGAGCATCATTCCGAAGAGCGGAGCATCATTCCAGAATTCGGAGCATCATTCCGAAGAGCGGAGCATGATTCCAGGGGATCGGAGTATCATTCCGATGAGCGGAGCATTATTCAAGAGATCGGAGCATCATTCTGAAGAGCGGCAGACATTCTGACCGAAGCATAATTTCGATGCAGAGGTTGATTCCCAGGCGAAGCATAACTCCGAAGGGGAAGGCAAATACTCCGAAGCGAAGCATGATTTCGACACGGGGTACATTCTGAGACGAAGCATGATTTCGACGCAGAGCTTGCTGGTTGACTTGATTCCGAGGCGGAGTATAATTCCGACGAGGAAGTCGTTGGTTGATTCCGAGCCGAAGCATGATTCCGACAGGGAAGGCAGATACACCGAGGCAAAGCTTGGTTTCGACGCGGGGTACGTTCTAAGACAGAGCATGATTCCGGAGGGATCTTGTTGGCTGACTTGATTCCGAGACGAAGCATAATTTCGACAGGGAAGGAAGGTACACCGAGGCAAAGCATCATTTCGACACGGGGTGCATTCTGATACGAAGCATAATTCCGACGCAGAGCTTGTTGGTTGATTTGATTCCGAGGCGAAGCGTAATTCCGGCAGGGAAGGTAGAGATCCATAGGCGAAGCATGATTTCAACACGGGGTGCACATTCTGAGACGAAGCATGATTCCGACGCAGAGCTGGTTGGTTGATTTGATTCCGAGGCGGAGCATAATTCCGGCAGGGAAGGTAGATATCCCGAGGCGAAGCATGATTTCGACACGGGGTAAATTCTGGGACAGAGCATGATTCCGCCACAGAGGTTGTTGGCTTGATTTGATTTGGGTTGACATCAGCATCGCTACACTGGACTATGGTACCAGGAGCGAATCATCATTTGTCATGAGAGGATTTGGGAATTGGTTTTTGTTTTTTTTTGTTTGGCATCAGCATCGCTACACTGGAATATGGTGCCAGGAGCGAATCATCATTTGCGTTTGCTTATTAGGAAACGATGGCTCAGGAGACAGGTTTTAGGTCCCTATCGCCTAATACTTTTCAACTTTGTGAGCCGTAAGGGTCTCACAAAGCATTTTCTCCCTACAGGTCGTAAGGATCCCGTAAGTGTATTTTCTCCTTGGGAGTCGTGGGGACTCCCAAGTGTGTCGCTCCTTTGTGAGTCGTAAGGATCTCACGCGGGAATTTTCTCCTTACAAAGTCGTGAGGACCTTGTGAGTGCATTTCATCTCTTTCTCACGAGTTTGCGCCCTTTCGGGTTTTCACAAACTCGCCGGCAGTCCTGCTGTTTTTACTTACGGAGCCCTTTCGGGTTTTCATCCGTGCCCATTTTGCTTATGGACATACCTCTTTTATTTTTATATTTTTATATTTTTGGAGAGATTGGGATTGTTTTACGCCCGTGGATTATATATGGGTTTGCAGGATGTATGATCCAGACCGTAGGGCCGTAAAAATTTCGGGACTTTGTTGGCGTCTGCATCGCTGCACTGGAATATGGTGCCAGGAGCGACTCATCATTCTCCACTTGGGGTATGGGATTTGGAATTTGGTTGGCGTCTGTATTGCTGCACTGGAATATGGTACCAGGAGCGACTCATCATTCGCCGCTTGGGATTTAAGTTTGGAATTTGGTTGACGTCTGCATCGCTGCACTGGAATATGGTACCAGGAGCGACTCATCATTCGCCATTTAGGGATTGGAATTTGGAATTTGGTTGGCGTCTGCATCGCTGCACTGGAATATGGTACCAGGAGCGACTCATCATTCGCCACTTGGGGATTGGAGAGCGATGGCTTAGGAGACAGGTTTAGATCCCTATCGCCTAAGGCTTTTCAATTTTATAGGCCATGAGGATCCCATAAAAGCATTTTCTCCCTACGGGTCGTAAGGATCCCGTAGGTGTATTTTCTCCTTAGGAGTCGTGAGGACTCCTAAGTGTGTTTTTCCTTCATGAGTCGTAAGGATCCCACAAAGGTTTGTTCTCCTCATGTATTGTGAAGACACATGAGTGAGTCTTCTCAATAGAGCATAATTCCACAGGCGGAGACCAGCCGCATAACTGGTGATTGCGGTGGGGCATAGGTATGCTGAGAATTATTTGAGCCCGTGGATTGTATACGGCAGTCAATTTGGGAACTGACCATAGGGCTGGGAGAATTTTGAAAATTTGGATTTTAGTTGGCATCTGCATCGCTGCACTGGAATATGGTACCAGGAGCGACTCATCATTCGCCACTGTTTTTTTTTTGTTTTACCGCGATTGCTCTATCATTTCAGCTTTTCTTATCACAAAAATCGCGATTGCCCTATCATTTCTGCTTTTATTCGCGGTTGCCCCATCATTTCGGCTTTTCTTTATTTTTCTTTTATTTACACATTTTTTTTATATACACACTTTTTTTTACATTCCCAGTTTAACGACTTAGAGGTCGACTGTTCCCAGTTTAATGACGTGGTGGTCGATTGTTTTCAGAGAAAGGAAGATGTCTGAGAGAATCGATTTCACGAAGAACTTCGGTCTCCGTTTGTATGAAATTGGCGGTTGCAGCTTGACTGTTTGTTAACACGCCTTTGGACAGTTCTATCTCTCCTGCCTTGTATTGCTTTTCGACCCAATCTTTGAAGACGAAACAGTCCTCAATGGCATGACCTATCACTCTGTGATAGGGGCAGTATTTGGGGTCGTCGGTCATATTCGCTTCCTGCGGTCTTTTTGACTCTGGAGGTTGTAGACCATTCTTCAGGGCGTCTTTGAATATTTTACGGATTTTGTCCCTTCTGTAGGAATAGACCTTATCTAACTTCTCTTTGAGTGGAGATTCTCCTCCCTCTCCGAACACTGGCTTCCGAGGCTGGTTGGCTCTAGGCCCGCTCATCCCTTGGTTATTTCGGTTAACCGAAGTGTTGAAAGACTCAGAATCATTGGAGTTTCCGCTTTTGCGATTGTCGTCCTTTCGGTTTCTCCAGGACCTATTGTTATTTTGGGAATTCAAGAAGGACTCCTGTTTTGAGCGCTCCAGTATCTGAACTTTCCTGGTCAGCTCTTGGAATATTTTGAGACCCGCGGTGCATAGAAACGGGGCCATCCAATTGTTGAGATTTCCGACGAGGAGACTGACAGATTGGTCTTGCTCTATCGGCGGTTCGCATTTGACGGAGAGATTGCGCCATCGGGTTATAAAATCTGTGCTGCTTTCGTCGTTCTTGGGCTTGGACCTTACGAGCTCTGCAATGGTGATGTTATCGCTGACGCTCATGAATCTTTGTCCAAACAAAGATTCCATTTGGACGAAAGTAGTAACGGAGCCATCCGGTATGCTTGCGTACCAGTCGAAAGCAACATCGGTCAAGCTATTAACGAACTGGCGGAGGAGAAGCGCATCATTGCCCCTAGTATTCCTGCATGAGGCTTTGAAGTGGGCGATGTGTTGATTCGCATTTCCCGTCCCATCGAATCTTCCGAATTTGGGGATGACATAGCCGCTAGGAAATTCTACCAGATCATACTGAGCAGGATATGGTCTCCCACTACTGCTAATACCTTTTTGCGCTTCGGCTTCGGCCACCAATGTTTTGACTTTGCTGGCAACCAAATCCATGATTTGATCTTAAGTTAGCGGGCTACTGTCATCGGTAGCCAAAACATTCCCCGAGATAGGATGCGATTGATTTTCATGTAGTTCGCCAACTTTTGGATTTGAGGGAATAGGCGTCGGCTGCTTTGGGACACCATTTCCCGGTTCACGAGCCGAGCCCTCCGCCTGATTGGGTGGCTAAAAGGCAAGCCGGGCTATGAGCTGCATCACGACATTCGTCAAGTCGTCGATTTTTTAGTAGAGCTTGGCCATCTCCTTGTCTTTGTTTCTGAGCTGCTTTCGGAGCTCTTGAAGCAGCTCTTGCTCCGCGGTCCTGGGGCGAAAAGTTGGCTCTTCTTCGCTTTCCGAGCCCGACTCCTCATGGACCGAAGGGTCTTTCTGCCTATCATCCTCATCGAGAGGGTTTTCATCACCCAGCAGAGGTGGCTGCTCTTGGGAAGCGGCCACCACATTCAAGCCAGATTGGGTTTGAGATGTGGTAGCCCCGTCCTTGCTCTTGCTGCGCGTGCCCACCGTGTAGACAGTGTGGACCACATACCCAGCCATTTCCTCATCTTCGGCGGGGTAACCCTGTTCTTCGAACCTCATGAGGTTTAGTCCGGCAGGAGCCCTAGCCCTTTTGTTGGCTCTATATCTGAGCCTTTTCTCCATCAGCTTCTCGATTTTGAAGGCTTGGCGGGCATCCGCTATCCGGAAAGCCATTATGAGTTGATCAGAGGGGAGCTTAGAGAAGACACCCGATCGAGTAGTGGTCAAGGGCACCGCTGGAGCTTGCTCGGGATGCGTTGTAGCTTTGTTGGTGTTGATGGCCTTGCCCCCAGCTGGGGCCATGGAGAGTCGTTCGGAAACGGACTTGTGCTTGGGCTGAGGCGCCCTCGCGACCACCACATTTGGTCTCCTGCCTTTCGAGACCGGTTTGTCTGCCAACGGGGCTTGAGGAGCCGGGATGGCGCCAACAGGCATGAACATAATAGAGCCGAATGGTAGCATCGGCTCCTCCCATTGTCGCCCGAGACTGGCCGGAAGGACCGTCCTAGAGTCTATCCTCATCATGTAGGAGACGGGAGCTGAGTTCATCATCGAAGACATCGTCGGAAGGTGATTTCTTGAAGATCTACATGAAAAAGCATTATTTTAAGTATAAATATAGATATGTATATTGATTGAGTTCGTATGAAAGCTTAACCCGAAATATGGGAGGAGAGATTGGTCCCACCGGGGGTGCCAGAATCTGTAGGGTGTTTTTCGTCACCTCATTGAGATGGGAATACGCGCGCGCTTGTCAGGCGTATACTACAGATTCCCCATGCCTAGGGTAGGCCGGGGTTTATTGATTGTGGGGATCTAAATCTCTGGCAGCCGCGGACTAAGCTGCCGTTAATTACCCCTCGCCTTTGGGGTGAGAGAATCTCCGATTAACGGGTTAAAATGGTCATGCGAACTCAATGTGCAGTGTACGTGTGTTGTGTTTTGAAAGGGGGGTTTGGATATATCGGGAGCCATGCAGAGTTTTTACGGGGGTCCCGCTATCCGGATAGGGGGCTGGGGGTCAAGGGGGCTAGCAGCCCCCTTGCGGGGTGCGGGGCAGCGCCCCGTTAGAAATTTTTTTCTAACAGTGACAGTGTCGTGGAGTATATGTGTATATATATATGTATATATGTATATATATATATAAAAGAAAGAGGGGGGAAAGGCATCCAAAGGATGCGTGGGGCCAGCGCCTTGAGCGCTGTGCGCTTAGGTGCTGTGCGCTCAGGCGCAAGCGCGCCACGTGTCGGCACGTGGGCGCAGTGCGCTTAAGCGCAGTGCGCCTGAGCGCAAGCGGGCCACGTGTCGGCACGTGGGCGCTTTGCGCTCGAGCGCAGTGCGCTTGAGCGCAAGCGGGCCACGTGTCGGCACGTGGGCGCTTTGCGCTCGAGCGCAAGCGGGCCACGTGTCGGCACGTGGGCGCTTTGCGCTCGAGCGCCGTGCGCCTGAGCGAAGCGGGCCACGTGTCGGCACGTGGGCGCTTTGCGCTCGAGCGCAGTGCGCCTGAGCGCAAGCACGCTACGTGTCGGCATATGGGCGCTTTGTGATCGAGCGCTGTGCACCAGAGCGCAAGCGCGCCACATGTCGGCACGTGGGCGTTTTGCGCTGGGCGCTGGCGAGACACAAGGGCTTTTAGTTCCAGAACCAGAAGCTATGCTTCAGAAAGGAAATATTTATTATATATATATATATATATATATATATATATATATATATATATATATATATATATATGTAAATATATGGAGTTAAACTCCTAAAAATGTTTTGGTTGATGAAAGGGGTTCTTCCTCTTCCTCCTCTTTTGGCTGGATCTTGATGATCAAGAGATGTGAGATATAAAAATCTCTCATTTCTGAGATCTAATGGTAGATCCAAGTTCCCCTTTGTGGGTTTTGTGGTGGAAGACTTCTTAGTTTTTGAAAAGAAAGAGTAAAACTCTTGATTTAATTCAAAAGAAATGAGTTGGTTTAGAACCTTGGAGAAGGGGCAGGAGGAACGAAAGATCTCAGATCTAAAATTTTTGTGGAGAGAATGAAAAGTTGTTTTTTTTATTCATCATGTTGTCTTTTATAGGCTTACATATTTACATATAGCCTCTTGGGCTTCACAAAATGGCATTTTGCCTATCACATGGCTCATGTGCCTTTTCATTTTTGCACATAAGCCATGGGCTTACAAAAAATTGGCTTTATGCCCATTTTGCATACATTCATGCAAAAAAAAAATTACATAAAAATTATTTATTACATGATTTTTTTGTTGGCATGCGGGAGGCTGGCCGCGGGCTCGACTTTGGCATGGGCCCGCTTGACCTGGGCTTGGGCCCACCTAGCTTGGGGGTTGACCTGACTTTGACTCGGTCAACCGGGGTATAAATTTTTACCCCAAAAAACACAATGGTGTATCGGAAAGGCGGAATCGAACCCTATTGGATATGGTTCGTCTATGATGAGTAAGGCTGAGTTACCGCGATCTTTCTAGGGTTATGCACTAGAATCAGCTGCATATCTTTTGAACCAGGTTCCAACCAAGACTGTGCCTACCACACCATATCAGATGTGGAGTGGGAAGAAACCCTGTCTTAAACACTTTAGGATATGGGGATGTCCCGCTTTTGTTAAAAAGCAGCATGCGGACAAGCTCGAGGCACGCTCAGTACAGTGTAAGTTTGTGGGATATCCAAAGAACTCCAAGGGGTATTATTTCTATTACGCAGAGGAACAAAAGGTTTTTGTTTCTCATCATGCCCACTTCTTAGAAGCTGGATTTTTAGAAAATCAGAAGAGTGGGAGCGCAATAGAACTGGAAGAAATTCCAGAAGCACAAGCTGCTACTGAAAGTTTGGTAGAACCAGTAGTTCCAGAAGAACAGGACATTCCCACACCCCTCCGCAGGAGTAGTAGGCCGTCTCATCCGCCTAAGAGATACTACAGTTTTCTTATAGACGGGGATAGAGAGGATTGCATCATTGATAATGATGAACCTACTAGCTTCCAGCAGGCCATCCAGAGCGGCGACTCAGTAAGATGGCTGGACGCAATGCGGACCGAGATGGAGTCCATGTACACCAACAAAGTATGGACTTTGGACTTTGCTCCAGATGGGGTAAAACCCATAGGATGCAAGTGGATTTTCAAGAAAAAGATTGGTGTAGATGGACAGGTGGATACTTATAAGGATAGACTTGTTGCAAAGGGTTTTCGTCTGGTTTGGACTATAACGAAACTTTTTCTCCAGTGGCTATGCTCAAATCCATTCGGATCCTTCTTGCCATTGCCGCCTTCCATGATTATGAGATCTGGCAGATGGACGTAAAGACGGCTTTTCTAAATGGTAATTTAGAAGAATGCATCTATATGGATCAGCCAGAAGGTTTCAATCAGAGTGGGAGCAGCGGGAAAGTGTGCAAGTTGCTTAAGTCCATTTATGGACTAAAGCAGGCATCGTGGAGTTGAAACATCTGTTTTGATGAAACGTTCAAAGAATATGAATTTATCAAAAATCCAGATGAACCATGTATATATAGTAAAATTGTAGCACGAACTGTCGTATTCCTCGTCTTGTACGTGGATGACATTCTCTTGATAGGAAATGACATTCCTATGCTACAATCTGTCAAAGGATTCTTGTCACACAGGTTCTCCATGAAAGACCTGGGTGATGCATCTTACATTCTGGGGATCCGGATCTATCGTGATAGATCTAAGAGGATGTTGGGACTTTCGCAGTCCAGATATATCAACACTATACTGAAAAGATTCAGTATGGAAGATTCTAAGCGCGGTAATTTACCGGCTTGTCATGGAATCACCCTCTCCAAAGAGATGTCTCCCAAGACTGATTTGGAAATGGATCGCATGTCGATTATACCCTACGCTTCTGCGGTAGGCTCTATAATGTATGCGATGTTATGCACCAAACCAGATGTAGCTTACGCACTGAGCGTGGTAAGCCGGTATCAGTCAGACCCAAGGGAGAAGCACTGGATAACAGTAAAGAACATTCTCAAGTACCTGAGAAGGACTAAGGATATGTTCTTGGTTTACGGCGGAAAAGACCTCCAAATCGAGGCTTTTGCTGACTCCAGCTTCCAGAGTGACTAGGATGACTCCAAGTCCATGTCAGGTTATGTCTTTACCCTCAATGGAGGGGCAGTGTGCTGGAAGAGTTCCAAGCAGGACACCGTTGCTGACTCGACGATGGAAGCGGAGTATATCACTGCTTGCGATGCCGCAAAAGAAGCATTCTGGATGAAGAAGTTCCTAACAGAACTTCAGGTGGTTCCTACCATTGCTGATCCAATACCGCTGTATTGTGACAACAACGGCGCTATAGCTTTAGCGAAGGAACCCAGGTCCCATCAGAAGTCTAGACACATCTTGAGGCGGTATCACCTGATCAGGGAGATCATAGATCGCTAGGAGATCGAGGTCCGGAGAATTGCTACAAAGGAGAACACTGCAGATCCATTCACAAAGGCCTTACCTCAGACACAGTTCAAGAGGCTATTCGAGATGATAGGTCTTCGACATGCCGGTATATTGCCCTAGTGTAAGTGGGAGATTGTTAGTGTATATGCCCTAGGGGCCATTATCGTATCATACTGGCTTGTATATTACTTAATGGAAGCTTGGGATATTCACAGTTGTATTAACAGTCTTGCTCAACATAGTAGTATACTACCTGGTTTATATCTATCTTAATATGTGTGTATATTTCTTTTAGCATATCGCGAATACATATTGATAGAGCCCTTAGGATCTTGCTTGACTATCAGCGTTGTGATGGTAGTCACACTAGTGGGAGCTGCGTAGTCAACAAGCACATCCTTTTTCAGGTCCCTAGTCGTAGGATTATCGAGACAGGGCATCGATACTCCAGAGTAGACTAGTGTATACGCTTCTTATCCCAGCATGGGAGATGGTCTGTTCCACAGCCATTAGTACGTTGTACTGGAGATAGTATGCAGGTGCTCGTTGGGTTACGGGTACACCGGACAGGACTCGCAGGGAACTGTTGGTTGGTATTATACCCGTCGTCAGTTAACAGTTCCCAGGTGACATGAGTACAGCATAGTCCGTAGACTTGACACTGCTACTTCGCCTCGGGTGTGTTCCCACTGTTCTTAGATTGCTGCCCTACCACAGCTCAAAGGAGTCGTGCAAACAGGTAGCAGTTGGGTGCAGTCCTGAAGCACTTGGAGGCAGTGGCGGTTAGATAGGATTCGTCTCTCCCGGTATTAGGAGTTGATATCGCGCTGTGTTTGGAGAGCCATTACGCAAAGTCCCTGGCCAGGGCAAACGAGATTTACTGGTAGGATTTCCAATAGCTTCTCAAGGTGTAATGGGCTTCACTCCGACACGACTTATACAGCTTTTAGGGGACTGACGCTTGCCACCCCCTAGGCCCGATATGCGATAGTCTTAGACGAACAGACCGGACTGTACGGAGATTGTCACATCAGGCTCAGTAGGAGTTCGGATGGGTTTCCTCATCGGCCTTCTTATCGACATCTACCTGGGGACCGTTACGTACAGCTAGTACCGCTTGCGGCCTGTGGTTAAACCTACTGCCAGCGTAGTATCGAGTCTTTAGAGTCCCACACAGAGAGTTTCCCTGCTTTAGGAGAAACGATATAGAGGTCGTATGGTTTTGCGACAGGGTTCGGACACATACGTGTATTTATGCACGTACGATGTTCGGACAGTTTTTACTAGCGGGCTTTAGTTTAAGCCAGATTCTAGTATTGGATTATTGGATTTATACAGTCTCAGATTTTCCGTGTTTTACGGATGGGAGAGGCATTCTCGTAATTACTCGAGAAGCTTCTAGAAGAAAGGTGACTCATTATGTTTTAATTCATTTATGAATTAAGCTTAATGAGATGGAGGAGATGATGTGAAATTTGCATTAATTACATCATGAGTCATGAGATGATTCACCTCAAAGTAATTAGTGAAGCATGGTTGATAATTTTATATATTATTACTTAAATATTTTCATGCTTCATTATTTATCCAAATGGCTCAAGATTTATATTCATTCCCACAAACACATTATCTCTCCTCAAGCTCTCTCTCTTCAAGAACATAACCTTAATTCTCTCATGTGTTGAGATCCCAAGGGTTAGCAAGACTAATAGATCCCTAATCCATCTCTATATCCTCTAGGTTACTTTGATTAGCAATCATAGCCACCTAGTTACCTCAAGTGAGAGGTTAAAACTTGGAGAAGGAACTCTCGGGTGGATCTTCTATCACATCGAGGAGGCCGACGAGGAGGTGAACAACAAGAACAAGAAGGACTAGAATGTTGAGGTATAATCATCTATCATAGTAGTTAATCACTTCTAGTTAGTTGTTAGTTAGGGTTTAGCAAAGATCCGTAAAGTTAGTCGATGTTAACTTAAACAAAATGATTGTTTTACCTATTCCGCCTCCCCGCATCATGTGGGGTGTCTAACGTCGACTTACAACTTGGACCAGTTCAGTGAATACCCCGAGCTCTAGTCACTGTACACTTTCCATTTCAGTACCTTTCTTTTTCTGTTATGCCATTGTTTAGGAATTATTTTTTTTATCAGTTGTATTTACTTTCCATGCATTGTACAGAAAGAATGTGAATAAATAAAGTTGCTGTTTTTAATTATATCTTGTCTCTTGTGCTTTACTTTTTATTGCTTAGATATGCTTAACGTATTTACTTCACAGTAAATACGTAACGGCCTCGTCGAGTCCTCTGCCCGTATACTGGGAAGCGGGGCGTGACAAATAAGATTAAGAGTCTTCCTTGTCTCCTACATGATTTATGTTTTATATCGATTTTGTAGGATTATGGTGGAGTAATTCCTAGATCGACGATCAACTCATACATATCCAACTCCGCAAGAGCATCCCATATAACAACGGGAATATATAATCATCACGCCCCGCTTCTCAAATTACGGAGAGCGAGAACGGACGAGGGCCGCAACGCACTCACACCAAGAACCACTCCTTCTCGATATGAATACACTAAGCATAACTGCAAGCAGAAAAATAATAAATATAAGAATTTAAAATAATGACAATATCCAAAAAAAATTATTACAGTCCTAAAAATTAACCGAATTATACTGCAACTGAAGTTTAACGCTCGGCTTGAGAAGAAAAGTGGTTGCTATTCCGCTCGCTCGGCTCAACTTCGTACTAAACTTGGTTTCCTGCCTTAAGTCATCTGACAAACATTCCCAAAAGAAATAAAACAGAGAAAATGAAATGTCTGTTAACGAACCGGAGTTCGGTAAGTTCCCGATTTAAAAAAATAAAGAGTATTAAAAAGAAACATGTTATATATAAAAAAAAAACAGAACAATCAAGCACGTATAAATAACAATAGATGCAACAATATCATGATATTTGTTCTCTATACGGTATAATCATGTTTTAAGTTTATAAGTTCGATTAGTGAGTGTTTTACATGCTACTAGGATATTCCGTTATTCCTACGAAACAACAACACGAGCTCCATGATTTTTATGTAATGCAATGTACCGTATTTTCCAGGACCACAAGAAACAAGTATAATCCCCTATTATACATAAATACCCTTATTCTTTGAGTTACCTCATCCCCCTAATATTCTTAATATTAAAGTACAGATATATATAGATTCACGGGATTCCTGAAATTCAAGTATTCATGTATACACGTATTCACTGTTCGAGTCAGGTTCGTATCAAACATGCAATATATCTAACCATATGATTCATGTAAGGAAAACAATTAGGAAGTCGGGCTACACAAGTTCATATAACATAAAACGACACAAATCGAAGTATCCACAAGACAAAAGCCAGGAACAGTAGCATAAAGAAGTACTGAAAACTAGCAGATAATCAATTCATATGAACTTAGTGTTAACAATCGGTGATAGACCACAACGCCTACGGATCAAGGCGAAAATATAGAACAAAAATCTTAAAACATAACACCGATCACAAACTCAAAATCATTCAAATACTAGCCTTTGTAAACAATCAAGAGAGCGAAACCATAGAGTATAGGGCGTTACAACCTTTGCAGTGTATTCACTCTCTAGTGGAAGACACATGCTTGGCTCTATGATAATCCGAAAAGTGCTTGGTGGCTGATCGCCTCGTCGAAGATGATCCATGGTGAAAAAATACATCCAAACTCCCACTTCCCAATTGAACACTTCTAATGAAGCAACTAGCTCTAACATCTTGTTAGGAAGTAGAGGTAGAAAATGATGATGGATGAAGCTCTTATTTCTCTCATTTCTTTTTCATTTCCTCTCTTTTCTTTTTCAAGAGGAGGAAGAAAATGAAGAAGAAGAAGAACTCTACTCTTTTTTCTCTTTAGTAAAAAACTTAAGAGAAATAGAGATGAAGAGAATAATATGTAGCATCTCATTCTCATTCTTATTCTCTCTCTAGTGTGTTGTCATGAAAAGAGGGAAGGTAGGCCAACCTCTTCACATGCTCATTTGTCATCTAATGACGAAGTATATGTATGAGATGCCTATGCAATATATGCATCCATATACATACATATGAATAGAGAAAGAGTGTGTGTGTGTGTGTGTGTGTGTGTAAAGAGAGAGCATATATATTATATATCATATACATATTATATATCATATACATAATAATACATTAGTATCATATACCAGAGAGAGAGTATCATATACACAATACTAGCATAAATATCACATATGTGATTATTAAGTCAACACTTGACTTAATAATCCGGCCTATAAATAAACCGGCTGGTATTATCAAACGTCCGATTAAATCACGTGTATCATATACATATATTTAATCGAACTCCTACATGTATCCCTATATACAAGCCACATCATCATTTCTCCTGGGCAGACACTTTCATTGTGCGAATCTAAAAGCTTAATAATACGCTAATAGCATATTAAATGGGATCATATCCGATTGAATCTGAAAAGCTTTCGGATCAATTCCCTCACGGGTTAATCCACAAGCACGTCAACGGTACTAGATGCACGTAACGGCTACCCAGATATTGATCAAGAGGTAGGTCGACGAGCAAACTCATTCGAACCCAATAAAACCTATCAGTGACAATTATCATACAGTCCAGTCACTTCGTCAAAGAGCATCGCATACTAGGTTTGGGAGGTGGAATCTGTCACACCTCAAATAACCCAATAAGTCATGCAGATATTGAACTCATAACCATCCAAAATACAATTGATAACATTTATCCGTTTATCTCAATCACTTTGGCTACGGATTTCTGGTTATAGTCATGTCATGCACAACACGACATCGACTCCCTATACCGGGAGAGATGAATTCTCTCGACCGTTCACTGCCTTTATATGCGTCGGACTATATTCAACTAAAACATGTATGCACGGCTCTTTAAAGCAGTGGTTAGGTAAAAATCAAAGTATAGTGGGAGCACACACAAGACACCATGGAGATCTCAGCTCAAAGAACTTGTCACGCCCCGCTTCCCGGTATACGGCAAAGAGACCGCGACGAGGCCGCTACGTATTTACTCTGAAGTAAATACGCTAAGCGTATCTAAGCTATATAAATAAAAATGCACAAGAGACAAAGACAGTAGATATAACTGAATAGCAACTTTTTTTATTAATATTCTTTTGTACAATGCATGGAAAAGTAAATACATCTGAATGAAAACAATACCTAAACAGTGGCATAACAGAAATGAAAAGTACTGAAATAGAAATGTGTACAATGAAGCTAGAGCTCTGAGTCGTAGGCAAGCTGATCTAAGTCCTCACTAGTAGGCTCGATCTCCTGGGTGTCCAGATCACCTGACAACATTCCAAAGAAGAAAGAGAAGGAATGTCGTCAGCGAACAATCGCTCGGTAAGTTCCAAAGATAAGAGAGAAGTAGAAATGAATGAGAGTAAGAGAGAGAGTGTAGCTTTTAAAGTTGTATTATATTGTTATACTGTTGTATTCATTAACGTTGTTGTTCGTAGCTTGGTACAGAAGGATGCCAGTGTATACGAGAGGAGTCTCTATATGCCAGAGACTAATGCAAATGGAAGTACAAGGTTCTATCGATAATACCATAGAATAATGGCATGAATGTAATTACGTCTTATGGTTGCTGTCTCGTGCCACTTCTAACACCTTCCGTACCAATCTACCCCTTAAACCCCGTGATGTCTTGTTTGTATTGTATTGTAACTTGTATTGTCTTGTAATATAGATTGTATAATTGGATTACTTTCCGAAATAATGATATCAGTAAATGGATGTAACTGGAAAATCATGGATGTAACTGGAGAATCATGTAATGGAAGTATTTCCATGGTTCGGTTCGGTCAATACAGATTGAATAGTTTGAATATATGTATTCAGGGATTCATGTTGAATTGTAGATCGTAGATTGTACTTAAATCATATTCAAGTCGGATTATTATAATGAGACTCAGTCTGAGTCAGAACAATTAGAAAAGAAATTGAAGTCCTGAATTAGGTTTTGAAGTTATCGGTAACCGCTGCACATGGGCGGCATGATTTGTGTCTTTTTCAAATACGATTACCGTATTGATAACACCGTTGTTAAGTTGTCTACCTTAGATAGGCAAGCACCCATATCTCTGGCTCCCTGAGGCTCAAGAGACTGGTCCCGCTTAAACCTATATTTACTAGGGTCCTTAGGTAATTTATAAAACTTGAGGGGGTTTATGTAAAAATAATTTGTATACTTTTCAAAATACACCCCAAGTATTTATTTATCGTCTTTAGAGTTTTCATGGTTGTAGATTTTATATTTGTGATATTTCTAGTGAATAAACATATTTTTCATAATAGATGGTATTTAATTGTAATATTGAACTTGTATGGATTTCATGGTATTTTAATGTAAAGTGATTCTTGTGATTTTTAGAAAAAAGTTGAAATATTTATATTATCAAAAAATAGATATTTTAATGATATATATATATATATATATATATATATATATATTATAAAAATAATTTTAATATATGTTATATTTCTAGAAATCTCATTTTCTTAAGATTTTCGTATTTTAAATCTCTCGAGACCGAATACTCCTTGCGGAGGTCTGCATCTCGCACTACTAAGCCCAGGGATGTGCGATAATCCGCAACATCCCAGTCGGGTTCCCCAAAATGGGTTGTAGCGGCACCTTGCAAATATTTATAAAAATACGAATTCTTATAGAAAACGGTTTTAAAAGTTAGTGGTATTTATATGTAAAGTTTCGTTTTCCCGTATTCTATATTCCCGAAAGGTATTGTGCTATGTTGAATATGAGTGTGTGGGGAGGTAGGTCATTACCTCGTGATCTACTTAAAGGTATAGCAAGCTTGTGATGTTTTAAATGTCGAAATTAAACTACATGGTATTTTAGTGAAAAAGTACGATAAAAATTGAAATAGAAATCCTTTTGATACGAAACTTGTTCAATATGACTTGTTAATGTTTAACAGTCAACATGTAAGAGTTTAGGATGATTGTATTTAAGAAAAGGTTGATTTTTTTAGGAAAAACCGAATCGGAAATCGGATTAACTCCGATTCCGTCGGGTTTTGGAATTAAGTAATTTTAGAATTGCAAAATGAAGAAGGAGAAGGGACTTACGATTTTGTAGTATATAGAAGAGGGAGAGAAAACGGTAGGAGGCGCCGGTGCGTCATTTCGTCGCCGGGAACTCCTAGGGTTGTCGTCGGAAAATCGTCGATGTTTCGTCCTTTGCTAACTTCAATTGCACACTAATATTTCTAGAGATTTCTTGACAGTTTTGATCAGAATTTTGGAGTGAGGGGGTGTATTTAGGGGTTGTATTTATAGGGTAAGGCTGGGGTTTAGGGTAGGTGAAAGGGTGAATTGAAAATTGTATTAAAAATGTATTAAAATAGAGTAAATAGGGTTTTAAAGGGGCTCTGTTACTGTGCAGAACAATTAAAGTATACAGGGGTACAGGGGAGGCCAAGAGGCAAACTTTTCATGTTGGGGACTCAGCGGTCCGGCCGAGTCCGGCTGGCGGCGGCGGGCCGAGTCGTCGGCCGATTTGGCCGAGTCCGGGATGCTCCGAGCTCCTCGACGGTTGGTATAGCCCCTGGGACCGTTTGTTTTATTTGCGTAGTGGGGTTTTTACGAGTTATGCACGTGTAGACCCTTGGACTTCTAAAAATTCAAAATAAAACAATATTAAAAAATAATGTGGGGTATGGGATTTGAACACTGGTGCTTTGTAATAGCAGTGCAAGGCTTTACCAGTGAGCTACAAGCTCTTTCTTGCTATTAAAAAGCAAATTAATTACTTATAGTAATCACAGTAAATGCAAATACCCCAAATATATATTAACTTTTAATCAAATTTTTGTACACTAAAATTGGAGTTGTTACAGAACTACCCTATACAATCGTCCCCAGAGAACTGCTATCTGACAATAGAAATAACACCATCTAGGAGTTCTTGGCGAGTTCGTTCAGTGTACTCATTCTCCATGAGCACATGTATATAATTTTTGGTGTCAAACACCAAAGGCTGTGGGGCCAGCCATCGCCCTCCAACCAGATCAAGAAACCTATACACTAGTATACTCTGGAGTACTGATGCACAGTCTCGATACTCCTAAAATTATGAACATTTAAGAATGCGCTTATGCACTATCCAGATCCCACTAGTATGATCATTATCATAATCCTGGTAGTCAAGCAAAAGTCCTATGGGTTTTATCAATATATATTAGCGATACGTGATGGTAAGTAAAATATAAACACATAAATGATAAAGAAAAACCAGATAGCATACTATTATGTTGAGTAAGGATGTTCTATCTATATAGATCATGTACAATTATAATAATTGCCTTCAGGGCATCTATATCCAACACTTAGGGTACACACGAGAAAATTAGTTCTAGTTGTTACGTAGACATGAGTTCAAATCTCGACTAAATTCGATTAATGGTTTAGGAGATAATTGCATTTTGGTATCATTGCGTTGTATAGGGAAGAATCTGTCCAGCACCGTCGCATGTTTTAAAAGTGCAGTTTGTGATATTTTTTGTTGGTTTTTAAATCTGGAGTTGATCTTGAAAAAGGTAGGTCTTTCAGTCTGTTTAGAAAAACAAGTTGAGTTTACGCGATTTGGATATATGAAACTAAAGTTATAATTATTTTATTCTAAGAATATAAAATAGATTTTATTTTTCTGGGACAATAAGGGGGTGACTTGCAGAGCATATATCATGTCGATATATACATTTCTGAGTCTAAAGTTCTACAGGAAAGATGTAGGGTTATCAATTTGGTATCCATACATCTAAATTTTGTCACAAACTGAGTTCTGTAGTGCTATATATGATGTTTTGAAAAACAGTGCACAGATCAGGAATGAATCTGTCCAGATTCAGCACATAAGTTCAAAAGGAAGAAATAAAATATTTCTGTCCGTTTTTAGGAAAAGATTTGAATTAGAAAAAATTAGGTATTTCGATCTAGTTATCAAACCAACTTTGTTTGACTCGATTTGGATTCCAAATACTTAAGTTATGAATTTTTGAAGATGGCCTTAAAAACAATTTTCAGGATACTAAAAAAAATAGTGATTAGAAATACCGAAAACCCTAAACCATAGCTCGGTTCGATCCAAAATTTTAAAGTGCATTTAGAAAAATATATGTTATCTTAAATAATTTTATTGAAATTTTATGAGACCAGAATTCTAATATGAACACATCTCAAAATCGTTTTGGCAGGGAAATGTCAGTTTTCCAAAAACATATGGTTTCATAAAAACACGGTTTAAATGATTCATGGAGAAGTGTGTGTTGCTCTCTAGTACTACGAGGAAAATATGAGATGGTGAATACGAAGCACGCATGTGATTAGGAATGTAAGCATACAACAAAAATATAACTTTAAGCAAAGGAAAAATCCCCTTTTATAAACAAATGGATTTTATGAAGTGTCATATACAATTTATTGCGATACGGTTCATACGTTCTCATATAACTAATATTAAACATTCTATCACTGTCTTGAGAAAGCAAACAAAACCTACTAATTATTACGTTCTCAAGCATGAAGGCAAAATGCTTTAGCAACTACTAAGGCATTAATTCCCCGTTATCATTTTATAAAAATTATAAAACATGGACTATTCGAGATAGAACAAGTAATGATAAGAACGAAGACAGAGAAAGAAGAGCGGGGTTCAATAAGAAAAAGGGAGACGGGGATTTATGATAAACGGACGATTTAGGATCGTTCCTTAACAGACGAAAGATATCTCGATTAGATTGAGGCGAGGGGTAAGGCCTACTTCTTCTTTTGTTTGATTCTCTTGGCGTAGAGCTTCAGATCAAAGACAATAGAAAGAGAGAGAAATAAAATTTTTGGAGTCGCGGTGTTTTTTTTTTCCTTTTGAGTTACGGCAGAAAAGAAAAAAGGTTAAGGGGTTATGATTTATTAAAATCCAATCAATCCCCCAAAATCAAAACAATCAACAAAACGAAACAATCAAAACAAATATGTCCAAATAATAAACAAATAAATTTTATTTTTTTATTAAAAGAAAATCTTTTTTCTTCTCTTAAAATATTAATAAGTATTTGGCTATAAAAAAATATGATTGTTTGACATGGAAAAATTCATTAAATAACAAACATACATTAAAATATTTATTTCAAGCTACAGGAAAGTGATCACCAAATATGGAATCAGAAATACTTGGGTTAACAAAATAGTAAACAAAGTTCTCTAATTCACTCTATGCCTTCTCTACCATGTCGTAACAGCGGTTCTCAAGAAGAGTCTATCCCCATCTGTTAGTGCCACGCACGTCGGCAAAGGGAGACGTGACAGCCTACCGAGCCTGGATCTGATTCGGCATATGAATCGAGCGGTCCTTCAGAGGCTTTATAATCAAGAACGCCTCATGAACATAGTCGATCTTGTCTTACGTTACGTCGAACATCGCTAGTCATCTCTGCCGGATGAGGGGGAATGCTGTCAAGGATGGTCAGAAAAATCATATGAAACCAAATAGAACCGGCGGGAAGAGGAGACTTTCTATGAATCATAAGCTCGTGCATCACCGCGTTACATTGATCATTCGTGAGAGCGGGATTCACTAGACGAGCAGCAAAATGAGCAATAATCTCCCTAAGGGCACCTCCTACGGCTGTCAAGGAGCATGTGGGCGATTGCAAGCCATGGTTCTTTCTCTGCTAAAGTGGTTCTTTCCCTTTGAAGGAGAAAATGAGCACTGTTTTAGATTATAAAGAAAAGTATTTAAGTCTTGGCACAGAAAATATTTTGTATGGTGGAACTATTTCCAAGTTCTGACCAAAAGAAGGCGTTGGAAAAGAAAAGGTTGACTCGAAAAAAAGAAGAGAAAGAAGATGAAACGATTCCCTCATAAAATGAGGAGGCGCCTCACGTGAAAGGAACGCGAGCGCCGGCATGCCAAGCACGTGGACACCTGTCTTGGATAGGATTAAATCCTAAGACAGTGTCTCACATGAAAAGCGCATGAGCACCGGCACCGGTCTTTAATAGGATTAAATCCTATACCAACGCCTCACGTGAAAGGCACGTGAGCGTCGACGTCCATCGCACGTGAGTATCAGTGCCCAATTCAAAATGGGTCTGCCTGGGTAGAATTAAATTCTACATGGAAAATATTTCCCTAAAATTCGGAGATATTCTCTGTTAAATAGAGCCGTTGGATCAAAAATCGAATAGTGATAGAATTAAATTCTATTAGGGAAAATATCTTCTTGATCAAATCAAATAAGAAAAATATTCTCTGTTAAACAGAGAGCCATTGGATCAAAAATCCAATGGTGCTCTTAAAAATCAGTAAAAGATAGAATTAAATTCTATATGGGAAAATAGTTTCCTAAACTTTCTAAATAAGAAAGATATACTCACTTAAACAGAGAACTCTTGGATTAAAAATCCAATGGTGGTTAAAAATCACCGTTTGAATCAAGAGATAGAATAAAATTCTATATATGGGAAAATATTTCCTTAATTTTGTTAAAAAGAAGAAAATATATTCTGTAAAAACAGAAATCACTGGATCAAAAATCCAACGGTAGGTAAAATTCCCCAAATAATTTTTGAGACCAATTAAATCAATTGGTATTTCTCAAATGAGAGATTTTCTCAAACTGATCAACAGTTTACAATTCCTATATAAAAGACTTGAGACTTCAAGTCTAGAGAGACTCGGACATAGACATAGAGATAGAGAGAGAACCCTCCCCATAAGTTTCTGCAAACAAAAAGATATAAGCTACAACTGAGAGTTTAATTCTCCCGCTGAAGAAAGCCCCGTTTTTCTTTCAAACACTAGGTAAAGGAAAAGAAGAGATTAAAAATATCTCCTATACCTAGTACATGTAAAATACAAGGGTTTAACCCTTTGAAAATAACTTAGTTATTATTCTAGATCTGAGATCCACAAGACAAATCTCGCATAAATTGAGAATTTAATTTTTATTGGAAAGATTTTGTTCTTCATAACTCAACATCTAGAGGAAAAAAACTAGGTCTGAGAAAAGAAATAAAAAAAAGAAGAAGAAAGAAAAGATGGAAGTTACATTCCAGAAATTTAATTCCTATGAAAACAGGGTTTAACTCTATAAAGAACTTAGTTTTTATAATAAAAAACATAATAACTAAGTTCTCAAAAAAACTTGATCCTAGATCTTCAAAACAGAGATCTTAATTATCATCAATGGCCAAAACGCCATTAACAGAAGTTTAACTTCTTTTCAAAAAATAAACAGAGAGTAAATTTCTAAAGGGCTTAGTGTCTCACGTGTTTCACACGTGAGCGCCTAAAAGAGAAAACTGAGCGCCGGTGTGCATAGCACGTGAGCAATAGAAAGCAAAACATATTAATGCTTAGCACTATTGCAGTGCCTCACGTGATACGCATGTGAACGCCCAAAACTTAGCACCTCACGTGAAACACACGCGAGCGTTCAAAAAGAAAACTCAGTGTCTCATGTGCTTCACATGTGAGTGCCCATGAATAAAGATCTAGTGCCTCACGTATTCCTCACGTGAGCGCTGTAAAAAAGAAATAAAGTGCTTAGCACTTTATAGTCAAAATGAATAAATGCTTAGAACTGATAGGGCAATGCCCAATTCTGAGCGTCTCACGTGATATACACGTGAACGCCAAAGCAGTAATTAGATATCATATACATAGTCAAAAGACTATATACTTAGCACTTATGATAAGGGTAAAAGCCCAAGACTCAGCCCAAATTAGTTAAGTCTCTGAAATTTCCTAACAACCGAGCCCATTGCTAAGTTGATCTTAGTCTCATATAAGACTAACATATCCTTAGTTAAAATAAATTGAGCCCAAATGCTCATATATATATTTAAGTTGATCTTAATCTCAAACCAGATTAACAATCCTTAAATTAAACAAAATATTCTTTGAACCAACGGATCATATAAGCTAAGTTCAAAACTTAAATCTAAAATGTACGGATTTGGACTAATCTGCGCCTTATGGGCGACACCATAAAATAGTCTCCATATACAATCCACGAGCAACCAGAATAAACAAAAATAACACATGACACAAAATGAACTACCGGAGCAGGAGAAAGTTTTTATCGCAATGGGATAACGTAATTAACTACAAGAGCTTGCTCCTACAGGGAAGAGCGTCCCCACAATCAAAAAACCCTCACAAACGAGAGAAATCCAATGAAGTCTTCTATATCGGTCGCATCTATCCAAAGCTCCGATATATGGTGCCATAAATCAACTTGGTATTTTCGGAGAGGTGGATGGATATGCCCAAATAGCATCTACCCACAAATTCAGGCAAGGCGTTCAATCCTAGTTCGTCTCTGTTTACGGCGGTAAATAGATTCTAACACACCCGATAGGACCTCTTCCACTTTCCACTCTACACTTTGTTTGTCGTGATCGTGAAAAAAATCATGGTTCGCTATATGTTTTTTTCCTATGGGTTCGAGGTACTAAAACATGGTGTCTCGCTTCTGTATAGAATCGATGGCTTCTCGCTGCACTTCTTGCAGCAGCAACTCCCTCTCCTCCTAAGGTGAAGGGGTTGCTTACGGGCCTAACACGGCCTCCGTCTTCTCAATGTCGGTGGTGCAGCTTACTCAAGCCACTACTGGATTGTTCTTCGGGACCATACTCCCGCCTGTGAATTTTGGCGCCTCAGCGCCACAAGGAGAAACTCCCAAAAGATCGGTCATTGATCGGCTGGCGACCGTGACGACTCCTATCAGCAAGCCGTCCAAATCTGATGTCTTGGCCTTCAATAGGCAGGGGAACAAATAGAGTGGGCCCATAAAGAAGCCCATGATACCAGAGGGAGCTGCCCTAAAATGGCTAGCCCTCCCTACTCCTGCTACAGATGAAAACGGTAAAAGTGCTTCTTCTCCAAGACGGTCAATCTTCAAAAGATTAGCCTACTCTGTTCCAACTCCAATAAGGATGTCAGTCTTCAACAGGCTGACGTCGAGCAAAGCACCCCAGCAACGCCGGGGGCATAATGAAGGTACTTCTAATACGGAGGCAATTCCTATTGCAAAGGTGAAAAGCCTTAGGCGACGGGGATATCTGTTAGTTATATGTATTCCCTAGAGGCCATTACTGTACATACGATGTATATTATAGTGGATGCTTGGACATATATATGGAGGACTTTCTTGCTCGACATGATAGTATGCTATCTGGTTGCCCTTTATCTTAACATGCACACTGATTGTCTCTATATTATATGTTGATAAAGCCCTTAGGATGAGTACTTGACCACCAGGATTATGATGCAGATCATACTAGTGGGGACAGTGTAGTCTCTAAGTACATCTTTCAAATGTTCCTAGTCGAGGGTGTATCGAGACAGGGCATCGATATACCAGAGTAGACTAGCGTATAGCTTCTCGACCCATATAGATGGGCGATGGATGATCCCATATCCATTGGTGTTTGATATCAGAGATAATATACGGGTGCTCAGTGGAGACTGGGTACACTGAACGGACTTGCCGAGAACTCTCAGATGGTATTATACCTAATATCAAATGGCAGTTCTCTGGTGACACTAGTACAGGTTAGTCTGTAGACCCGAGATCGTCATAGAGTCTTGTGTGATTCCCACTGTGCTTTGATTTCCACCTTACCACGTTCAAGAGAACGTGCAAAACAGTGGCTTTTGGGTACAGTCCCGAATCACATTGAGGCAATGAGCGATAGGAGGGGTTTCATCTCTCCCGGTATTGGGATTGATGTTGCGCTGTGCTCGATTGGCTATAACAGGAAGTCCATGGCCGGAGCTGCTTTAAAGATATACTGGTAAGTATTATCAGTAGTTTCTCGACCCATTATGAGCCTCATATCGGCACGAATTATTGAGTTACTGGGGTCTGACGTTCACCACCCTTAGACGAGATATGCGACATATCAGACGAAGAGACCGGACTGTACGGTAGTGTTACTGATTGGATTCACAGGAGTACGAACATGCTTGCTTGTTGATTTTCTGATCGCTCAATACCCGGGTGGCCGTTACATTTAGCAGACCGCTTGCGGCTTGTGGGTGTTTAATATGATCATCACCAACTGCCGGCGTATTGACGAGTCTTTAGAATCCTACACAGAGGTTTCCTGGCTCAAGCGAAATGAAGTAGGAGCACATATGTGATATGTGCGGGACCGAGATTAATACGATATGTGATACCGTATTCTATTCTCGCGATTTATGACATCGGTCGGTTATATGCGATATAACCGGGATATCGGATCAAGAGTTGATTCGATAAGTTGTTACATATAAATATTAGTCGGTTATATGTGATATAGCCGGATTATTAAATCAAGAGTTGATTTGATAATCTAATGGATAATTATATATTTGATATATTAATTTATATTAACTAGTATTAGCTCACTTATGATTTCTTTTCTCACTTGATGTGCACATTGTATATATGTGATATGTATATTTGTGTACATATTTGTGTCATGCTAGGTTACAAATGCAATATTGTATGAGACTAATGCCATGCTAGGGTTTAAGCTAGGGTTTATTTGTTTTAAGCAAATAAAACATTTGGATTTAGTCAAGGTTAAGCTTGGAGAAGCTTGTAGAACATTGACCAAATCCCACTTGTTTGTCATGCTTAAGATATTTTTTAACCCAAGCCTTAACCTTAGCCCTTGGTTTATTCTCTACATGAGTTAGGCATGAGAGGATAACTCACCATGGTTGCATTTCTAACCTCATGAATTATTCATTCATAACTCTCTCTTCATCTTCTTCTTCAAGAGCTCAAGAAAAGAGTTTTCTAGGGTTTGAGTTTGTGATGAAAACTTGTGAGAAAAATAAAACTAAAGTGAGCCCACTTCCTACTTCGTTATCCTCTACTACTTGCCATTTAGTATAGGGTGTTTACTTCACTAATTCCGTAATTAGTGAAGAGATAGCTTGGGTTAGTGTCTCCTCGACGTAGATCATCTTCGGCCTCGAAGTCTTCGAAGCAAGCATGTTCGTTTCTTCAAGGGAGCCTCTCTAGAGTCCGGAGTTCACGATCGCAGCGAAGGGATGACTACATGGAGCTAATGAAGTGAAGGACCGGTCTACAAAGGTTGTATTCCTTGTTCACTTTCATATGCGATGTTGTTTGCATTAAATTCCGTCGATTTCTAGTATACGATTCTAGGGTTAGGGTTAGCTAGAACGGCAAATTTTTGAATTTGGCATGGACGATGCCTCCCAAAATCTTGTTGCCGTGCTAGGTAACCCTGCAATATCAACCTATTTCCTAACCCATTGTTGCCCTGCAAGTAGGTCAATATTGACTCTTGTATGCTATCCATGGGCCACATCCGACAAAATTGGTAGATGACGTCGCCATCAAAAGGAGAAAGGAGCAACTCATGGGCCTCATATTTCTTGAGAATTGTGATTTCATTCAATGATATATGACGGCGCCAGTACCCTCTCGCTATCTTCTTAGATTATGATTTTAAAAGTTATGAACGATACGCCCTCCCAAAATCAGTCATATGCTATATATTACTCCACACTACTTAACCCATGTCTATACCAACATGGGCAAAATAGTGGGGGCATTTGTTTGATGTGGAGAAATTCATCAAATAACAAACATGTATTCAAATATTTATTTCAAGCTACAGGGAAGAGATCACCAAACATGGGATTAGAACTACAAGGGTTAACAAAACAGCAAACAAAGTTGTCTAACTCCCTCTCTGCCCACTTTACTATGTCATAATGGTGGTTCTCATGAAGAGTCTCTCCCCATCTATCAGTGCCACGCTCTTCGGCAAAGGAAGACATGACAGCCCGTCGAGCCCGGATCTAACTCGGCATATGAATCGAGTAGTCCTTCAGAGGCTTTGTAAACAAGCACGCCTCATGAACGCGGTCAATCTTGTCCTCCACTACGTCGAACATCGCTAGAGTCATCTCCGCCGGATGAGACGGAATGATGTCAAGAATAGCCAGGAAAATCATGCAAAGCCAAATAGAACCGGCGGGGAGAGGAGACCCTCTACGAATCGTAAGCTCGTGCATCACCGTGTCGCATTAATCATCCATAAGAGCGGGATTCACCAGACGAGCAACAAAATGAGGTATAATATCCTCAATGGGCACCTCCCATGGTTTTCTAGAAGCATGTAGGTGATTGCATGCCATGGTTCTTTCTCTGCTAAAGTGGTTCTTTCTCTTTGAAGGAGAAGATGAGTACTGTTTTAGATTATAAAGAGAAATATTTAAGTTTCGGCACAGAAAATGTTGTGCATGGTAGAATTATTTCCAAGCTCTGACTAAAAGAAGGCATTAGAAAAGAAAAGATTAACTCAGAAAAAGAAGAGAAAGACGGTGAAATGATTCCCTCATAAAATGAGACGACGCCTCACGTGAAAGGAACATGAGCGCTGACATGCAAAGCATGTGAACGCATATCTTGGATATGATTAAATTCTAAGACAGCGTCTCACGTGAAAGGCACGTGACCATCGGCGCTAGTCTTTAATAGGATTAAATCCTATACCAGCGCTTCACGTGAAAGGCACGTGAGCGCCGACGTGCATAGCACGTGAGTGTCAGCGTCCAATTTAAAACGGGTTTGACTGAGTAGAATTAAATTCTACATGGGAAATATTTTCCTAAAGTCTGAAGATATTCTCTGTTAAACAGAGCCATTGGATCAAAGATCTAATAGTGATTAAAAATTATCAAATGATAGAATTAAATTCTATTGGAATGATAGTATTAAATTCTATTAAGGCAAATATCTCTCCGATCAAACAATATTCTCAGTTAAACAGAGAGACATTGGATCAAAAATCCAATGGTGCTATTAAAATATCAGTAAAAGATAGAATTAAATTCTATATGGAAAAATATTTTCCTAATCTATCTGAACAAAAAAAATATACTCTGTTGAACAGAGAATCCTTGGATTAAAAATCCAATGGTGGTTAAAAATCACCATTTGAATCAAGAGATTGAATAATATTCTATATATGGGAAAATATTTTCATAATCTTGTTAAAAACAAGAAAATATATTTTGTAAAAACAGAAATCACTGGATCAAAATTCCAACGATGGGTAAAATTCTCCGAATAATCTTTGAGACCAATTAAATCAATTGATAGCTCTCAAATGAGAGATTTTCTCAAACTGATTAACAGTTTACAATCTCTATATAAAGAACTTGAGATTTCAAGTCTAGAGAGACTCAGAAATAGACATGGAGATATAGAGAGAACTCTCCACATAAGCTTATGCAAACAAAAAAATAGAAGCTAAAACTGAGAATTTAATTCTCTCGCTGAATAAATCCCCGTTCTCCTTTCAAATCCTAGGTAAAGAAAAAGAAGAGATTAAAAATATCTTTTTTGTCTAGTACATATAAAATACAAGGGTTTAATCTTTTGAAAAGAACTTAGTTCTTTCTGATAGAATTTAATTCTATATTTTGATAATTTATTATCTCTATTGGATCTTTGATCCAACGGATCTGTTTAACAGAGAGTATCCCAAATTCTCATGTAGAATTTAATTCTATTGATCTTGACTTAGGTGTTGGCACTCACGTGTTGTGCACGTGGGTGCCACTTAAGAATTTAATTCTTATGATGGGTACTCCTGTGCTTTGCACATTTGTGCTCGCGTGATGAGCACGTGCAGCACCATATAAGAATTTAATTCTTATTCAGAAAGCGTTTCTGTGCTTTGCACATTGGCGCCGGCGTGAGAAGCACGTGCGGCGCCACCACAAAATTGGTGCTGGGACTGGCGCCCTCGTGAGAAACATGTGAAGCGCTGCCCTATTAGCTTTCAACAAAGCTTTTCTCTTTTTAGATATATTTATTTTATTTTCTTTTTGGGTGAATAAATGCCCCCACCGTTGTTCTCACGTGCTCACACATGGGTGCAACAATGTCACTTTTTACACCGTTTGATTTCCTGCGGAGTTGAATCGTTCCTCCACATCTTATAAATAGGACCTTTCGCCCTTAAGATGACCGTCGTTTAGTCATCATTCTTCTTCTTCCTTGAAAATTTAATTCTCTTCTCAGATCTTAGATCTCTACCCAAAGAAACTCGTAAAGTTGAACTCTTTTTAAGAAAATTAGTAAGGATTATGACCAACTTTTTAACTCTTAAAAGAAACTCTTTTTTTGTTTTGGATTTTTAACCCATTAATAGAGCTTGGCTTTTTTCTTGAACTGATCTCTTAGAGATTTTAAAAAAACTTTATCTGGGTAGACCGTAGATCTTAAAAATCTTTGGGTTTTACCCTTTTATTAACGCTGATCTTTGAAGGTTCTCTGAAATTTAATTCCGGTATATTTCCCATGGGGATTTCTGGGATTTAATCCCATTATCGAAGGAATTTGATTCCAGTTTGTATGACAAAGTTTAGCTCTAGGGAATTTTGAAAATTTTTAGGAATTTTATTCCTCTTTCCTATTTTCTTTTTAGGGTTCTGTTGTAAATTCTTCTTACAGATTTGGATATGTTGTAGAACACATTCTTCAAGAACATTAGGAGTTTTGGACTCCACCGCTTAATGAGATTTCTCATTTAATGAGAATCCTTTTGGATTCTCACAATATGTGCAAGTCTCATCATTGATGAGCCATCACCTTGATTTTGTGGGGCCTACTGTAGTGCTTTTAATATGCTAATCGCTAACTCTCTACTTTTTTTAGCTACAATGGCTGGTCGTCTGTACGATCTTAAAGAGATTATCTCTTAAGAGGAGATTCACATCCAAGGCCACTGCCAAGGCCAACAGTTCACTGACGCCCAATGTGAAATGGTGATGCATCGCTTCGACGATTACAACGATCGATTGCTCCCCTGCCGTTCTGCCCTTTTGAAGATCGTCGTTGGATCGATCTGGGAAGCTATACCTGGGTGCCTTGAAGTTATGCCACTTCAAGCACTCAATGATACTGAAGACAAGGTGCATTCTGTGTATATGATGGGGTTGATCTCAAAGAAATGGAAAGATAATCTCGTCGCCATCTTGCACCGCGTTTTTCAACAGAAAAAAATAGTATCGGCATATCAGAGAGTGGAGGACATCAGTAGTGACCCTGACGCTTGCATCCGAGAGAAGATGTACAAAACTATGATCGATGAAGCTGAAGGCGCACTGCTCATACTTGCTTTTGAGTTTGAGAATCCGTGTCGGAGTTTAGCGACATGCCGTTGTACACTTCAGATGAGGTAGTAGCGTTTTTTAGTTGTTCTTATCATCACTGTGTAATCTTTTTTGAAGTATGAATGATATGCTCTTTTTTATATCTGCACTTTCTTTTTCTTGATTTAGCGCAAAGTAGTTTATACACTCATTTCGGAGTTTGTAGTTTATTCACTCGTTTCGAAATCTCTAGTTTATTTACTCGTTTCGGAGTTTGTAGTTTATTCACTCATTTCAGAGTCTCTAGTTTATGTACTCATTTCGGAGTATTTTTAGTTTACCTCCCTTGGGTTTAGAGGCAAATATGTCATAATATTGTATGTAGATAACCCCCATTCTTTACGACAGGGGTCTGTTAGGTTTGTGGTACTAAGGTTTTAGTCCGTGGTACCGTCGCATTGGCTGATGTATTCCTCGATATGCAATCTTTAAGTTGTTGTTTGAATAGCCCCACGACTGTCGTGTCTCTGATCCCTTCGGGGGCTGGACAAGACGTCTTTAAGTAATCTCCTTAGGTCAGTCATATTACCGTTGGAAGAGCAAGCGTTAGGAATTTTCCATGACGCTTTTAACTTAAGATTAGGCTCAATTTAGAGCCCCGATGAGCCATAACCGCACCCTTCTGGGGTGGGATGATCTCCAGCGGTCTTTAGGCTTTATATGAGTTGCCGTCAAAACCCGAAGCTAGGAATATACTGTCACTTCAGGGTTTTTTTTGCTTTGACGATATCGCACTGATTCTTTACTGAAGTACGGTAGACATTTGGAGGACCTCTGTACTGTTTGTTTTGCAATTGAAGTCCGGAGCTAGGAATATGTCATCGCTCCAATTTCATTTGATAGTTGTATCCGCACCCTGCTGAAATGAGGGGGGATGCCGGGACAGTCTCTAAGTTGTATATGTACTGTCAAGAGTTGGAGCTAGGATTTTTCCATGGCTGCATTTTTTTCTTTTGACCCTTGGCTCTTTCTTGTTTGATGGTGACATTGCGTTTGCATCCTGCTGAAATGAGAAGGAACGTCGAGATAGTCTCCAGGTTGTATATGTACCGTTCAGACATGGAGCTAGGATTTTGCTATCACTCCTCTTTTATTCGACCCTTGGGTCTTTGTTGACGTCGTGTATGAACCCTGCTGGCATGAGAAACACGTCGAGTCGATGTTTAGGATGTAAATATTGGCATCAAGATTTGGCTCTCCCTTTGACGGAGCCTGATGGGAAAATATGGTTCCCTTTCTTTCATTTGTGCCCATGGATTGTATACAGGAGTCGTTATAGACCTACCTGCAGGGCAAAAAGTTTCATTTTCATTTTTTTTCTTTCCGTGATGCTCTACCTTTTCAGGTTTTATGTCGCGAAAGTCACGATTGCCCAATCATTTTGGCTGTTTTTGTTTTTACTCGTTGCTTTTCATTGCAAGTTACCCTATCATTTCGGCTTTTTTTAAGGGATTTGAAATATGATACCAATCCTGGCATCAGCATCGCTACCACTGGAAAATTGCCAAGAGCGAATCATCATTTGCCTTGAGAGGACTTGGTGTTTGACATCTATTTAGGCATCATCATCGCTACAACTGAAATGTTACCAGGAGCGAATCATCATTTTCCTTTGTTCGTTTGAACAAAGATGGCTTAGCAAACAAGGTTGGGATCCTGTCGACTAAGGCTTTTTGACTTTATGGGCCGGGCCGTAAGGCTCTCATAAAGGTATTTCTCCCTACAAGTCGTAAGGATCTCGTAGGTGTGTTTTCTTCTTAGGAATCATAGAGATTCCTAAATGATATTTTCTCTTGTAAGTCATAAGAATCTTCCAAAAGTGTTTTCTCCTTATAAGTCGAAAGGACTTACAAGTGTCGTTCACCATATGGGGACGTTTCTCGTCGTTGGTGGAACTTAGTGGGGGATATATTTATTTATGCCCATGGATTGTATACAAGGGTCAATATAGGACCGCCTGTAGGGCAACATTAGGGGAATATGAGGGCTTAAGAACAGGTTCAGATCCCTGCAGCTTAAGACTTTTGAATCTTATGAGCTGTGAGGGTCTCATAAGGGGAATTCTCCTTACGAGCCGTGAGGATCTCGCAAGTGTAGTTTTTCTTAGGAATCGTAGGGATTCCTAAGTGTGTTACTCCTTTGCGAGTCGTAAGGATCTCACACAGATATTTTTTTATGAGATTGTGCCCTTCCGAGTTTTCACAAGCTCGCCGATAGCTCTGCTGTTTTTACTCACGGCGCCCTTTCGGGTTTTCATCCGTGCCCATTTCGCTTGTGGACATTGCTTTTTTTCCTTTTTTTTTTCCAAATGGCGAAACTCTCAAAAGTAGCTTCGTCAAAAATGACCCATCTATTTGCCGGTGGAATTTGGGGATAGCTTCATCGCTGGAGTATCTGTGTAGCCAGTGGGACTTAAGTTGCAACCTCTGCCGTTAGGACTTCGATTGCAATATAGATCTCAAGGGATCATATCATCGTATTTGGGAGCGATGTGCTAGTTTAGAGACATCTCGATCCGTTGTCGCCATATTTGAGACGAAGTTCTAGTTTAAGGACATCTCGGTCCGTTGTTAGTTTAGGGACATCTCGGTCCTTTGTTAGTTTAGGGACATCCTGGTCCGTTGTCGTCATGTTTGAGGCGGATAGTTAGTTTAAGGACTTCTCGGTCCGTTGTTAGTTTAGGGACATCTTGGTCCGTTGTTGCCATGTTTGGGGCGGATAGTTAGTTTTAGGACTTCTCGGTCCGTTGTTAGTTTAGGGACATCTCGGTCCGTTGTCGCCATGTTTGAGACGGATAGTTAGTTTAAGGACTTCTCGGTCCGTCATCGCCATGTTTGAGGCGAAGTTTTAGTTTAAGAACTTTTCGGTTCAGCGTTCCCATCTTGGGGGCGAATGTTAGTTTAAGGACATCTCGGTCCGTTGTTAGTTCAAGGACGTCTTGGTCCATTGTTAGTTTAGGAACGTCTCAGTTCATTATCGCTAAGTTTAAGGCGAAGTTTTAGTTTAAGAAAATCTTGGTCCGTTGTTAGTTTAGGGACATCGCGGCCCAATATCGCCATGTTTGAGGCGGATAGTTAGTTTAAGAAATTCTCATTCCAATATCGCCATGTTTGAGGCGGATAGTTAGTTTAAGGAATTCTCGGTCCGTTGTCACCGTTTTTGAGGCAACAGAGCTCAGAGTTCTGACTCAGGAAGATAGCGAGCGGACACAAGCGTTGTCATCTATCATTGACCTAAGTCGTGACTCGTCAAACGTAGTATTGTTTGAGGAATCGACCATTTATTGGCTAGAAGGGTCCTTCGCCATGCATATCGATTAGCAGGTAGGCTCCACCTTGATATACTTTGTCTATGATGTACGGGCCTTCTTAGTTCGGCTCGAACTTCCCCCGTTTTGCACGATTGGGGAGCATGGGTCTTTTGACGACTAGCACGAGTTCGCCTTGGCGGAATGTTCTCCGCCTGGTCAGTTTTTCGTATGACCGTGTCATCTTTGTCTTATAAGCCTCCAGATTTTGCTATGCTATAAGACGAGTTTTGTCGAGGGCGTCGAGCTCCTTAAGCCGAAGATGAGCATTTTCTTCATCTGTCAGCTCATATTGAACCGATACTCGTAGAGATGGGAGTTCTATTTCCAGTGGGAGTACTGCTTCCGTGTCGAACACCAATGCGTACGGTGTCGTATTCGTGGTCATCTTGAACGTTTTTCTGTACGCCCAAAGAGCTTCGTGCAGCCTTTCGTGCCAATCTTTTTTGTTTCTGGACACCGTTTTCTTTAAAATCTTTATCAAAGTCTTGTTGAAAATTTCAGCTAGACCGTTGTTCCGTGGATTATAGACTAAAGAGCATCTCCAATCTATTTTATGATGTTGTGTGAAGTGGCTGATTTTATGACTTCTATAACCTGGCCCACTTCCGAGATAATTCGTCGCGGAGTGCTGAACCGAAAGATGACATGGGTTCTGAAGAAATGGAGGATATTGTGTTAACCTCCCTTAGTGGTACTGCTTCTGCCCACTTGGAGAAGTTGTCGGTCGTTACCAGTATGAACCGATTTCCTTTGGACGATTTTGATTCATTGGGGCCAATTATATCGGTTCTCCATATTTCGAACGGCCAGCTAGCTACTGTTGGGTGTAGCGGATTTGGATATTGGTGGATGAAGTCCCCGTGAATTTGGCATGAGTGACACTGCTTCGCATATTCGAGACAGTCATGAATCATTGTGGGCCAATAGTAACCCATTCTTTTTATCTTTAGCTTCATCTTTGGCCTGACTTGATAAGAACTGCAGAGTCCATCGTGAGTTTCTTGAACGACTCTCTTCACTTCTTCTGGTCCCAGACATCTTAGCCACAGACAGTCGAACAATCTCTTGTATAGAGTATCACTGACGAAGGCGAAGGACAAAGCTCGTTTCATGAGCTGATGTCTAAACGACGCATTTTTGGGCGTTCGTTGGGATTTGAAGTAGTCTATGAAAACTTCCTTCTAGTCCTTGTCCTTTTCTTCGTCCTCTATTTGAAGGGTTACTTGTTCGATCATTTCTTTTCTTTCGGATGGCTCTATCAGGTCTTCGGAAGATATATTTTTTGGCGTGAGAATCCTGCGGCTTTGCACAATGATCCTTACGTCATCGAGGTCTTCATCGGCCAGTTCCTTAGTCAATTTGTCCAATACATCCGCCTTACTGTTTTCTGCACGCAGTATACTCTTCAGGATATAAGAGGGGATTTGTATTAGCAGTTACTGTACTCTTTCGCCATACTTTATCAGCTCTGACTTGCATGTCTGATAGTCGTCATTTACTTGGCTAATGATCAGCCGGGAGTCTCCATATATGAAGAGGTTTTTGATTCCCATGTCGATAGCGATCTCGAGTTCTACTATCAAAAATTCATATTCAGCTTCGTTGTTAGTCCTTATCTCCATTAAGGAAAGGGCGTAACGCAATATCCCTCCTTGCAGAGTCACGAAGATAAGGCACACCCCGGCTTTAATTATGGGGGTGTTTCGCTTTCGTTGTTTCACGGACGATGCTCCATCAAAATAGAGTTCCCATTGGGAATCATTTTCTTCTTTCTATTCTACGATTGCGTCGAACACATGTTCGTCTCGCAATTCGCAATTTAACAGGGAGTCGGCTGGTATCGGGTACTCCGTAAGAAAATCAGCTATGGCCTGTCCTTTTACTACTTTAAGGGGTCGATACATCACTGAGAACTCCATTAGGAGGAGGGCCCATTTGGAAAGCCTTCCTGTTAGTATGGCCCTTGATATCAGATATTTGAGAGGGCCCACCTTTAATATGAGATGGACCTCATATGCCAAGACGTAATGTCTGAGCTTCGTTATCGCGAAGATCAATGCCAGGCAATGCTTTTCGATGGGGGGTAGTTGTTTTCTGCCCCCAGGAGAACTCGACTCAAATAGTACATAGCTCTCTCCTTTCCTTGATCGTTCTCTTGTGCCCATAGCGCGTCTAGAGAAACCTCAAGGGCTGTTGTATATAGGATAAGGGGTTTTCCTTTAATCGGAGCGGTCAATACCGGTGGATTTTGCAGGTATTGCTTGATTTTGTCTAGTGCATTTTGACACTTTTGATCCCAGACGAACGGGGTCCCCTTCTTCATCAAATGACTGTAGGGACGATATTTTCCGGAGAGGCTGGCTATGAACCTCCAGATATATGCGAGCTTTCCTTGAAGAGATCACAACTATATGAGAGTTCTTGGCTTGGGCATTTCAATAATCGCCTTGATCTTTGAGGGATCGATTTTGATACCATGATGCTGTATGATGAATCCTAGGAATTTGCCTGAGGAGACTCCAAACGCACATTTTAAAGGATTCATCTTCAAATTATACTTCTGAACACATCAGGACACTATTTTTAGATGTTCCCAATGTTCCTCGTGAGATCTGCTCTTTACCACAAGGTCGTCAATGTAGCATTCGACGATCTCGTGTATGAGGTCATCGAAGATCTTTGTCATGGCCCTTTGGTAAGTAGCGCCAGTGTTCTTTAAACCGAAGGGCATCACTTTATAACAGAATATGCCTAGCGGAGTCCGGAAGGCGGTATGCTTTTGGTCTTCAGGATGCATTTTTATTTGATTATATCCTGAAGATCCATCCATGAAGGAGTAAATCTCATGGGTAGACGTGTTATCGATCATCATCTCGGTAACAGGTACTGGGAAATCATCTTTCGGACAAGCTTTATTGAGGTCCCGAAAATCCACACAGATGCACACCGTCCAATTTTTCCTCCTCACTGGAATGATGTTAGAGATCCAGTCGGATACTGAACTTCTTGGATGAAGCTGGAGTTGATTACTTTCTTGATTTCAGCGTTCATATCCATCTCAAGTTCGAGCTGCATTCTTCTTGGCACCTGTTTAACTGGCTTTATGTCCGGCGATATGGCCAATTTATGTGCTGCCATCTTTGGATCTAGACCTGACATTTCGGAATAGTTCCACGCGAAGCATTCTTTATATTGCATGAACACGTCTTTTAACGTGGCTACCCATTTTTCAGATAGTATCTCACTGACGAATGTCAGCCTTGGATCATTTTCTGTCACTAAGTCAATTTTTCTTAGGTTATCTGTCATGGTGTGTATCCCATCTTCTAGCTCTTTTGGTGCTGGTGGAAACACTGAGATCACCCCTTCCTCATTTTCATTTGCGCAGCACATGTGGAGGTCATCCATAGTCTCGCAGCCTCCCTCTTTTGAAAGTGTTATCATATGGAAGGTACGAGTTCGCTTCCATTCCTAATGTTGAGCTGGTCCTATACTCACGGTATAGGTCCTCTTTGGCTTATGCTTTTGCGGCGGGGTTACCCTCCAGCTGTCGGATAAAGCGAGCATGCCTTATTGATATTCGTCTTCTACCCAGTCTTTAAAAGTAAAGCAGTCTTCAACGGGATGACTTATTGCTCGGTGGTAGGAGCAATAATCCGGATGATAGACCTCGTTTATTTGTTCAGGATGCCGAGACTCCGGAAGTGTTATCATTTGATACTTCATGACAAGGTTGAATATTTTCCTTGTCTTGTCTTGGGGGAAAGAGTATTCCCGACCCATCTTCTTTATAAAGGACAGGCTGCAACCGAGTTTTTCTCGATTGCGTGGCATCTTGGATCCGCTCTGTTGTTTTCGAACGTTGTTTGCGTTCTTTGCCCTGTTTTTGCCACTATTTCGGGATTTTCCCCTTTCGTGAGGACATACAGCTGGTCGGGGATGAAGAGCATTATGGTCTTCCTTCTCCGCAGATCGCTAATTGAGGCGTTGCGTCCTGGCCTTTTCATAAATGGCCATTTCACGGCCGTGATTATCTCGGATCTTTTGACAAGCTTCTTTTATTGGCTTGTCTATTTGCTCTTCGAGTGACGGACTTAACGTTCTTAGAGCAGGATTTCATTCTGTTTCAACGTCATGGCCATTTGGAAAAGCGTTTTCCCCTTCACTGGAGCTGTTTATGACGTGGTGACTGTGGAACCGCTCCCGTTTCTTGGACTGAACGTATCCGAGCCCGGTTGTCTCCATCTTTCTGTTGGGCATATTTCGCTGAGTCCTGAGAATATCCTAAATCTTTTTGTATAATTGGGCTTGTCGAACATTTTAATTAAGAGGTACACCTTGGTATCTTAACAGCCTTTTCAATCCCTTCGCGTAATATCTTGGTAGAAGAATTGGTTGAAAACTGTCGAGTACAAAATCAGCACCATGCTAAACTTCCTTTTCTACTTTGGTTTCCATAGATTGGTAGAAGAGAATCGGTTTTTCACCTCTTTGCCTGGGAGGCACGTAGAAAGTTTATAGTTCTTATACGCTCTATGTATGGAGCGCATCAAGTTCCTTGCAGTGTGAAGACAGAGCCATTGTGATTTGCAGACTCTGATCTGCTCCGGCAAAAGTTTGCATTGACGGGAGGACGGAGAACACCGTGTTGGCCTCATCCTCTGAGTCGCTGCCAAAAACCAAAATAGGAATAGATGGTTGTTCCCCTCCGAAAGATGCGGCGGAGACGCGATGGACGTCTTTCCTGAAATTCGAGGCAGATGCTATTTGGTTTTATCCGTCCACCTCTCCGAAGATGCCAAGTTGATTTATGGCACCGTGTATCGGAGGTTTAGACGGATGCAGCCGACGTAGCAGACTTCGTCAGATTCCCCCTCGTTTGAGGGGGTTTTGATTGTGGGGACTCTCTTCTCTGCAGGCGCAAGCCCCTGCAGTTAATTACACTACCGCATCGCAGTAACAACTTTCTCCTTCTCCAGAATTTCACTTCGTGTCGTGTGTGTTTGTTTTGTTTGTGGTTGCCCGTGGATTGTATACGGAGACAAATTTATGTCGTCGCCCGTAGGACGTGGATTAGTCCAAATCCGTACTTACTTAGATTTGGGTTGGGTGTTTTAGTTTAAGGATACGTTAACCATATTGGGGCTAAGATCAACTTAAACGTTCATTAAGGATACGTTAGTCTGATTTGAGACTAAGATCCACTTAACAGAAAGAGAATTTAGGGGCTCTATTGTTCCAGGGACATAGTGGTCCATTGAATGTATGGCCGTCGGGACCCGTCACCTCTCTGACGACGTTGAAGGATTACAACGACAGGTGTCAGAGGATTTCAGAGATGTACCCTGGGACCAGAGTTGGTTGGGGGATCTATAGTCCGATTTAGGACTAAAGTCAATTTGAAGGTTTAAGTATACGTTAGACATATTTGAGGCTAAGATCAACTTAAACGGGATCGTTTAGATCCGACAAAAGAGCATTTGGGGGCTCTATTCCATTGAATGTATGGCCGTCGGGACCGTCACCTCTTTGACGACGTTGAAGGATTACAACGACCGATGTCAGAGAAGTTCAAAAATATACCCTTGAACCAAGTGTAAATTGATTTAAGAGAGCAGTCTTGCTCAGTCAATTTAATTTGAGGACTTACGGCCATGATTGGGCTAAGTCCAGCTGAAAAATGTTCAACATTTTATTTGCATTTGGCCTATTGGGCCTATGCTAGGGCTTTGTCCCTTTTTTAATAATGCACTGCATTATTTTGTTTTGTTTGGGCTCTGCCCTTTATAAATGATGCAAAGCATCTGTTTTGGTCTGACAGACCTGTGTTTGGGCTCTGCCCTTTTTTTAAAAAATATTGCATGAAATTTTATTAGGCCTGTTAGGCCTTTTTAATTGGGCTCAGCCCTTCTTTTCAATAATGCGGTGCATTAATCATCTGACAGTGGTCATGTGGCCTGTCAGGTGCTTTGCGCCAATTAATGAGCGCAAGCGCATGTGGTGGTGACACGTGTCACACAAGCGCAGTGCGCTGCGCCAGTGCGCTGCGCTGTTGCGCTGCTGACACGTGGCGCGCTCTGGTGAGTTGCACCAATTTCAGAGAGCAATACTCTATCTTAAAAGCGCATAGCGCAAGTGATTCTGATGCTGACACATGGCGCTCTCTGATGGCTTGCACCAACCCAGGAGCGCAACAGTGCAGTTTTGCAAGTGCAAGGCACTGTTTCAATAACTTGATCCAATTTTGGATTCAAGAAAAGAATCTTTAAGATTCCAGAACCAATGGTTCATAAAAAGTGCAAGGCACTATTATTATTATTTTTTTTATTGAAGATTATTGATCTTGTTTTTAGATCAATGATCCATTCAGAAGAAATTCTTCTATTTTAAAGGTTTTTACCTTTTTTCTTGAGTTTCTTTTCAAGTTTCTTCAGAGTTGAAGTTCTTGATGATTCTTAATGTTGATGATCTTTTGAGTTGGGGTCTAGGGGTCTTTATATAGTACCCATAGATTTGTTAAGTTTGTTAAAGAGATACTTCTCTGAGTGATTTGGGGAATTTTCCCCACCGTTGGATCTTTGATCCAAGGGCTTCTGTTTTACAGAAGACAATCTTCTTGTTTTAACAAAAACAGAAAGATCTTACTAGAATTTTAATTCTGTTAGGCGCAAACGCCCCAGCGTGTGACACGTGTCACGCAGCGCAGAGCAACTGCGCTGACACGTGACGCGCAGCGCAACTGCGCTGACACGTGTCGCGCAGCGCACAGCGCAGCGCAACTGCGTTTGAGCTGACACGTGTCGCGCAGCGCAGCGCTTGGGCCACTGCGCTTGCACAACTGCGCTGACACGTGTCGCGCAGCGCAGCGCTTGCGCAACTGAAGCGCTGCTTCCTTTAATTTTTTAATTTTCATTTTAATTTTCAGAACAGAGCCTTTCTCTGATTGGGGGAAATAGAAGCGTTGCTTCGTCTCCTGCCTTGGAATTTGAACAGAGCTTTGCTCTGATTGGGGTAAACAATGGTCCAGGCTTGTTGTTTTCTTTTTGCGGTTGTCCCGATAGACTATTTCTTCATCTTCCTCGGCATCGCTCCCAAAAATCGGGATAGTGGTAACGGACATCTGTTTATTCTCCGGCTTGTGGAACCTTTCCGTATCCTCAAAGTCTGGTAAGAAGTATTTTGTGTCTTCATATTTTTGAATCTCGTTTACGGAGAGCGGATTTAGCTCCCCTGTGACGGTGTATTCCAAGTCGTCTTTAAAATACTTCATACACTGATGTTGTGTAGAAGGGATGATATTGTACTCATGTAACCAAGGCCTAACGAGCAAAGCGTTATAGTAATTCTTGGAGTCAATGACATGAAATTTGATGTCGGTGACGAGCAGTCCAAAGCATAATGTCAGTATTACAGACTCAAGCGTCCGTGACGATTATGAGTAGAACCCGGAGATGGTAATTTTATCTCGAGCGGGGTGCTGAACGTTCATACAAATCTCCTTCAGCACTTTTACATTGAGAAGGTTAACGGAGGACCCGTTGTTGACAACGATTTTCCCTATCTTGATGTCATGGCAGTAACCGGTGACGTATAACAGGAGATTATGCTCGCATGTACCGAGGAGGAGATCTTCATCGCTGAATTTAATGTCAGCCGTGTGGACCTCTGCCAGTTCATCTTTCATCTTCTCTTCTGCGAAAAAAGCTTGGAACTGATCGGGCTCTTGTAATGCCTTGATTATGGAATCTCGTACCTCTTTGGACAGGAGGAGAGCATCCAATATGCTCAGTTGTGAGAGTATTTTCCTCAAATGTGATATGACATTGTAATCCACCTTATTTTTCCTAGACAGGTCCCTTGCTGCGAGCTCCTTGACAACTCCATCGTCGAGAGCAATTTCCTTAGAGATTTTTTCTTTCCCTTTGTCGTTTTTGCTCGTATCTTTGTTTGTTAGTCCGAGGTTTCTCTCAGGCAGCGTGCAGTTACGCAGCTGAATATTCTCGCAGTTCTTCTCCTCCTCTTCTTTTTCGGAGGGGGAGTCTTTGAAGAGGGGGCTGAGGGGTATTTCGTCCTCATAATCGCTCTCGAAGGTAAGAACTTGGGGTTTTTCCCCATCCGAACTGGTACCAACCATATGACAGTTGCTAGTCGTTTCTTCATACGTATGTTTCGCACTATTTTGCAGTCAACGAGCTTCGTGCTTCATCCTCTTAAAGTGTTTTTGGTGGGCAACGTATCTTTGCCACCACTTCTTGAAGGACTGCATTCCTCGGTAGGGTGGGTAACCCACCGATGATATAGGCAGTTTGTATGTGAATCCTCCCCGTCGAGGCATTTGACCGCGAGAGTGTTTCCTACGAGAGGTAGCCGCTTCATTCCTATTGACAGGGCTTTGGCGAACCGCTTCTCTGTTTTTCTTCTGCTCTTATTTGTAGCAGGTATGCTTTAGTTTGGTCAGAGTACTTTACGACTCGTCCTCGCCACAGCTTCTTCATCCTGACACTGACACTTAGCCTTTTCATATATGGCCGTTTCGTGTTCTCGGTCAACTTTGCTTTTTTGAAAGGCAGCGTTTAACAGCCTATCAATCGGGTCTTTTGGCAGTTCCGGGGATTTTAGCGCCGATTCAGCACCCAGTTCCTCCGCGTTGTTTTCTGACGCCGAGAGAGTTTCTTCTTCATTTAACGACGAATGGGAGACCATGTGGCAACTTGCTGCATGATCCCCGGTGTCTTTTGATGAGTCATTTTTCTCATCGTAATCACTATCTTCGTCCTCAAGAATATGCTTGAGGAACTCTTCGAGCGTGACTGGTGTCCACGCCTTCTGGTTGTACTCCTCCAGCGTGTCAATGTATTTTTGCAGGTCAATGCGCTTGTCGTCATACTCGGCAGGCTACATAGGTTTCTTGGTCTTCTTTTTTTCTTCGAAGAGTTTGAAGGCTTGACTTGGGGGTTTTTCCCCTCGTTAACAATTTTCGGTGCGGGACGTGGTTCCAGCATCCCTTTGATGATTTCAGGCTCAAGTGGGCTTTTCCACCTGACTGCCGAACATGCCTGTAGATCCTTCAGCATTCTTTTGGTTATTGCTGAAAGAACGACTTCCTATGGAGTTTCTTCCACGTGTGAGCATGATGCCCCCTGTGTATCCACCTTTTAAGGAGTGTGCTTCTGAGGTGGGTTTAATCTCCAGTTATCAGATAGCGTAAATTTCCCCTGTTGATACTGGTCTTCGACCCAGCTCTTGAAGGCGTAGCAATCTTTAATTGGGTGGCTCACTATTCTGTGATTGGAGCAGTAATTAGAGTTGTTGATGTCCCCGAGATGCGGTGGACGCCGCGGGTCTGGTAACGTGATAAGTTTATTCCGCACTGCCAACTCGAACAGTCTCCTCATCTTATCGTGGGAAAACGATTAAGCGCGTCCTAATCTTTCCTTCAATGATGGGCGCGGACGCGTGTTGTTTTGGCGAGCAGCGGGTTTTGGGTCACTTGGTTGTTGTTGAGTGTTGGCAATAAAGGCCGCTTTCCCTTTACCCTTGTTATTTCATGGATCCTTATTTGAGGAGGAAGGCCCGTGGTCTATTTGGTTCATTTGGGCTAGTTTATCGATCAGAGCCTGGAAGGTCGTTGGTTTGAAGAATGTCATGAACTGGGACACAGTCATTTGAAGATCTAGGGTCCCGATGAACATGCCCATGACGGGAGATTCTTCAATGCGCTGTTTGCACTTAGACCATAGGTTCCGGGACCGGATTGCGTATTGGACCCAGGTCTCTCCCGGCTTTACCCTGATATTGATTAATGTCGTAATTGGAGTGTGCTCGCTCACTCTGGAAAAACGCTGCATGAACAGCAGTTCCATCTCTGTGAATGTTTTATGGAGTCATTTGGGAGCTCCGAGTACCATTCAAAGGTCGTTCTGACAGGCTGCTAAGGAACCGGCGAAGCAACAGTTTGTCGTCGCCTCCAGTGTTGCCGCACAAAGCTCTGAATTGCACGACGTGCTGATGAGGGTTGTCTGTCCCTTTGTACACATGGAACTTGGGAATCGTATATCCCGGCCGGTATTTGATTTGGTCATACCAGCCTGGATACAGTCGTCCGATTCTGATGATTTGGCCATCAGTTTCATTAGCTTGATGAGCTCTTATTTGTTAAATGATATAATCATCAAGAGTGGCCTTAGAGATTGTTTTCTCCTTGGCTGTTGATAAGACCGAAAGAGAATTTGATGTTTCCCCTCTGTCATCCTCGATGATTATCGGCGGATATTCGGCTGGGGGTTCTGGTTGGATCATCATTCTAACTATATCTTGGAACAAGAGAGCCATCTGCTTTATATTAACAGCTTCCTAAGCAGCTTCCTTGTCCTTTCTTTCAAGCACCTTCGCAAGAACTCGGTATCGGTCTCCTGCTCCTGACGCTGTTCGGCTGTTGTATCCGTACTTTCTTTCTTCCTGGTAAGTGCTGCCATTTTGGTCAGCATTTCCTGAAGCTTTTGTTGTTGCTCCTGAGCCTTAGTCGGCGGCCGAGTTTGCGGTCGATGACCTACGAAGGCACGGATTTCCTCTTTTTCTGAAGCCATGTAGATCGTATATACGATCATGCCCCCAGACTTGGGGCGTTAGGGTCCATCGCTTTAGGAATTTTCCGCAGGCGGTGGGATTTTGTCCAGCCTCATCCTTTTGTGGGAAGTTGGAGTTGAAGGAGCCGTTGTAACAGGCACCTATATAGAAGAAGCCTCTCGCGGTATGTCGGAGGAGTGTCTTTTTCTTGCCGAACCTTCAATTTCTTCGGTCAATGAGAGTGATATTGGTCAATCATAGAGTCCTGGACATTTCTCCAGACCCTATGAATTTGCGAATAGAGCCGCTGATGGGGCTGCTCCGGTTTTGCCTGCGCAGTAACCTCTGCGGGTGGGGGCGATTTCTTTAGCACCGCCATTGGAAAGTTCTTGTGCACCCTCCTGAGCAGTTCAAAGATGTTCCTGGTTGGTATAGTAGCGTCAACTTCCACCATTAGAGCTGGCGGAGTAAGTCCATAGGGGAGTTGCCCTCAGCTTTTCTCACTCGGCGTCAGTGGCGATGTCGAGCGTGCCTTGCGGAAGGGACCGCCTCAGTTTTGGAAGCAGCTTTTTCATGCCCCCAGCTTTGCTGAGGGGCTTCAATTAGCGTCAGCCTGCTGAAGACCGACGTCCTTGCTAAGGTTTGAGGAGGGCCGGCCAATCTTTCGAAGACCGACTTTCTGGTATGGGAAGCGCTTTTGACGGCTTTGCCCGTAGCAGGAGTTGGGAGGGCTATCCGTTTTGGGGAAGCCCTTTCGGGTATCACGAGCTTCTTTGCGGGCCAGTTTGAGCTTTTGCTCAACCTGTTGAAGACCGAGACATCATATTTGGACGGCCCGTTGAGAGCTGCCGTTGTTCTTTCCAACTGATCGAAGACCGATCTTTTGGGAGCTTCCTCTCACTGCGTTAAGGCACCGAAACTCAACGGTGGGAGCATGGTCCCAAAGAACAATCCAGTAGTGGCTTGCATGACTTGCCCCACTGGCATTGAGAAGATAGAGGTTGCATTGGTCCCGTAGGTCACTCCTCCAGTTACGATGGAGCGAGAGTTGTTGCTGCAAGAAGTGAATTGGGAAGCCATCGATTTTCTTTGCACAGGAGCAAGAAACCAAGTTTTAGTATCTCGAATCCAAAGGCAACCATAGCAAACCGCGATTTTGTTTGCGGAATACGATACACGAAGTGTGGAGTGGAAAGAGGAAGATATCCCATCGGGCGTACCATAATATGTTCACCTCCGAAAGACAGAGACCAAGACATTGAGACGTCTGGTCTGAATTTTAGGGGTAGATGCTATTTGTACTTCTCCATTCACCTCTCCGAAAATACCAAGTTGATTTATGGCACCATATATTGGAGGTTTGGACAGATGCGACCGTTGTAACAGAATATGTCAGATTCCCCATCATTTTACGAGAGATTTTTGATTGTGGGGACGCTCTTCCCTGCAGGCGCAAGCCCCTACAATTAATTACATTACCGCATTCCGATAACCACTTTCTCTTTCTCCAGAAGTTCACTTCGTGTCGTGTTATTTTTGTTTTATTTTGGGTTGCCCGTAGATTGTATACGGAGACTATTTTATGTCGTCGCCCGTAGGGCGTGGATTAGTTCAAATCCGTATATTTTAAATTTAGGCTTGGGTCAAGGATTTGCTTGACGGAGTTTTGAACTTAGGTTATATATTCTTTTGGTTCAAAAATATTTTGTTTTATTTAAGGACCGTTAATCTAGTTTGAGATTAAGATCAACTTAAATGATGAGCATTTGGGTTCAATCTATTTTAAACTAAAGATACATTAGTCCTGTTTGAAACTAAGATCAACTTAGCAATATTTTTAAGGATCATTAAATTTATTAAGATCCAGAGCATTTAGGCTCAGTTGCAAGAGATATTTAGCCAATTCAGACTTGCTCGGTCTTCTTTTGTTCTGTTCAGAAGTGCTAAGCACTTATTTGGGCTCTGTTTATTCATCCCCTTTTTATGCAAAAGTGCTGGGCACTTATTTGAAGTTCTGACACTCACATGGATATCATGTGAAGCATTCAATTATGGGCGATGCCCAATCAGTGCTAAGCACTCAGCCGTTTCGGCTGTATATGAAATGTTAAGAACTTTTTATATAGCGCCCATGTAAGGACTGAAGAGTTTCTTAGCACCATCATTATGTTTTCTAGGACATCAAGCATGCAATTTTAAAAAACCTAGAGTGCTAAGCAACCCATAACCAAGGATCTAACTAGAGGATTAGAGTTTAATTAACATGTAAACTACTTTACACAAAGTGGATTTGGAATACAACTTTTGTAGACCGGTCCTTCACTTCTAAAGCTCCGTGTAGTAGTCCCTTTACTCCAAGTAGTGGTATCCCGGACTCTCATTTGGCTCCACTAGGTGAAAGGAACGAGCTTGCTCAAGTATCTTCGAGACCGAAGATGATTTATGTCGAAGAATCTCTAACTCAAGCTACTTCTTCACTAATTGAGAATTAGTGAAGCAAACAAGCTATACTAAATGGCTAGTCTAATGTAGATTGGTAAAGTAGGAATTTTGCTCACTTTGGAATAATTTTTCTCTCTCTTTTTCTTCTCACTCAAAGCTAGAGAGCAATAGAGGAGATGAAGAAAATGAACTCAAGAATGATCTTGTGTGAACCATGGGTGAGAAAATATCATATATAACTCATGTAGAGACTAAACCATGGCAAAAGATAATAGTTAGGTTAATAAATATCTAAAGTAAAACAAAATTAGTGGACTAAATCAATGGTTTCCATAAGCTTCTCCAAGCTTCAAGCTATGACAAATTTACACCTAATTTTGATTTTCCCTTAATAATTAAAACCCCACATTATCTTAAGTATGGTATGAGTCTCATACACCCAAGTCCAATGTATCATCTAGTATGACACAAAATGAATACATTAACATATATCACATATATATTAAATGTATAATGAGAAAAATATTTTCTTAAGTGAGCTAATATTAGTTAATGTATATTAATATATCAAATATATAATTACACATTAAATTTTTAAATCAACACTTGATTTAATAACCCGGCTGTATCGCATACAACCGACTAATATCATTTATATTCATATCACATATATATAATATATCATTGAATCAACACTTGATTCAACAATCCGGTTATATCACATATAACCTATATCGCGAGATCAGAATATGGTATCATATACACGTATCAATCTCGGTCCCGCACATATCACATACGTGCCCTACTTCGTTTCGCATGAGCTAGGAAATCTCTGTGTAGGACTCTAAAGACTCGTCAATACGCCGGCAGTAGGTGATGATCATATCAGTCACCCACAAGCCGTCATCGGTACTAGCTGGACGTAACGGCTATCCGGGTATTGAGCGATCAGAAGATCAACAAGCAAGCTTGTCCATACTCCCGTGAATCCAATAAGTAACACTACCGTACAATCCGGTCTCTTCTGATATATCGCATATCTAGTCTAGGGTTGGTAAACGTCAGATCCCAATAACCTGATAAGTCGTGCCGATGTGAGGCTCATAACGGGTCGAGAAACTACTGATAACACTTACCAGTAAATCTCCGTATCAGCCCTGGCCAGGGACTTCCTGTTATATCCCAATTGAGTACAGCGCAACATCAACCCCCAATATCGGGAGAGACGAAACCCCTCCTATCGCTCATTGCCTCCATGTGACTCGGGACTGTACCCAAAAAACACCGTTTTGCACGCTCTCTTGAACATGGTAAGTTGGAAATCAAATCACAGTGGGAATCACACAAGACTCTATGACGATCTCGGGTCTACAGACTAACCTGTACCAGTGTCACCGGAGAACTGCTATCTGACGTTAGGTATAATACCATCTAGGAGTTCTCGGCGAGTCCTGTTCAGTGTACCCAGTCTCCACTGAGCACCCGTATACCATCTTTGATGTCAAACACCAATGGATATGGGATCATCCATCGCCCATCAAACGGGTCAAGAAGTGTATACGCTAGTCTACTCTGAAATATCGATGCCCCGTCTTGATACACTCTCGACTAGGAACAATTAAAAAATGTACTTGTGGACTACCCTGGCCCCACTAGTATGATAGTCCTGGTAGTCAATGACACATCCTAAGGGCTTTATCAACATGTGAGAGCAAGACAGTATCACAATACTAGTCTACATGTTAAGATAAAGTGCAACCAGATAGCATATTATCATGTCGAGTAAGAAATTCCTCCCTATATATGTCCAAGCATCCATTGTAATATACAGTCATATACAGCAATAGCCTATAGGGCATACATACAACTAACAAAGAGCACATGCGGCGCTGGGCGCTGTCCAATCGGTGCTAAGCACTCGGCCGTTTTAGCTGTATATAAAGTGCTAAGTATTTTTATTCAGCGCACACGTGTGTTTCACGTAAGGCGATGGCCTTCTGCTTTGGACGCCCATGTATTTTTCACGCGAGACGTTAGGCGCTGTTAAAAGGGCACCCACGTGGGAAACACGTGAGGCGCTAATCTTTTTTCCTTTTTTAGAGATTAAATCTCTGTTAATGCATTTTGACCATTAATGATCATCAAGATCTTCATATTTTAAGATATGGGATCAGATTTTTCGTTAAGAACTAAGTTCTTTTATTAGGTTTTTTTCCTTTTGTTTTTCTTTTGAACTAATTCTTTTCTGAATCTTTGATTCTCAAGAACAAGATCTTCCCGATAAAAATTAAATTCTGAACTTGTATGAGACTTGCCTTGTGGATCTCTGATCCAGAGAAAGAACTAAGTTCTTTGAGAAGGGTTAAACCCCTAAAATAGGTAAAAGAGATATTTTGATCTCTGTGTTTTCTTTATCTAGGTTTTTTTTGAAAGAAAAGTCTTTCTCTTTGAGAATTAAACTCTCTGTTGTTTTGAAAACTTTTTGTATTTTTTCAGAAGCTTATGGGGGGTTCCTCTTTTTTAGACTTGAAGTCTCGGGTCCTTTATATAGTGGATGCAAATTGTTAGTTGGTTTTGAGAAAATCTCTCATCGAGAGATTGCAATTGATTTAATTGGTCTCAAAATTGAGTTGGGGAATTTTACCCACCGTTGGATCTTTGATCCAAGGGTTTCTGTTGTTTCTGTTTTACAGAATATGTTTTCTTATTTTTAACAAGATTGGGAAAATATTTTCCCATATACATAATTTATTCTGTAAAATGGGGATTTTTAATCACCATTGGGTTTTTAATCCAAGAGTTCTCTGTTTTACAGAGATATGTTTTCTTGTTTTTAACAAGATTGGTGAAATATTTTCCCATATACATAATTTATTCTGTAAAATGGTGATTTTTAATCACTATTAGATTTTTAATCCAAGAGTTCTCTATTTTACAGAGAGCAACCTTTTTTGTTTAGAAAGATTGAGAGAATATATTCCCAAAATATAATTTTATTTTATTATTGGATCATTGATCCAACCGAGAGTATATTTCTTATTTAGAAAGATTTGGGAGATATTTTCTCCTAATAAAATTTAATTCTATATTTTGATGATTTATCATCTCCATTGGATTTTTGATCCAACGGCTCTATTTAACAAAGAGTATCCCAAATTCTCATGTAGAATTTAATTCTATTGATCTTGACTTGGACGCTGGTGCTCACGTGTTGTGCACGTGGACGCCACTTAAGAATTTAAATCTTATGATGGGTACTCCTATGCTTTGCACATTGGCGTCCGCGTGATGAGCACGTGCGGCGCCATATAGGAATTTAATTCTTATTCGAAAAGTGTTTCTGTGTTTTGCACATTGGCACCGATGTGAGGAGCACGTGAGGCGCCACCATAAAATTAGTGCTGGTGCTCTCGTGAGAAACACGTGAGGTGCTGCCCCATTAGCTTTCAATAGAGCTTTGCTCTATCTAGATATATTTATTTTTTTTATTTTTGCAGGAACGGGATAGATATGTCTAAATAGTATCTGCCCACAAATTCAGGCAAGACGTTCAATCCCAGTTCGTCTCTATTTTCAGCGATAAACAATATTATTATTTTAAAATTTAGGGATTTAAAATAAAATTAAAATAATTTAGTCGGGGTTCAAACCAATGACTTATGAAATAGTAATGCAGTGTGATAAAGAAGATATACAAGAATGGACCATGTATATTATTTGAAAGGAAATAAATAAATAAACAAGTGTTTCAAAAAAATGAGTATTTCTTGAAGAAATTAAAATACAAAGAAAGTACTAAGGTTTTGTGATCGTTATATAATCAACTAGTGTCCTACAGGTACTAAGATCGCATACCTTTGCAGGGCAGTAGATCACTTGAAAACCGTCGGATTGTTGATCCGTTCTTCATTCACATCTCCTCTTCTTTTTTGGATAGCCGTGCGGGGAACAATCATGGTGTTACTCGGAAAGTCTCTTAATCCACCGCTTCTACTAGAGACTTTGAGGAAGGACAAGAACCTATGATACTCTAGTTCTCCATTGGTTTGCATACTCTCGTGAATTTCTCACAATTATTGTAAGTGTTTAGCCATAGTTCCAGTAGTTGCAAACCCTAATATTTACCTATTGTATATATAGGTCGAGGACAGAATGGACGGATAGGATTAGTTGGGGTCCAAACCCTAAAAGGTTTGATCTCAACCCTTAGTCGCCTCTTGATTGATGTGAAAAATTGTTTTTTAGTGTTTCCTAAATACCGCAATCAATAACGGTATCACAAATAGCTAGCCAATAGTGAGTACGAGTCGTCCACTGGGAGATGGTGAATTACTTATCTTGTTTTAGACGAATTAATGGAAGAAAGGTCGGATTTTTATCGTTTTATACTAAAAAAGTTTGAAAACTTTATAAGAGAAGGGCTTGTATGGTTTTTCAGATTGGATAGTTTAAAAGATGGGTTTCTTATAAATACTTTTTTTCTTTTTAATTAATTAATGCTAGAGAAATATCAATGAATATGGATTAGGGTGCTAAGAGGCGTATTGACGACTCCCTCTATTTACCCTTGTCCTTCTATTGATTGTTATTACACTAAAACCTTCAATTAAAATAATTTTAACTAAACTCAAATCGAGATCGCAACTTTCATGGCCTAAAAAAGAGGGTTAAGATTCCTTTTGATTAAAATTTATAAAGAATTAAAAATTATAAAAAGAATTTAAAGTAATTTTCCATCAATTAAACTACTCACTTCTCCAAACCCTAACAAGTGAGAAAATTACTCGCTCATTAGGTTAGAAACAAAATAACGAAGAGAAGAAAGATTGAATAAGAACATGTATGCTAACTATTAGGGTCCTCACGAAAGCAAGTAGCAACTTTTGAGTATCATCATATAAAAATTAAGAAAAATAGAAATAAGGAAGAAGAAGGTCAAAAGAAAAACAAAATCTAACTAATTAAAAGTAAAAGCAAGAAAGTAAATTACGGAAAGTAATTACAGATTAAAGTGCGAAAAGTAATGCGGAAAATAAAAATACGAAATTAAAATAACTCTATCTTTTATTAATAAGAACTTGAATTACAAAATTTAAATGGCTAAAAGAAAAACTAAACACTAAAACCTAAAAACTCTAGATATATTTTCTTCATTGCTGCTCGGTTCTTCATATAGGCTCTGAAACTTGAAACCCTAGATCTCATCTCGACTCACATGAAATGTCGATCATGCCCATGAAAAATTTGATCAAACGACCATGATTAGACCGCTGATTCACCGCCAATTGCACGATTCGGCAGCTGGTCCACCGTCGTTTGGTGAGATCTCATCTCCAATTATTTTTCTCTTTCTTCTCGTGCTTTTAGGAACACTTTCTGACGAGAAAATCATGAAAATATTGTCTTATCTCTGTACTTACGAAAATCTTCAATTTGTTCCTAAACTTGGCAGATTTGTTTTGCTAACTTGATTTGAATTGGATCTCTTAATCATGTTTGTAGTCTTGAATTGATTTGTTACTTTATTAGCTGCACTATATCTCAAATCAAATTATTAGTAGTATTTAATACAATTTTAATACAATTTTCATTTCACCCTTTCACCTACCCTAAATCCTAGCCTTACCCTATAAATACAACCCCTAGACACACACCCCTCACTCCAATATTCTGATCAAAACTCTCAAGAAAATTCCTAGAAGTTTAGTGTGCAATTGAAGTTATCAAAAGGCGAAAGCTTCGGCGAAATTCCGACGACAACCTTAGGAGCTTCTGGCGACTAAACGACGCACCGACGCCTCCTACTGTTCCCTCTTTCTCTCTTCTAATCTCTAAACCCGTAAGTCCCACCTCCCTCTTCTCTATTCTTTTCTAAAAATATGTATTTCTAAAACCCAACGGAAGCGAGGTTAACCCGATGTCCGATTCTATTCTTCCTAAAAATCTCACTTTTTCTTAAATACAATCATACTAAACCCTTACATGTTGACTATTAAATATTAACAAGTCATATTGAACAAGTTCCATATCAAAAGGCTTTCTATTACAATTTTTATCGTATGTTTTCACTAAAATACCATGTGGTTTAATTTCGACATTTAAAACATCACAATCTTGCTATACCTTTAAGTAGATCACGAGATAATGACTTATCTCCTCACACACTCATATGCAATACAGCACAATATCTTTCAGGAATATAGAATACGGGAAAACAAAACTTTACATATAAATACCACTAACTATTAAAACCGTTTTCTATAAGAATTCGTATTTTTATAAATCTTTGCAAAGCGCCGCTACAACCCATTTTGGGGAACCCGACTGGAATGGTGCGGATTATCGCACATCACTGGGCTTACTAGTGCGAGATGCAGACCTTCGCAAGGAGCATTCGGTCTCGAAAGATTTAAAATACAAATATCTTAAGAAAATGAGATTTCTAGAAATATAATATATATTAAAATTATTTTTATATAAATATGTATATATGTATCGTTAAAATATCTATTTTGTGATAATATAAATATTCCAACTTTTTTCTAAAATCACAAGAATCACTTTATATTAAAATACCATGAATTCCATACAAGTTCAATATTACAATTAAATACCATGTATTATGAAAAATAGGTTATTTTCAGTAGAAATATCACAAATATAAAATCTACATCTATGACAACTCTAAAGACGATAATTAAATACTTGGGACGTATTTTGAAAATTATACAAAAGTATTTACATAAAAAAACCTCAAGTTCTATAAATTACCCTAAGGACTCTAGTAAATATAGGTTTAAAAGGGACCAATCTCTTGAGCCTCAGGGAGCCGGAGAAGTGGGTGCTTGCCTATTTAAGGTAGACAACTTAATAACGGTGTTATCAACATGGTAATCGTTTTTGAAAAAGATACAAATCCTGCAGCCCATGTGCAGCGGTTACCTATAATATCAAAACAATCAGGACTTCAATTTATTTTCTAATTGTTCTGACTCAGACTGAGTCTTATGATAATAATTTGACTTGAATATAATTCAAGTATAATCTACAAACCAACATGAATCCTTGAATACATATATTCATTTAAATATGTATTGATTAAACCGAACCATGGATATACTTCCATTTACATTATTCTCCAGTTACATCCATCTACTGATATCATGGTTTCGACAAGTTATCCATCTATATAAGACAATACAATTTACACTATAACACAAATAATACAATCAATACTTCGCGGGGTTTAAGGGGTAGATTGCTACGGAAAGTGTTAGAAGTGGCACGAGACAGTAACCATAAGACATAATTACATCCATGCCATTGTTCCGTGGTATTATCAACGGAGCCTTGTACTTCCATTTGCATTAGTCTCTGGCATATAGAGACTCCTCTCGTATACACTGGCATCCTTCTGTACCAAGCTACAAATAACAACGTTAACACTAAATATAACATTATGACAATATAATACAACTTTAAAAGCTACACACACTCTCTCTCTTTCTGTCTTTTCTACTTCTCCCTTATCTTTGGAACTTACCGAGCGATTGTTCGCTGACGACATTCCTTCTCTTTCTTCTTTGGAATATTGTCAGGTGGTCTAGACACTCAGGAGATCGAGCCTACTAGTGAGGACTTGGACCAGCTTGCCTACGACCCAGAGCTCGAGCTTCATTGTACTCAATTTTATTCAGTACTTTTCATTTCTATTATGTCACTGTTTAGGCATTGCTTTCATTCAGTTGTATTTACTTTTCCATGTATTGTAAAAAGAATGTGAATAAATAAAGTTGATATTTTATTATATCTCTTCCCTTGTGCATTTACTTTTATATTATTTAGATACGCTTAGCGTATGTACTTCTGAGTATATACGTAGCGGCCTCGTCCCGTCCCCTTCGCCGTACACCGGGAAGCGGGGCGTGACAGGTTTTGTTGGTGGCCCATGCTGGTCAGAGCTGTATGGAACACTACCATGCAGTTCCGTTCTACGTGAACAACCTAAGCAATATAACACAAGAACCAGCAATTAAAACATTCTTTACAATTCATATTCCTTGAATCTTATCATTCCATATACTTTGAATCTGTTCTAATCTAAATTTTTCTTTCAAGGTTATGGATTCCCGGAACAACACCAGTACCAATGTCAACAACACATCTCCACCACTACCACTCACACCTGCCTTCCCTGCTCCGCTCAACGAGCAAACGGTTCTGCTTAAGGCAATCCGCAGCTTCCTAGAGGGACAACAGCAGCAGACTGCTCTTTTAATGAATCGTCCCGAGGCAGAAGTACCTGTGGTGAAGCAATTCAGGGCTTTGCACCCAAACAATTCTTAGGAAAAGATAGCCCGTTGGAACCTGAGGAATGGGTTCAGAGCATCGAAGATGATCTGGCAGCAGCACAAGTGCCAGAGATAGCTTGGGTCCGTGTTGCGAAACTGCAGCTCACGGACAATGCATGGAATTGGTGGAAGGAGGAAGAAAGCCATCTTGAACAACCCATCGAATGGAAGACTTTCCGCGACATGTTCGACGCAAAGTACTTCCCTGAGACTGCTAGGTTCGATATGGAACAATAGTTCATCCATCTGCAATAAGGTTCAATGTGGAAAAAATCTGTAGATGAGTATGACGCTGAGTTTATCATGCTCAGCAGGTTTACGGCCCATCTCATACCAACTGCTGAGAACAGAGTTAGAAGATTTCAGCAAGGGTTGGACCCGGAAATCCAAGCTGCATTAGCTACAGGGGATTTCCCAACCCATGATTTGGCTTTGAAGGCTGCCCGAAGATACGAGGCAGTAGTAATGAGGAAGGGCAGGCCTCAATCTGCCGGTTTGAAACGCCCTACCCCTCAAATAGCAGGAGGAGCCTCTTCCAGGCCATCGTTCAAACCCAGGGGAACAGAAGAAATCAATAACCAGCCAAGTCCCTACTTTTGTTTCTATTGCAAGAAAGAAGGACACTTGTGGAATTACTGTAGGCGCGCAAAAAGTGTGTGCCTAGTTTGTGGCGCGTCCAATTATGGAATTGGAAACTGTCCTTATAGACGCAACCCAGCTCACACACCCAACAACTACCCGCAGCAACCAGCTATCCAGGCTCCTGCATCTCATCTTGCACTCACGGCTCCACCACCTGTACAGCCTACTCGCCAATTCCAACAGGCACTGAGGAACATGTCTCGAGAACAGAGGAATGTGCCTCCAGCTAGGAGAAATGTACCACGGCGATAGGCTTACACTTTAGCAGCCTTAGAAGCCGAGATAGTTAATCAAGGTAACACTAATAAGTTTCTTTCACATTTTTAAAACTCTTGTATCACTTTGTTATTTTTCATACACTATCGGTACTTCAGTCACCAAACTTTTCTTGAATCTGTTACAATTTCCTTTTATAAATTTCGAGAACGAAATTTTTATAAGGAGGGTAGAATGTAACAACCCTAAACTTTCTATACAACATTCTGTACAAATTTTTCAAAAAATACAGAAAGAGGTATTTTTGCCTGAACACAAGATATAAGTTTGTTTTTCTTTTTAATAGCACAAAGGAGCTCGTACCTCATTGGTAATACCTTGCACTGCTGAACCAACCCACCAGAGTTCAAATTCCATACCCCCACATTATTTTTAATATTGTTTTATTTTAATATTTTTAGAATTCCAAGAGTCTACACATGCTAAACCCGTAAAACCCCACTACACATGTTAAACTAAATGGCCCAGGGGGGTATATGAAACAACGAGGAACCCAAAGCACCCCCGACTCGGCCGGAATTGGCCGAATCGACCGGCGACTCGGCCGACTAGGGTCGCCGCCGCCGGCCGGACTCGGCCGGACCGCCGAGTCCCCAATATAAAAGTTGTGGCTTTTCATCTCCCCTGTACCCCTGTATACTTTAAATATACTACCCAGTAACAGAGCCCTTTTAAAACCTTAATTACTCCATTTTTTAATACATTTTAATACAATTTTCATTTCACCCTTTCACCTATCCTAAACCCTAGCCTTACCCTATAAATACAACCCTTAGGCACACCCCCCTCACTCCAAAATTCTGATCAAAACTCTCAAGAAAATCCCTAGAAGTTTAGTGTGCAATTGAAGTTAGCAAAAGGCGAAAGTTTCGGCGAAATTCCGACAACAACCCTAAGAGCTCCCGGCGACGAAACGACACACCGGCGCCTCCTACCGTTCTCTTTTACTCTCTTCTAATCTCTAAACCCATAAGTCCCACCTCTCTCTTCTCTATTCTTTTCTAAAAACATGTATTTCTAAAACCCGACGGAATCGGGGTTAATCCGATGTCCGATTCGGTTCTTCTTAAAAATCCCACTTTTTCTTAAATACAATTATACTAAACCCTTACATGTTGACTATTAAACATTAACAAGTCATATTGAACAACTTCCATATCAAAAGGCTTTCTATTTCAATTTTTATCGTATTTTTTCACTAAAATACCATGTAGTTTAATTTCGACATTTAAAACATCACAATCTTTCTATACCTTTAAGTAGATCACTAGGTAATGACCTACCTACTCACACACTCATATGCAACACAGCACAATACCTTTCGGGAATATAGAATACGAGAAAACGAAACTTTACATATAAATACCACTAGCTATTAAAACCGTTTTCTATAAGAATTCGTATTTTTATAAATCTTTGCAAAGCGCCACTACAACCCATTTTGGGGAACCCGACTGGGATGGTGCGGATTATCGCATATCCCTGGGCTTAGTAGTGTGAGATGCAGACCTCCGCAATGAGCATTCGGTCTCGAAAGTTTAAAATACAAATATCTTAAGAAAATGAGATTTCTAGAAATATAATATATATTAAAATTATTTTTATATAAATATGTATATATGTATCGTTAATATATCTATTTTGTGATAATATAAATATTCCAATTTTTTTCTAAAATCACAAGAATCACTTTACATTAAAATACCATGAATTCCATACAATTTCAATATTACAATTAAATACCATGTATTATGAAAAATAGGTTATTTTCACTAGAAATATCATAAATATAAAATCTATATCTATGACAACTCTAAAGACGATAATTAAATACTTGGGGTGTATTTTGAAAATTATACAAAAGTATTTTTACATAAAACCCCCTCAAGTTCTATAAATTACCCTAAGAACTCTAGTAAATATAGGTTTAAGCAGGACCAATCTATTGAGCCTCAGGGAGTCGAAGAAGTGGGTGGTTGTCTATTTAAGGTAGACAACTTAACAACGGTGTTATCAACACGGTAATCATTTTTGAAAAAGACACAAATCCTGCCGCCCAAGTGCAGCGGTTACCGATAATATCAAAACAATCAGGATTTCAATTTCTTTTCTAATTGTTCTGACTCAGACTGAGTCTTATTATAATAATCTGACTTGAATATAATTCAAGTACAATCTACAAACCAACATGAATCCTTGAATACATATATTCAATATATTTAAATCTGTATTGACTAAACCTAATCATGGATATACTTCCATTTACATGATTCTCCAGTTAAATCCATCAACTAATATCATGATTTCGGCAAGTCATCCATCTATACAAGACAAGACAATTTACAATACAACACAAATAATACAATCAATACTTCGCGGGGTTTAAGGGGTAGATTGGTACGGAAGGTGTTAGAAGTGGCACGAGACAATAACCATAAGACGTAATTAAATCCATGCCGTTGTTCCGTGGTATTATCGACGGAGCCTTGTACTTCCATTTGCATTATTCTCTGGCATATAAAGACTCCTCTCGCATACACTGGTATTCTTCTGCACCAAGCTACAAACAACAGCGTTGACACTAAATTCAATATTATAATAATATAATACAACTTTAAAAACTACACTCTCTCTCTCTTTCTGTCTTTTCTACTTCTCCCTTAACTTTGGGACTTATCGAGCGATTGTTCGCTAACGACATTCCTTCTTTTTCTTCTTTGAAATGTTGTCAGGTGATCTAGACACTCAGGAGATCGAGCCTACTAGTGAGGACTTGGACCAGCTTGCCTACGGCTCAGAGCTCTAGCTTCATTGTACACAGTTTTATTCAGTACTTTTCAATTCTGTTATGCCACTGTTTAGGCATTGCTTTCATTCAGTTGTATTTACTTTTCCATGTATTGTAAAAGGAATGTGAATAAATAAAGTTGATATTTTATTATATCTCGTCCCATGTGCATTTACTTTTATATTGATTAGATACGCTTAGCGTATGTACTTCTGAGTATATACGTAGCAGGCTCGTCATGTCCCCTTCGCCGTACACCGGGAAGTGGGGCATGACACCCCTTCATCTTACTAACCCTTGGGACAACAGCTCATGACCACCTATTACTAGTTTTGTTCTAAAATATCTAATTTTCTTGCATTTTTTAAGTCTCTTTCTTATATATATATAATGCATTTCTTAAGTATCTTTCTTTTATATATATATATATATATATATATATATATTATTTCTAAATTTTATTTTCAAAATCTTCTAGGTTTTTTCTGTGCACATGATGCGTAAATACATTGGGCAATACAAAAATTATATATGATGCGTGGATACATACAAATCTTTCCCCCCAAACTTGATGAAACTCATTCAACAACCATGTCCAGTCTTGAAATAGAGTTGGAAGAATTTTTTCGAAAAAAAGAGGAATTAACTTCATCCTTAACCGCATTGATACAATCGAATCTTTGAGAGCTTTTCCTTCTAGTCTTCATGTTTAAACTTAAAAGACGATATCGTAAATCATATCGAGATGCGTTTTTTTATTTTATTTTTTTTTTTTTTTTTTAGAAATCAATCCGAATAACAAGAAAAAATAATACTACCATCTCCCTTGCAACGATGTCATTTGATTGATATGAAAAATTGTTTTTTAGTGTTTCCTAAATACTGCAATCAATAACGGTATCGTAAATGGCTAGCCGATAGTGAGTACGGGTCGTCCACAGAGAGATGATGAATTACATATCTTGTTTTAGACGAGTTAATGAAAGAAATGCCAGATTTTTATCATTTTATACTAAAGAGATTTGAAAACTTTATAAGAGAAAGGCTTATAAGGTTTTTCGGATTGGTTAGTTTAAAAGATAGGTTTTTTACAAATATTTTTTATCTTTTTAATTAATTAATAAGAGAGAAATAACGATGAATGTGGAATAGAGTGCTAAGAGGGGTACTAGGGACTCTCTCTATTTACCCTTGTCTCTCCATTGGTCGTTATTTCACTAAAACCTTCAATCAAAACAATCTTAACTAAACTTAAATCGAGATCGCAACTTTCATGAATATGCGATGAAATTACACGTTCGTTGGGTTAGAAACAAAACAACGAAAACGAGAAAGATTGAATAAAAATATGTATGCTAACTATTAGGGCCCTCACGAAAGCAAATAGTAATTTTTGAGTATCATCACATAAAAATTAAGAAAAATAGAATAAAGAAGAAGAAGATCAAAAGAAAAACAAAATCTAACTAATTAAAAGTAAAAGTAAGAAAGTAAATTGCGGAAAATAATTGCAGAATTAAAGTGCGAAAAGTAATACGGAAAGTAAAGACACGAATTAAAAGAACTCTAAATTTATTAATAAGAACTTGAATTACAAAATTTGAATGGTTAAAGAAAAACTAAACACTAAAACTAAAAACCTTAGATATCATTTTTTTCATTACCGCCCCGGTCCTTTATATAGGTTCTGTAACTTGAAACTCTACATCTCATCTCTCGACTCGCATGAAATATCGATCATGCCCATGAAAAATTTGATCAAACGGCCACAATTCGACCTCTAATCTGCCGCCAATTGCACGATTCGGCCACTGATCTTCCGCCGTTTGGTGGGATCTAGTGTCCAATTATTTTCCTCTTTCTTCTTGTGATTTTAGAAACTCTTTTTGACGATAAAATCTTGAAAATATTTTCTTATCTCTGTAGTTACGAAAATCTTCAATTTGCTTTTAAACTTGGCAGATTTGATTTGCTAACTTGATTTGATTTGGATCTCTTAATCATGTTTGTAGTCTTGAATTGATTTGTTACTTTAATACCTGCACAATATCTCAAATCAAATTATTAGAAGTATTTATTTTATTTGAGAAAATATTCCAACAATTTATTCATAAATAAATTACATAATGGTTAAGAAACTCATAAATATTTATTTGAATGAGATATGCAACTATTTAACTCTCAATTATATTAATTATAATTTAAGAAACATATGAAAAAATCTTTTTCGATATAAACCCGCGTATGTTCTTGAATTACTAATAACATTATTTAGTAATTAACAATAATAGATAAAATGGTCGTAAAAATGTGCAATAAATATGACCGATCACCTCCCCATGAACTCAAGCTCCACGGCTTGGCTCAATGGGGCAGGACTCGGGCCCCATATCCCGCCCACTCGATTGGACGGGTTTCGGGTCGGACCCGCAACCTGAATGCCAACAATGTCTAATAATATGATGGCTAATCCGTTTGTCCGTAGAATGATATAACTATCTCACGCCGTCTCTATGCAGAAAGGGTGGTTTTTTTTTTGAATAAATGAATTGAAGCAGAGACACACACCATCCCTCTCAAAGTACTTCTGCAATGCATTCAGCCAGTACTGATGTGTCTAATTTTTTATGGTAATTGTGGCTGATGACATTCATATGTTAAATATCTTTGATGAATTTGTTTCCTTGTGAGGGTGACAAAGGAAACAAAGGAGATAGAAGTTTGCATACAGAATTAATTTCATCAACTTTTTAAAACGAAAATGAAGAAAACAACAACAATATTTTGGTGGGGACTTAATAGATAGAGAGATGTGGATGCCAGTTGTGTGAAGCATATGAAAGCAAACAAGATGTAAAAAGAAGAGACAGCATGTATCCAGTTGCTATTATCCTTTTGGACCTTTTCCCCACTCCTCAAAATTTGTGAAATTATTAGAGTACTGTTAGAATTGAGACCACAATTCTTTGAGGAGAGATTAAAATTAAAATTTTAAGTTTTTAGGGGGCTTTATGGGTCCGTGGTTAAGCTAAATTAACGGTTAATTAGAAGGCCAATGGCCTCCTATTTTTAAGTTCAGCAGGACCCGTACTCTTCTCCCTCTCACAAACGAACATGTCATAACCCTATTAAATCCATCTTTAGGAAGTTCAAGGTTTTAAAGGGTTAATTTTTTTGGTAGCATATGAACCAATATTTAGGTTAATCGCGCAAAACATATCCATGTAGTTTATCACTTTGAAACAGTCATACCCCTTCAAGTGATTTATTAGTGCAAACACCTCTCTATTCATTGAGAAAAACCCTCTAAAACGTTTGAATTCTACTGTAAACAACACAAACGAGTTCTAAATTTAAATTTAAGGGTTTTAGTCGTTGAGAAGCGAGGGTATTTGTGCTCGTGTTTGCAAAATACTCTTGTAGTTGAAATTATATAGTATTTATAGCAGCTCAAGCAATTTAATAGCATAACCAGTTAACCACCTCTCTCCCCCTCTTTGATCAAAACCCTTAAAACCACTTAATACAACTCCAAACACCACCTCTAAAGAATTCTAAAGTAATTTATCTTCAAAGCCTTTCTATATTGTTTACATAAGAGTTTGAGTGTCTTTTCGGGCTTTGCTTAAGAACAGACAGGGCGTATGTGTTAATAAACTTGGGACGTATAAATTCTATACGGGACGGTTGCTTTGTACAATTACCCCTGTAATCTAGTAGAAACAATAAAATATCCATTTTAGAGAAAAATAATGAAATATATGATTTTAGTTCAAACTTCGTCCATACATGAATGAATAGAAAACATAATATGTTACCAACCCAAAGTGATGGTGGAATTTTATTATTTTGAAATTGAAAATTTTGATTTTAACTCCTTAAATATTTTTAGCCATATTATGCATCCAACTTACTTTTATTTTTACAATGATTTGACCAACACTATTTGGACTTTGGAAATGTTAAATATTGAGGCATCCAAAGGAAATCCTGTCCTTCCATTCTAACATGATATTTGAGGCACCTAAGAAAATCTCACATCTAAATCTAATTACTCAAAGGAACACAAGGGTATTTTCGTCTGAACAATTAATTTTGGCAATTTATGACATCGTCACCTCCCTTTTACTTTATTGCACTTGACATAATGAGTCCGGTCCCTGCTTTTTCACGCTAATCATATCACTGGACATTCCAACTGTGGGCTTGTAATCTTCAAAAATTACATCTTAATTTTTCATGTTAAACTCCCTGTCTACAAATTTATTGTATTTACCGTGTCGCGGTCATAAGTACAAATAATACGATAACACGGCTCTATAGAGTGTTAGAATTAGACGACGTATGCTTGATAATATTTGAATTATTTTAAATCGCTTCACTTATCTGGATCTAAATTCTAAGATACAGCACTTCAACTTGATTATGTAATTTTAGTCGGGAAAACTATGTCTCAAAACTTTATAAGATCGGAAATTCCATCCGGTCGTGATTATATTTACAATTTGTGCATGATGTCCAGTTATGTTACTTGAGGTATATGCTGTCGTGATTGACCATAGCTAAAACCCACTGTTTTTTTTTATTTTTCTACCATAGTAATAACCAGCTGTTGCCGCAACTACGTAAGGGTAAACACAGAGGATAGCTCACTTGGGGAACTAATAGATGGGACCCTTTCCTTGACTTTTAGAGTCGATCTCAGTCTCATTTTTTCCATGTTAATTCTGTTGGTTTTCTATGCTCATTTTGTTACAATTTAAAACGTAGCGGAAACAATAATTTTGAAATTCAAGAGAACTATAACAACGAACAAAGAATCATGAACAAAGACTACAATTTGAAGCAAATAAGTAAGCTAAAAGAAGAAATTTGGCAGACTATAATTTTTGTAGCGCGTTAGCCATCTCTCCTTGGACTCCGGCCACTCTCCACGAAGTCCGGAACAAGCTCGCTCGGTATTCTCCTTACCGAAGATGATCCGTTGATATCCCTCCATCACAAACTATAACTTCACTTGATCACATCATATATGAAGCATCTTACTAATCAAACTTGCTAAAAATTATTAGTAAGTGATGTAGAGTATTTAGCTTATTAATTTTCTTCTCTTTTCTTTTCTTTCTCACTTGAATAGAAACTCGAGAGAGATGATGAAGTATTAGAATGGTTAAGGATACAACCATGAGAACTTAAAATATGCATACTTATTTTTCAAAATAAAACAATAATGAGTCATAGCTTTCTACACAAAACCAATTAATGACTCGTTAGCTTTTATTCAAATAAATAGATAAATATCTTTGTTCTCGTCATCAATCCTATATGATTCTTATACATACAATTTGTATGTGTGCAAACACACATGATAAAGTGTATAAATAATATTTATATCAAATATAAATATTATAGAAGAGCAGACAAATAAAGTGAATATGATTTTAGTTAATGTGTACGTACACACTCACATTTAATTATTAAATCAATATTTGATTTAATAATCCAGTTATATTATATATATACCGGCTAATATAATTAAACACCCGATTAAAATACGTGTATCACATACACGTGTTTAATCGGACTCTTGCATGTATCCCTATACTTGCCCTGCATCGTTTTGCCTATGCTGGGAAACCTCTATGTGAGCCTCTAAAGACTCAACAATACGCTGGCAGTATGTCAGGATCATATCCATAACCTACATGCACGTCAGCAAAACTAACTGCATGTAACGGCTATCCAGGTATTGATCGGAAGAAGGTCAACGAGTAAACTCATCTGAATCCTACAAAGTCTATCAGTGACAATCACCTTACAGTCTAGTCTCTCCGTCTAAGAGTGTCGCATACCGGGTCTGAGAGATGGAAACCGTCAGACTCTCAATTGTTAGTTATGTATATGCCCTATAGGCCATTATTGTACATATGATGTATATTATAGTGGATGCTTGGATATATATAAAGAGGGCTTTCTTGCTCGACATGATAGTATACTAGCTGGTTGCTCTTTGTCTTAACATGTAGATTTGTATTGTGATACTGTTTTGCTCTCACATGTTGATAAAGCCCTTACGATGTGTACTTAACTACCAGGACCATGATGGAGATCATACAGTGGGGCCAGGGTAGTCCATAAGTATATCCTTTAATTATTCCTAGTCGATGGTGTATCAGTAGGGTGTTTTTCGTCATCCCATTGAGATGGGAATACGGACGCGCTTGTCAGGCGCATTACGGGTTCCCCCCTACTTAGGGTAGGCTGGGCTTTATTGATTGTGGGGATCCGAATCTCCGGCAGCCGCGGACTAAGCTTCCATTAATTACCCCTCGCCTATGGAGCGAAGGAACCTCCGATTGACGGGTCAAACTGGTCATGCGAACTCAACGTGCAGTGTGCGTATGTTTTGAAAGGGGAACTGGATATATCGGGGGGCCCGCAGAGTTTTTACGGGGGCTCCGCTATTCGGATAGCGGATAGGGGGTCAAAGGGGCTAGCAGCCTCTTTGCGGGGTGCGGGGCAGCGCCCCGTTAGAAATTTTTCCTAACGAGGACAGCGTTGTGAAGTGTGTGTGTATCTATATATATATACACATATACATATAAATAAAAGGTGGAAAAGCGTCCAAAGGACGCGTGGAGGCGAGCGCCTCACGTGCATGGCACGCGGGCGCTGGGCGCCCGGCGCCCCACGTGCTTGGCACGCGCGCGCTGTCACGTCCCGCTTCCCGGTGCACGGCGAAGGGACGCGACAAGGCCGCTACGTATTTACTGTGAAGTAAATACGCTAAGCGTAACTAAGCAATATAAATGTAAATGTATAAGAGACAATATATAACAAACAACAACTTTATTTATTTACATTCTTTTTGCAATACATGGAAAAGTAAATACATGGAATAAAGCGATGTCTAAACAGTGGCATAACAAAAAAGGAAAAGTACTGAAATAAAAGTGTACAGTGAACTAAAGCTCTGGGTCTTCAATGAAGTGGTCCAAGTCATCACTAGTGGTCTCGATCTCCGGAGTGTCCAGATCACCTGACGACATTTAAAGAAGAAAGAAAGAGAATGTCGTCAGCGAACAAATCGCTCGGTAAGTCCCAAAAATAAGAAAGAAATAGAATAGACAGAGGGAGAAAGTAGCTTTTAAAGTTGTATTATATTTTTTTAGTGTTAACGCTGTTGTTTGTAGTTTGGTACAGAAGGATGCCAGTGTATACGAGAGGAGTCTCTATATGCCAGAGACTAGAGGCAAGTATAGTACAAAGAACCGTTTATGCCACGGTACAACAGCAAATGGATTCAGGTTAGGTGTATTAATGGTTGCTGTCTCGTGCCACTTCTAACACCTTCCATACCAATCTACCCCTTAAACCCCGCGAAGTATTGATTGTATTGTTTGTATTGTAACTTGTATTGTAATATAGTTTGTATAATTGGATGACTTGCCGAAAGCATGATATCAGTAAATGGATATAACTGGAGAATCATATAAATGGAAATATATCCATGGTTCGGTTCGGTCAAAATAAATTGAATAGATTGAATATATGGATTCATGGATTCATGTTGAATTGTAATGTTGTAAATTATACTTGAATCATATTCAAGTCAGATTATTAAAGAGACTCAGTCTGAGTCAGACAATTAGAAAAGTAAACTGAAGTCCTGATTGTTTTGATGTTATCGGTAACCGCTGCACATGAGCGGCAGGATTTGTGTCTTTTTCAAAGACGATTACCTTGTTGATAACACCGTTGTTAAGTTGTCTATCTTAAATAGGCAAGCACCCACTTCTCTGGCTCCCTGAGACTCAAGAGATTGGTCCCGCTTAAACCTATATTTATTAGGGTCCTTAGGGTAATTTATAGAACTTGAGGGGGTTTTATATAAAAATACTTTTGTATAATTTTCAAAATACACCCCAAGTATTTAATTATCGTCTTTAGAGTTGTCATGAATTTAGATTTTATATTTGTGATATTTCTAGTGAGAAATAACATAATTTCATAATATAGGGTATTTATTTGTAATATTGAACTTGTATGGAATTCATGATATTTTAATGTAAAGTGCTTCTTGTGATTTTAGAAAGAGTTGGAATATTTATAATATAATAAAATAGATATTTTGATGTTATATATATATATATATATATATATATATATATATATATATTTCTAGAAATCTCATTTTCTTTAGATGTTCGTATTTCTCATTTTCTTTAGATGTTCGTATTTTAAATCTCTCGAGACCGAATGCTCCTTGCGGAGATCTGCATCTCGCACTACTAAGCCCAGGGATGTGCGATAATCCGCACCATCCCAGTCGAGTTCCCCAAATGGGTTGTAGCGGCGCTTTGCAAAGATTTGTAAAATACTTAATCTTTTAGAAAACGGTTTTTGATAATAAGTGGTATTTATTTGAAAGGTTTCGTTTCAACGTATTTTATGTTCCTGAAAGTTTTGTGCTATGTTGCATATGAGTGTTGTGAGGAGGTAGATCATTACCTCGTGATCTAATTAAAGGTATAACAAAATTGTGATAGTTTAAATGTCGAAATGAAACTACATGGTATTTTAATGAAAAAGAGTGGTAAAGGTTACAAAATGAAGTATATTGTCATGAAACTTGTTCAACATGTTTGTTAATGTTTAATAGTCAACATGTAATGTTTTAACATGATTGTATTAAAGAAAAGTGAGAGTTTTAGGAAGAACCGAATCGGAAATCGGATTTGCTCCGATTCCGTCAGGTTTTAGAAATACGTATTTTAGAAAAGAGTAGAGAAAGGGGGGAGTGGGAATTACGAGTTTCAAACTTAGAGGAGAGGAAGAGGGAATGGTAGACTTCGCCGGTACATCGTTTCTTAGCCAGGAACTCCTCGGGTTGTCGCCGGAAAAATCGCCGGAGCTTCGCCTTTCGCTACTTCAAAAGTACACTAAGGTTCTAGGAAATTTCTTGAGAGTTTTGCTCAGAATTTTGGAGTGAGGATGTAGTGTTTAGGGTTGTATTTATAAGGTTAGGCTAGGGTTAGGGTAGGTGAAAGTCTAAAATGAAAAAATATGATAAATGTATTAAAAGTGGAGTAATTGGGGTTTTAAACCATACAGATGTGCAGAGAAGACCAAAAGACACAATTTTTGTGTTGGGGACTCGGCGGAATCGGTCAGTCCGGCCGGCGGCGACGGCCCGAGTCGGCCGGTTCGCCTGCCGAGTTGGCCGATTCCGGCCGAGTCAGGCGGCCGGAATCCTCTCGACGGTTGGTGATCCTTCTGGCATGGTTACTTTTCATGGTGTAGTGGGATTTTTGTGAGACATGCACGTGTAAACTCTTGGTATTCTAAAAATTCAAAATAAAACAATATTAAAAATAATGTGGGGTATGGGATTTGAACTCTGGTGCTTTGGAGCAGCAGTGCAAGATCTTACCAATGAGCTACAAGCTTATTCTTGCAATTAAAAAGCAAAACAAACTTATAACTTGTGCTCAGGCAAAAGTACCCCTTTCTGTATTTTTTTGAAAAATTGTACAGAAAGTTGTACAAGAAATTTAGGGTGTTCCCGCCAAAAATTTCTGCGCAAAAAAATCCAAGGTATCAAATGGCAGCGATACGCTTAAGGAAATGTGAACCAGTATCTTCCGACCTGTATTTTGATAAACTCCCGAAGGAGGAACTGTTAAATTCTGATGGTATCAAAAGCATCTCGAAAAATCCTTCGATTTGATATATTATGGGCTTCGTAATTCATCAGGGATCAAAAGTTATGAGCAAATATGCTATGCACTGTTCCCTAATTAAAAATCAGGAATTGCCTCAATGAGGTATCACGTGCTCACACGTGATCAATGGTCACGTGTTGACACATGATAGTTAAAACAGAAATAAAAACAAACGGCTGAAGAAGGACCCAATTGGGGGTCACGTGCTCACACGTGACCAATGGTCACGTGTTGACACGTAATAGTTAAAACAGAAATAAAAACAAATGGCTGATGGAAATATCTCAATGAGGTATCACGTGCTCACTTGTGACCAATGGTCACGTGTTGAAACGTGATGGTTAAAACTGAAGCGTAAATAAAACGCTGAGAAAAGGACTCAATTGGGGGTCACGTGCTCACACGTCACCAAGGGTCACGTGTCAGCACGTGTCTGGCTTCGAAAGCCTTACAATTTAATAGAATTAAATTCTAAAAGCTTCTAAATCTTTCCAAATGGAAAAGGATTATGGGGAACCATCGGATTAAAAATCCAAGGGTGATTAAAAATCACCAATTTATGGAAAAAAATCTTAGACAAGGAAAGATTTCCCCTAAATCTCACCGAAAATAATAAACAGAATATCTTTGGATTTAAAATCCAACGGTGAATAAAATTCACTGAATGATCTAAAGGATCATATTAATTATGAAAACAAACAAAATCTTTCAATGAAAGATTTACTAAACAAATTGATTCTTTTCCTTCTCCTATAAATAGGAGCCAAGAGAAAGAAGAGAAAAGATATAGAGTTTTGGAATCTTGAAATTTCAGAGAGAAAAGAAAGGAGAATTTAATTCTCAACAAAGAAAACCCTAGGTGAGAAAGGAAAGGGAATCAAAACTTCAAACAGAGAATTTAATTATCAAATCTAAGAGTTTAACTCTTCTACACAAAAGAACTTAGTTCTTCTTCTGGTTGAAGATCTGCACATAGCACATCTTCCCGTAGGATGAGAATTTAATTCTCATCGGGTTGAAATCCTGCCATGCAGATCCAAAACTTAGAGGGGGAATTGAGTTTAGAGAATTTAATTCTCCCAAAACAAAATTAGGGTTTAACCCTATATGAGAATTTAATTCTCCCAAACTCACAGGAATTTAATTCCTTCATGATGAAATTGGGGTTTAAACCCTATCTGAGAATTTAATTCTCCTAAAATTATAGGAATTTAATTCCTTCAAGATGGACAGAACTAGGGTTTAACCCTAATTAATAATTTAATTCTCTCAAATTTATAGGAATTTAATTCCTCCTAAATGAAAGTAGGGTTTCACCCTATATAAGAATTTAATTCTTTCACGATAGGAATTTAATTCCTCCAGAATCATAATTAGGGTTTAACCCTACAGAGAATTTAATTCTCAAAATAAAATAAGGAGACTTAAAAGATCTCCATGCATGCAGAGAACTAAGATCATGTGCCCCCACGTGACCCCTGAAAAGATCCCAAAAAAATGAGAAGGAATTAGCCCTGAGGCAATGCCTTACGTGCTCCCACGTGACCTCCAAAACAAAGAGAATAAAAGCAAATGAAATATGGGCTTTGGGCGCTCTCACGTGTTACCACATGACCCCTAATAAATGCCTTAACAAATCAGTGCATGAGTGCCTATCACGTGCCCACACGTGATGGCTAAAAATTAAAAGTGTTTAACACTTATTTACATAATAAAATAAAGAGGATCTGGCCCCACCTTTGGGGTACCCTCACGTGTCCCCACGTGACCCTTTCCTCTCTATTGTTTAACACTAATTTGACAACGTCATTTCCAGTGTTTAACACTGTCATTTTCTAGTGTTTAACACTAAATTGAGAATTGTATTTCCAGTGTTTAACACTATTGTTTTCTAGTGTTTAACACTAATTTGGGATTCTATATTTCCAGTGTTTAACATTGCTGGTCTTTTAGTGTTTAACACTAATTTGAGAGTTATGTCTCCAAAGTTTAACACTGTTGTTCTCTAGTGTTCAACACTACTTTTAGCCAAATTGGTTAATTTTCCAGAGGCAAAAGTCCCTCCTCCAAATGATTCTCAAAATTGAGGAAATCAAAGATGAAAATGTTTAGCATTGCTAAATAATGTGGGCTTGAACCCAGATAAGTGTTAATGGCCCAACAAAGAGCCAATTCTTCAAACTTAATTGGACTTAGCCCAAGTTGGCCGTAAGTCCTCAACTCAGACTCAACTGAGCCCATATGCTCATAATTCTAATTAATTGATCTTAGTTCCAAATTGGACTACAAATCATTTAATCCACTTTGGTTCAAGGGTACATCTCTTCACTCCTTTGATATTTGTCATTGTAATCCTTCAACGTCTTCAGAGAGGTGACGGGTCCCGACAACCACACGTTTCATAGACTATGACGTCTTTAAACTGGACTGTGGGGTCCTTAAGCCCATGGACTATGATGTCCTTAACCTTGACTGTGAGGTCTTTAAACTCACGGACTATGATGTCCTTAACCTTGACAGTGAGGTCTTTAAACTCACAGACTATGATGTCCTTAACCTTGACTGTAAGGTCTTTAAACTCACGGACTATGATGTCCTTAACCTTGGACCACTATGTCCTTAAACTGGTATTAGACCACCATGTCCTTAAACTGGTAATCGACCGCAATGTCCCTAAACTAAACAATAGAGTTCAAATGCTCTTTTATTGGATCTAAATGATCCTGTTAAGTTGATCTTAGTCTAAAATTAGACTAACGTGTCCTTAACAAATGTTGAGTCGATCTTAGTCTAAAATTAGACTAACGTATTCTTAACAAACGTTTAAGTTGATCTTAGTCTCAAATGAGACTAACGTATCCTTAAACCCAAACCAAAACCCAAATCTAAGAAAATACGGATTTGGACTAATCCACCCCCTACGGGCGACAACATAAATTAGTCTCCGTATATAATCCACGGGCAACCAAAAACAAAACAAACACCCATGACACGAAGTGACCATCTAGAGAAGGAGAAAGTGGTTACCGCGATACGGTAGCGTAATTAACTGCAGGGGCTTGCGCCTGCAGGGAAGAGCGTCCCCACAATCAAAACCCCCTCAAACGAGAGGGAATCTGACGAAGTCTGCTACATCGGCCGCCTCCGTTTAAACCTTCGATACACGGTGTCATAAATCAACTTGGCATATTCGGAGAGGTGGACGGATAGCACCAATTAGCATATGCCCCCAAATTCAGGCAAGACGAACCTGCGCGGTTTCTTCTCCGTGTTTCGGAGGAGAACATAGGGTTGTTACAGGCGCTGGGCGCCTGGCGCCCCACGTGCTTGGCACGCGGGCGCTGGGCGCCGGCGCCCCACGTGCTTGGCACGCGGGCGTAGCAGGAAAGGGACTTGATCCCTACACTGGGAGCTGTGCTCCCGATTTGACTTATGGAGTTGAAATCCTAAGATATTTTTGGAGCTGATGAAAGGGGCTTCTCCTTTCAGCCCTGGATCTTCCCCAAAGTGGGATTTTTGGAGATGGGACTCCATCTTCTTCCCCTCTGTTGGCCGGATCTTGGATGAAAGGGGGAGTGAGATTTAAAAATCTCCCCTTTCGGAGATTGGATGGAAGATCTGAGCTTCCCTTTGTGGGTTTTGTGGTAGAAAACTATTTAATTTTGGAAAAGGAAGAGTAAAACTCTTGATTTAATTGAAAATGGGAAGAAGGTTTAAAACCTTGAGGAAGGAGAAGGAGGCACAAAAAACCCTAGAGATTTTAGAGAATGAAAAGTGTATCTTTTATTTATCATCATGTTGCCTTATATAAGCTTACATATTTACATATAGCTCCTTGGGCTTTACAAAATGGCATTTTGCCCATCCTATACCTCATGTGCTCTTTTCTTTTGAACATGAGCCATGGGTTTTACAAAAATTTGGCTTCATGCCCATTTTCTTACATTCATGCATAAAAAAATTACATCAAAATTATTTATTACATGATTTTTATTTTGGCATGGAGGGGGGGCGCTTCATGTTCGGACTCGACTTGGGCATGGGCCCACTTGATCTGGGCTTGGGCCCACTTGACTTGGGGTTGACCTTGACTTTGACTTGGTCAACCGGGGTGCAATTTTTGACCCCAACAAAATGCCCCCCATCAATAAATGCACACCGCATGCATGAGTTGTGTGCATGAAATTGATGGATCTTGAAGTTGGTTTTCGAGGTGGAACATCATTCCAGGGGCGGAGCGTCTTCCCAGGAGCATAATCCCGGGGATCGGAGCATAATTCCTAGGGTTGGAGCATAATTCCGAAGAACGGAGCTTGATTCCAAGGAGTCGAAGCATAATCCCGACGGGCGGCAGACATTCTGACCAAAGCATAATTTCGATGCAGAGGTTGATTCCCAGGCGAAGCATAATTCCGACAGAGAAAGCAGATACTCCGAGGCGAAGCATGATTTCGACACAGGGTACATTCTGAGACGAAGCATGATTTCTACGCAGAGCTCGTTAGTCGACTTGATTTCGAGGCAACGCGTAATTCCGACGGGGAGGTCGTTGGTTGATTCCGACCGAAGCATAATTCCAACAGGGAAGGCAGATACACCGAGGCGAAGCTTGATTTCGACGCGGGGGACACTCTGAGACGAAGCATGATTCCGACGCAAAACTTGTTGGTTGACTTGATTCCGAGGCGGAGCTTAATTCCGACGGGGAGGCCGCTGGTTAATTCCAAGCCGAAGCATAATTCCGACAGGGAAGGCAGATACACCGAGGTGAAGCTTAATTTCGACGCGGGGTACACTCTGAGATGAAGCATGATTCCGACGCAGAGCTTGTTGGTCGACTTGATTCCGAGGCGGAGCTTAATTCCGACGGGGAGGTCGTTGGTTGATTCCGAGCCGAAGCATAATTCCGACAGGGAAGGCAGATACACCGAGGCGAAGCTTGATTTCGACATGGGGTACACTCTGAGACGAAGCATGATTCCGACGCAGAGCTTGTTGGTCGACTTGATTCCGAGGCGGAGCTTAATTCCGACGAGGAGGTCGCTGGTTGATTTCGAGCCGAAGCATAATTCCGACAGGGAAGGCAGATATACCGAGGCGAAGCTTGATTTCGACGCGGGGTACACTCTGAGACGAAGCATGATTCCGATGCAGAGCTTGTTGGTCGACTTGATTCCGAGGCGGAGCTTAATTCCGACGGGGAGGTTGCTGGTTGATTCTGAGCCGAAGCATAATTCCGACAGGGAAGGCTGATACACCGAAGCGAAGCTTGATTTCGACACGGGGTACACTCTGAGACAAAGTGTGATTCTGACGCAGAGCTTGTTGGTTGGACTTGATTCGGGTTGACATAAGCGTCGCTACGCTAGAATATGTTACCAGGAGCGAATCATCATTTGCGTTTGCTTATTAGGAAGGGATGGCTTAGGTGACAGGTTTTAGGTCCCTATCACCTAAAACTTTTCAATTTTATGAGCCGTAAGGATCCCATAAAGCATTTTCTCTCTACGAGTCGAAAGGATCTTGTAGGTGTATTTTCTCCTTAGGAGTCGTAGGGACTCCTAAGTGTGTTTTCCTTTGTGAGTCGTAAGGATCTCACGCGGGAATTTTCTCCTCACAAAGTCGAGAGGACTTTGCAAGTGCATTTCATCTCTTTTTCACGAGTTTGCGCCCTTTCGGGTTTTCACAAACTCGCCGGCAGTCCTGCTGGTTTTACTCACGGAGCCCTTTCGGGTTTTCATCCGTGCCCATTTTGCTTGTAGACATACCCTTTTTTGGGGGAGGGGGTCTTCATCGCTGGTGGGACTTTGAATGTGGTCTCGCCGGTAGGACTTGGGAGAGATTGAGATCGTTTTACGCCCATGGATTGTATACGGTTTTGAAGGATGTATGATGTAGACCGTAGGGCCGGAAGAATTTCGGGACTTTGTTGGCGTCTGCATCGCTGTACTAGAATATGGTACTAGGAGCGACTCATCATTCGCCGTTGGGAAAACTTAGGATTTGGGTTTTTGGTCGGCATCTGCATTGTTGCACTGGAATAATGCCAGGAGCAACTCATCGTTTGCCTTTCCCTGTTGGGAAGCGATGGCTTAGAAGACAGGTTTAGATCTCTATCACCTAAGGCTTTTCAATTTTATGGGCCGTAAGGATCCCATAAAAGCATTTTCTCCCTACGAGTCGTAAGGATCCCGTAGGTGCATTTTCTCCTTAGGAGTCGTGAGGACCCCAAAGTCTGTTTTTCCTTTGTGGGTCGTAAGGATCCCACGAAGATTTGTTCTCCTCATGTATCGTGAGGACACATGAGTGGGTCTTCCCAATGGACCATAATTCCAAGGGCGGAGACCAGCCGCGTAACTGGTGGTTGCGGTGGAGCATGGGCGTGATGAGAATTATTTGAACCCGTGGATTGTATACGATAGTCAACTTGTGGACCAACCGTAGGGCTGGGAGAATTTTGGAAAATTGGATTTTGGTTGGCGTCTGCATCGCTGCACTGGAATATGGTACCAGGAGCGACTCATCATTCGTCGTTGGGACATTCAGAGTTTGGTTGGTATCTGCATCGCTGCACTGGAATATGGTACCAGGAGCGACTCATCATTCGCCAATTTTTTATTTTATTTTATGTATTTTTTTATTTATTTTTATTTTTATTTACCGCGATTGCTCTAACATTTCAGCTTTTCTTATCGCGAAGGTCGCGATTGCCCTATCATTTCGGCTTTATTCATTCGCGGTTGCCCCATCATTTCGGTTTTATTTTTCATGTTTATTTTTACTCGCTGATTTTTATTGCGAGTTGCCCTATCATTTCGTCTTTTCCTTTGTTTTTATTCACACTCTTTTTTTCTTTTTCTTTTTTTTATTTACATTCCCAGTTTAACAACTTAGAGGTCGATCGTTTCTAGTTTAACGACGTGGTGGTCATCTGTTTCCAGTTTAACGACTTAGTGATCTACTGTTTCCAGTTTAACGACTTAGAGGTCGTCTGTTTCCAGTTTAACGACGTGGTGGTCATCTGTGCCCAGTTTAACGACTTAGAGGTCATCTGTTTCCAATTTAACGACTTAGAGGTCTTCTGACGGGGAGCTTAGAGAATATACCCGATTGAGCAGTTGTCAGGGACACCGCTGGAATTTGCCCGAGATGCCTTATTACTTTGTCTGTGTAGATGGCCTTGCCCCCATCTAGGGCCAAGAAAAGTCATTCAAATACTGACTTGCGTTCGAAGATGGCAATTGAAAATTGTTAACCTGCAAATAGAAACATGATTTCAGTACAGGCAATCGATATGTATATTGATTGAGTTCGCATGAACGTTTAACCTGAAATATGGGAGGAGAAATAATGTCCCACCGGGCGTGTCAGAATCTGTAAGGTGTTTTTCGTCACCCCATTGAGAAGGGAATACGCGCGCGCTTGTCAGGCACATTACAGATTCCCCCTGCCTAGGGTAGGCTGGGGTTTATTGATTGTGGGGATCTGAATCTCCGGCAGTCGTGGACTAAGCTGCCGTTAATTACCCCTCGCCTTTGGGGCGAAGGAACCTCCGATTGACGGGTCAAACTGGTCATGCGAACTCAATGTGCAGTGTGCGTATGTTTTGAAAGGGGAATTGGATATATCGGGGGCCACGCAGAGTTTTTACGGGGGTCCCGCTACCCGAATAGCGGGCTAAGGGTTAAGGGGGCTAGCAACCCCTTTGCGGGATGCGGGGCAGCGCCCCGTTAGAAAATTTTCCTAACGGGGACAGTGTTGTGGAGTGTGTGTGTATCTATCTATACACACACACACACACATATATATACATATATATAAAAGGGGAAAGCGTCCAAAGGACGCGTGGCGCCCGGCGCCCCACATGCATGGCACGCGGGGGCCGGGGGCCGGGCGCCCGGCGCCCCTCGTGCATGGCACGCAGGCGCTGGGCGTCGGGCGCACCACGTGCTTGGCACGCAGGCGCCCGGCGCCCGGCGCACCACGTGCTTGGCACGCGGGCGCTGGGCGTCAGCAGGAAAGGGACTTGATCCCTGCACTGGGAGCTGTGCTTCCGATTTGACTTTTGGAGTTGAACTCCTAAGATATTTTTGGAGCTGATGAAAGGGGCTTCTCCCTTGAGCCCTGGATCTTCCCTAAAGTGGGATTTTTGGAGATGGGTCTACTTCTTCTTCCCCTCTGTTGGCCGGATCTTGGATGAAAGGAGGGTGAGATTTAAAAATCTCCCCTTTTGGAGATTGGATGGAAGATCTGAGCTTCCCTTTGTGGGTTTTGTGGTGGAAAACTATTTATTTTTGAAAAAAGAAGAGTAAAACTCTTGATTTAATTGAAAATGGGAAGAAGGTTTAGAACCTTGAGGAAGGAGAAGGAGGCACAAAAAACCCTAGAGTTTTTAGAGAATGAAAAGTGTATCCTTTATTCATCATCATGTTGCCTTATATAGGCTTACACATTTAGATATAGCCCCTTGGGCTTTACAAAATGGCATTTTGCCCATCCCATGCCTCATGTGCTCTTTTCTTTTGCACATGAGCCATAGGTTTTACAAAAATTTGGCTTCATGACCATTTTCTTAAATTCATGCATAAAAAAATTACATCAAAATTATTTATTACATGATTTTTATTTTGGCAAGGAGGGGGGGCGGCCGCTTCATGTTCGGACTCGACTTGAGCATGGGCCCACTTGATCTGGGCTTGGGCCCACTTGGCTTGGGGTTGACCTTGACTTTGACTTGGTCAACCAGGGTGCAATTTTTGACCCCAACAGTATCGAGACAAGGCATCGATATTCCAGAGTAGACTAGCGTATACACTTCTTGACCCATATGATAGGCGATGGATGATTCCACATCCATTGGTGTTTGACATCAAAGATGGTATATGGGTGCTCAGTGGAGACTGAGTACACCGAACGGACTCGTCGAGAACTCCTAGTTGGTATTATACCTATCGTCAGATAGCAGTTCTCTGGTGACACTGGTACAGATTAGTCTGTAGACCTGAGATCGTCATAGAGTCTTGTGTGATTCCCACTGTGCTTTGATTTCCACCTTACCACATTCAAGAGAACGTACAAAATGGTGGCTTTTAGGTACAATCCCAAATCACATGGAGGCAATGAGCGATAGGAGGGGTTTCGTCTCTCCCGGTATTGTTGGTTGATATTGCGCTGTGCTCGATTGGCTATAACAGAAAGTCCTTGGTCATGGCTGATATGGAGATCTACTATTAAGTGTTATCATTTCTTTCTCAACACGTTATGAACCTCACATCGGCACGACTTATCGGTTACTGGGGTCTGACGTTTACCACCCCTAAACTGGATATGCGACATATCAGACAAAGAGACCGGACTGTACGGTAGTGTTACTGACAGGCTTTACAGGAGTATGAGAAGGCTTCCTTGTTGATCTTCTGATCACTCAATACCCGGGTAGCCGTTACGTCCAGCTAGTACCATTGACGGCTTGTGGGTACTTGATATGATCATCACCTACTGTCGGCGTATTGATGAGTCTTTAGAGTCCTACACAGAGGTTTACTGGCTCAAGCAAAACGAAGTAGGAGCACATATGTGATATGTGCGGGACCGAGAATAATACAAGTATGTGATACCGTATTATATTCTCGCGATATGTGATATCGGTTGGTTATATGTGATATAGCCGGGTTATCGAATCAAGTGTTGATTCGATAAGATGATACATATTATATTAATCGGTTATATATGATATAGCTGGATTATTAAATCAAATGTTGATTTGATAATTTAATGTATAATTGTATATTTGATATGCTAATTTACATTAACTAATATTTTCTCACTTATACTTTTCTTTTCTCACATGTGCACACTTAATATATATATGATATATATTATTTGTGTTTTCTTTTTTGTGTCATGCTTGATGATACACACTACATAGGTGTATGAGACTTCTACCATGCCATTAGATTATTAGGGTTTTATTTATTTAATACAAATTTAAATTGGTGGGAATTAAGCATGGTTGCAAGCTTTGGAAGCTTGTGGAAACCATTGACTTAGTCCACTAAATTTGTCTTGCATTAGATATTTATTAACCTAACCTTAATCTTTAGCCATAGTTATATCTCTATAAGGGTTATATGTGATATTTCTCACCCATGGTTGCCATTCACACTCTCATCCATTATTCTCTTCATTTTCATCCTCAACAAGAGAAAGCTCTCTATGTTTTGGTGAGAAAAAGAAATATAGTGAGAAAAAGAATTCTAAAGTGAGCAAAATTCCTTCTTCATCATTCTCTAATAGATTAGCCATTTAGTTTAGGGTGTTAGCTTCACTAATCCCTAATTAGTGAAGAGGTAGCTTGAGTTGGTGTCTCCTCAAAGTAGATCATTTTCGGCCTCGAAGATCATTGAGAAAGCTCGTTCATTTCGACTAGTGGAGCCAACAGAGAGTCCGGATCACCACTATTTGGAGCGAAGGAACTTCTACACAGAGCATTTGAAGTGAAGGACTGGTCTACAAAGGTTGTATTCCATATTCACTTAGTTGTAAAGTTGTTTACATATTGTATTGTCTAATTCTCAAGTTAAGATTCTAGGGTTAGGGTTAAGAAGCATGGCAAATTTTTAAAAAATGGCATGGACGATACCTCCTGAAACCTTGCTGTCGTGCTAAGTAACCCAACAGTGGTATCAGATTCAAGGTAGAGAATTAGACGATATTTGTTAGATTACGAAACCGAAACTACTCCGTAACTTGAAACATTGAAATCAAGTTTCTGTCGATTTTTAAATGGGCTCTAAAAATTTTTTTAGCAACTGCAGAATGTTGTATGTGATATAACATGAACACCATAGAAATTTGAAGCAAAACCACCCGTTTTTGGCCGGCCACAAGCCTAGAAATTCCGAGCTCACCGGTTTTTTGGTGGATTTTTGGCTTCAAATTTTTGTGGTGTTCCAGTCTCTGGGTTTTGGTGTTTCAGGTGTTGCTTGTTTTTTCTAAAATTTCATGAGATGTTAATTTTCTATAAAGGAAATTCGGAGTGTTTCGTAGTCGTAATTCTAACATCTTTTCGAGTTATTTAGACGGCGTTAAAAAGTTCGAACAGATATCAATAACCCAATTTTTCCCTCGACGAAAATTTTTCCAAGGCTTGGATTTTTTCCAAGTTAAAGAACATTCAAAAACCATGCAAGTAATTCGATGGACCCTCTAGAAGAACGAAACCCCAACTCGATTCTATGACCGTAAGAACCGCCGCCAAACCCTAGGGTTTGCGGTAGTTCCCCGACGCCATAGGTGAGGCAAGGGTTGACCCTTCTACGGCTGGTCCATAGATACTGTGGCATGTGCTGAGTATTTTAAAACTATGCTCAAGTGTTGAGCTCTTTGGGAAATTTTGGGTGTTTGTTGATTCGATCGGAATGTCTAACATCGTCTAGCTTTTTCTGAAATGTGATACAATATTTGGAATTCATATTATTAGGCATGAAATCCGAGGTATGTGATATTTCGGGTTTATGATGTCTAAGGTGATTGTGGATTCCAAATGTTGTAGTTTGACATTTTCTTTTCTGCGGCCGTAAGTGTAATATGTGGTGTATCGCTGGTTTCGTTGCTATATGTCAACGACAATTGGGATACGCAAATTTACTTACGTTGATAACATGTGATGTTATGTGTTACTGTGATATGTTATATTGGATCGTCGTGTTTTGAATAGCCGGGGGTTTATGTGAGATGGGAGTTTTTATTTTCATTCATATAAAATTCATTTTATGTAATATTATTTTCTTGGGGCACTTCCGGGATGAGGATGGTGTCACCATTATTGTATATTATTTACTTTTCCGCATTAGGATAGACCCAAGGTAGGGAGCACAAGTAACCGGGTTCTAGAGTCCAGTAGGAGACCATCTCGAGGAGTCGAGTACGGGTCTCCTAACTCTAGAATTGGTAGGGTTGATTGCCACTCTCATAGGGGTCTAAGGATGTGGGTTTGGTTATTCATTGCGACTGTGGAATCCGTGTTTTATACTGGCTTAATTTAAAACATGGAATTGCTAGTATATCCAATATTTCATATGTTATCTTCTACTACTGATATTCTGTGATATGATCACTTTATATTTTTGAGACGAATGCTTTATTATTATATATATGATATATAATAAACGTTGCTTATGTTTTACACCCGCGCTAGTCCCGCCCCGCTATGTCGTTAGTTAAGTAACCTAACGGTGCATAACGGGACACTATGGCTAATGCGGATGGCATAAGCGTACGTTGTATTTTTGTTTCTTCTGTGATACTTAGGAAGCATAAATGATGGGATGTCATTAATGAGAATAATGAAAGAAAACCTAAAAGATGTTGTAGAATCAAATTATCAAAAAAGATAGCTCTAGTTTTTGCTTTGCATGGCGGTATTCCTTGTAGAATATCCAACACCTTATTCGATAAGGAAAGAGCCGAGATCCCTTCACCGGGAGTGACCTCTTTAGAGAAACTAGTAGATGCTACAACTCACTCGGTTTTGTTTTTGATTGCTTCTATAGTTCTTACTTTGCATAGTAGTATTTGTGAAATATCCTGCACTTTATTCGATAAGGAAAGAGCCGGGATCCCTTCACCGGGAGTGACCTCTTTAGCGAAACTAGTAAAAGCCTCAAAAAAATTTCTTTTCAAAATCACTTGTTTCTACAACGATATCAAGTTCATTACGTAAAAGATTTTCTTAAAAACTTGTCGTGGCCCTCCATCATTTCAGATAAGGACTATTCAGTATTCGTACTGCATTTGTTGACCTTGTCAAGGCGTAGTGTACGGTAGCTAATTAGTGCTTATATGCTAAAGTATGAGATACGATTGGATTAGGGTAGTTGTACGGCCTTATTGGCCTTGTCAAGGGTCATACGGGTGGGTTTAATTCAATTACGAAATGTACGGGTTGAACTTGACTTGCGATTTATGGTTTGTTGACCTTGTCAAGGTCATAGATCGCTTGGGGTAAAAGTATTATCGGGAATTTCAAGTGTTGAAATTTGCAATGAGATTGCAGTTTGGGTGATTGTTGATCGATTGATCAAGACAGCTCATTCCATACCATTTCGAGTTGGTCAATCAACAGAAGTTTTGGCAGAACAGTGCATACAGGAGATAGTAAGATTGCACGGAGTACCGGTAAGCATCGTGACCGACCGTGACAACCGTTTCTTATCACACTTTTGGAGGAACTTACAGGAAAGTTTGGGGACTAGTTTGAAGTTTAGTACAGCTTATCATCCTCAGACAGATGGCCGGTCGGAGAGAACGATCCGAACTCTTGAAGACATGTTGAGAGCTTGCATGTTGAACTTCAAGGGTACATGGGAGGATCATCTACATTTGGTGGAGTTCTTACAGCAACGGTTTCCAGGAGACTATTCAGATGGCTCCATTCGAGGCTTTTTATGGTCGCAAGAGTCACCTGTTTGTTGGGACGATGTTGGTGAACGATGAGTGTTGGGACCAGATTTGGTTGTGCAGACAGTTGAGAAGGTTAGCAATATCCGGAATCATATGAAGGCAGCGCAACATCGAAAGAAGAGTTTGGTCGATACATCGAGAAGACCTCTAGAGTTCGCTGTTGGTGATCTAGTATTCTTGAAGATATCACCGACTGGAGGGGTGATCCGTTTCGGAAGTCGAGGAAAGATTAGTCCTCGATTCGTTAGACCTTTGAGATCCTAGAACGTATTGGAGAAGTGGCTTATCGTTTGGCGTTACCGCAATCCTTGGCGAATGGTCATGACGTGTTTCTCGTACCTCAACTCTATAAGTATGTTCGAGATAAAACATGCGTTGGATCATTCAGAGCTGACTGTACGAGAAGATTTGACTTTTGAGGAGCGACCGATGTCGATTATGGATCGAAGAAAAGGGTTTTTAAGAACAAAGTTATCCCTCTTGTGCTTGTTTCTTGGAGTAATCGCCCGTATGGAGAACCAACTTGGGAACGAGAAGGTGAAATCCGGCAGAAGTTTCCACATCTACTCTTGAAATTTCTTGTTTGTTTGTCCTATTTTGTTCTTGGAATTTCGAGACGAAATTCTTTTGTAGTTGGGTATAATGTAACACCCGAGTTCATTTATACCAATTCCAGTTTCCATTTTTACCTATCCATGGTCTTTTCTTAATTTAACGTATTTTGGGTGCGAATGGTAATTTTAATATTTTGCATCCCATTCGACCCGACCCGCTTGCTTGAACTTGTTTGATTCTTATTCATAAATTACCTTGACTTGTTGCAATGACACGTGCATCTCATGTTTAGTACTTACTGGTATTTTATCTAGTATCGCATCTTTATCATATAACATTGTAAGTCATAGAGAATAATTTAAGATTGCATTTCATAGCCTGCATGATACCGCTAACCCCGTGGTAGCATTCGCGCATCTTGTTATCGTCCCGTTCAGTGAAGCGGACGTGTTTGGGTGGCTACGCGCACGTACGTGCATCCGTTCTTGGGGGTATGCCTTTTCGTTACCAGAGCATTCATTTTGAAATTTGGAAGTCGCATTTAATTTTCATCTTTTAAATCTAAATTTTGGACCCGACCCGGGCGCATTTCGGAATTATTTTCTATCCCGCCAGATTTTAATTTTTGTTTATTTTTCTTAATCTGTTTAAAATATTTTTTAAACAGCATACGAAGATTTCACAGCCAACAAAATATTCCTTAAACAAATTAAAATCTTTTATATTTTTTCCTAACCCAATTTTCATCCCACGACCAATCAAAACCTTCCCTTTTATTTTACTGGGCCCCACACGTCACCTATCTCCCACAAAATCTTCCTCTTTCTCTCTCTTCTCTCTCTTTTCTCTCTTTCTTTCTCTCTCCCCCGCGGTGTCTATCTCTCTCTTCCTTCTCTCTCCTCTCGCGTCTCTCTCTCATCTCGCAATCACTGTGCATTCCTCGAGTCGCGTCACCGCCACGCGCTACACTCACCTCCCTTCGTGCTTTTGTCCTCTTCCTCCTTCGCTCACGTTATTTTTCCCGTCGCGAGAAACCCTAACCATGCCGTCGCCCGCACCTCGCCGTCGCCGCCTCCACCTTCGACCTCGCCTCTATTCCTTCGCCTCCTCATCCCTCTCGACCACCTCATCACTTTTCGAGACTCCTCTGCACGCCTGCAACCCTACCCTCGACTCGCCGGAGCTCTGTTCTCATCTACTCCATCACCTCGCCTCACCCTCTTCCACTTCACATCCTCTCTCCTGACACCACCGCCACCAATCCTGACTCACCCCTGCACAGCACCCGACCCACAACTCAAGAAACCCTACACACTACAAACCATAACCTTCACCTTCGCCTAACCCTAGCCGCCTCCATCTTCTCGCCCTCGTCATCATCACCTCCACCTCCTCCATTTCCTTCCAACCATAGCACCCAAACTCTACACACCCCAACAATCAAGAACCCACCTTTCACTGCAAATCCATTTGTAACCATCACTGTCCGTCGCCGGAAAACCCCGTCGACGCCCCCTCGCCTCCTCTGTCCCTGACCCAGAGCCTTACCTGATACCACAGTGCAGCCCTATCCTTCTTCCTTTCTTCCTCTTCTTCTCTTTCTTTCCTTTCTTTTCTTTTCTTTTCTTTTCTTTGATTCTTGATTTCTGTGTTCTGTAGTTCGCCAGAGCCGGGATCGACGCCGACGATCCAGACGACCCAGGGGAAGTGTCTTGCCTGCGTGATCACTCTCGTGCGTTGCTTGGACCTTTCTGTGTACCGTGCGCGCGTCGCGACATTTTGCCGACGTCGGACGTGCCGTGCGTATCCGTATCGCGATCCATCGAGGCAAGTTAATCTTGCTACATGCTATACTATTATCTTCTATGTATATTAAAATTAATATACCCCATAATGATTATTTATGCAACCCGCATTGTCACTTTTCATGTTTTATCATTTTCGGATGTCCGATTACATCCGTATCATGTATTTCACATCTAGTGCGTGCAAGTAAAACTTGCTACATGCTAATTAATATATTACATATACATTTTATGGCTCATTAAATCCGTAGTCTAACCTTAGTACCATGATTTTCCCTTTTCATGCTCGATGTCGCATTATATCATTTTATTTTCCAAACTTGAAACCTACCGTGTGCATTTACTTGATTAAACTCAATAACCACATTTATATATTTAAATCACATTTTAACTATTGACACGGCTTATGGTATTCTCTATATAGTTTTGCTCCATCGGACACTCATGTGCGTTTTAACCTGTTTTAGCTAGGATTTCATCTAGTGAACATACTTATATATCATTGCATTCCTAAAATTTCTTAATACCTGATAACGTGAGTAAACATCCATTTTAGTTATGTTGTAGTTAAGTAATGTTAACACTATCCCTTAAACACAAAATGACAACCGTGCATCAATATAATGTAATCTGCACCATTCGTATATCATATTCCATGTGCCAGTTTATTGTTGTGATAGTACCCATGCTCGTTTATTTAAAACCATGATTATGCTAGCTGTTTATGAGTACCCACATGTTATCTTTCACACCCTGGCCTGACTTACTGCACACATATTGATTGACCCGACATGGTACCGTACACTACTCGACTCGACTTGGTGTACCATGGCTTGACCCGTTACTTGATCTTGTGTCTAATGCCAACAAACTTGACATGTAGTCCTCACGGACCATTCCTATTGTCTATCCAGACAAACCTGCTTTTACCTGATCCTGTGTTGGCATTAGGTCTTGATTACTGAATACCTGACTTGACATACATAACTTGGGGGTATGGGGAAATCAATGATGAAACCTGACTTGTAACTCAACAGTTCGATACCTGTTCTGATCAGTCTTACGGGCTAGGCCAGCCCCGGAGTGATGATGCTGACATCACTCGTCTGTACCTGCTACCTTTTACTGCCTAGCGGCACGTCTCGGTTTCAGCCCGAGAGTCTGTAGACCGTGGTCCTGGGCATGCACGGGATACTATTGAGTTACATCGATTCATCAAATTGATTTCAAAGACCTTAGAGTAGAAAAACCCAATAGAACAGTTTAGTTTACTCACTGTACTCTACCCTTCACTGCCCTGATTTATATTACTGTTACACCTACTTTTCATTCATGTGTATATTTGCATTGCCTGTTTCCCTGTTTATATTTTATTGCTTGATGACATGACGCGCTGACGTCTGGGTTTTGCATGGCCCAGATTCTTCTACCTTGTTGCTGACTGATCAGAAGTATTGCCGCTGTTAGACGAGTGGTGAAGTTCCTGTCGGTATGTAGTTTCACTTCCAGGTGTTTCATTTATTGTATATTTTGGCTTCCGCATATTGTTATTTCTCGACTCTCTTACTCTGGCTTATGGACATGTACTAGATATTTAGTTTACTTTCCTGTTCTTGATATCTCTACAGCCGTAATGTGATTGTGGAAGGATGTTTCCTATCCGCAGGTAGCATGGTTTGCTATGTCATGTGCCCATCTTAGCGTACTCTGGGAAGCGGGGCGTGACATGGTTCTTTTGGTATTATAGCCATAGGATATAGGTTAATCGGGTTGATTCTTTTGTAGTTGGGTATTGGACCCAATACACGAATCAGAATACTCGTGATTAGGAACATGTCCTGCCACCTTGATTATCATGATTGTTGGATCATATCCTTCTCTTGATCCTTTGTTTGGGCGATATGCAAACCACTTTACATTTCGACCTGAAATCTTTTAGTTCTCTATTGTTTCTCCCTGTTTCTTGATTCTGATACTAGGATTTGGGTGACTTGGGTAGAGTTATGTAATTGTACCCATGAACTTCAGCATGGTTACAATGCGGTACTCTATTTAAGTAACTTGGAGTCCTGGTCTTGATTCACTTCCATGTTCCATGATCGTTGTACTACCTTGTTCCTCTCGGTTTCGTTGCTTACCAGTTATCGTTTCATCGCCAGCTTGAATCATGTTTACCGTGGTTAACCCTCTTCAGTATCTTGACTTCGGATGAAGTCATCTTAGTATCTTACTCGTTCTTGTTTTTTCCCCGCGTTAGGATTATTCAATCCTAGTGCTTTTCCTTGGTTGTTGTTGTCTTGGGAATGGGATTTCGCGGCACTTTTCACGCTCTTATTGATTGTAAGGAAAAGAAAGTGATTCTCCAGATTCCCGGACATACGGAGGTTGTTTTGCTGGAGGAAGCAGTTCTGTCGGGCCAGTCGAGTTTAGGGCTAGGCCGACAAACAATGTTCTTTCGTCGATGGAAGTGGGTAAGAAAGAAGCGCTGGCAATATTCGAGAGTTCCATGGACGTGTTTGAAGACATATCAGGTTTACCACCGAGGCGAGACGTGGAGTTCGCACTTGAACTTGTTCCTGATGCAGCGCCAATCTCAAAGGGCATTTTACCCGATGGCGCCAGTGGAGTTGAAAAAAGGTCAGGAAGTAGGTTGCTGAATTGTTTGAGAAGGGTTAGTTCACCGCAACAACTTAACTAGGGAAGCTCCAGTTCTTCTAGTAAAGAAGAAAGAAGACACAGGGAAGGCGTGCGTTGATTATCGAGAATTAAACCGGGTGACTATTAAGAACAAGTAACCGATCCCTCGCATTGGCGAATTATTCGAGCAGCTTAGTGGCGCGAGGGTATTCTCAAAGCTGGATTTGCGGTCCGGATATCATCAGGTCTGAGTTAAGTCAGAAGATATTTGCAAGACTGCGTTCCGACCTCGGTATGGACATTACGAGTATTTAGTGATGCCCTTCGGAGTAACGAATGCACCGGCGATATTTATGGACTTGATGAACCGAATCTTTTCACCGTTCTTGGACCAGTTTATAGTGGTGTTCATCGATGATATTCTGGTCTACTCGAGGAGCATTGGAAAGCATACGGAACACTTGAAGATCGCACTGCAGACATTGAGGCAAGAAAGATTATATGCAAAGATGAGCAAGTGCAAGTTTTGGCTTGAAGAAGTGAAGTTTTGGGGGCACGTTGTATCCGGAGATGGAACGCCGTTGATCCCGAGAAGATTGCAGCAGTTTAAAATTAGTTGATTCCGAAGAACGTAGCAAAGATCGGAAGTTTCTTGGACTTGCCGGCTATTACAGAAGGTTCGTGGACAATTTTGCTCGTTTGGCTGAGCCTTTGACCAAGCTTACACGCAAACAAGTACCATTTGTATGGACGGATAAGTGTGCGTCAGCTTTTGAGGCGTTGAAGCAGAAATTGATAACCGCTCCTATTTTGACCGTACCCGACAGTTCCGGAGGATTGTTGATTCACAGCGACGCATCTGGGAAAGGTTTGTGATGTGTTTTGATGCAGCATGGAAAGGTTATAGCTTACGCATCGAGACAGCTTAAGACCCATGAGAAGAATTACCCAACTCATGATTTGGAGCTTGCAGCAGTGACTTTCGCTTTGAAGATTTGGAGACACTATTTATTGGGCGAAAGAGTCGAAGTATTCACCGATCACAAAAGCCTAAAGTACATGTTCACACAGAAGGAGCATATGGAAGACTTTCGGAGATTCGGGTTGGAGATCGTGCTACCGCATTCTTCGGGACAGTTGATGCAGCTGCAAGTACAGTCGTCATTAATCGAGAGTATTAAAGCAGCGTAGTCGAAGGACCCAAGATTGCAAAGGTTTCGAGAACGGGTTGAAGCTGGACTTCGAATGGACTTGTTAATTCATGAAGATGGTTCGTTGCGATATGGTAGCCGTTTGTGTGTACCAAATGGAGATATTTGCGAAGAAGTTATGAAGGAGGCACACAGTTCCGCGTATTCCGTACATCTAGGAGGCACGAAGATGTACCGTGATCTATGACAGCATCTCTGGTGGGAAGGTATGAAACGGGAGATTGCCCGCTTTGTAGCAAAGTGCTTGGTGTGTCAGCAAGTTAAGGCTGAACATCAAAGGGTTGCTGGTTTATTGCAACCGCTTCCGATTCCTCAATGGAAGTGGGAACATATAACCATGGATTTCGTGACAGCTCTACAGCGAAGTCTAAAAAGGGCAACAATGCAGTTTGACTGATTGTTGATCGATTGACCAAGACAGCTCATTTCATACCATTTCGAGTTGGTCAATCAACAGAAGTTTTGGCAGAACAGTGCATACAGGAGATAGTAAGATTGCACGGAGTACCGGTAAGCATCGTGACCGACCATGACAACCGTTTCTTATCACACTTTTGGAGGAACTTACAGGAAAGTTTGGGGACTAGTTTGAAGTTTAGTACAGCTTATCATCCTCAGACAGATGGCCAGTCGGAGAGAACGATCCGAACTCTTGAAGACATGTTGAGAGCTTGCATGTTGAACTTCAAGGGTACATGGGAGGATCATCTACATTTGGTGGAGTTCTTACAGCAACGGTTTCCAGGAGACTATTCAGATGGCTCCATTCGAAGCTTTTTATGGTCGCAAGAATCACCTGTTTGTTGGGACGATGTTGGTGAACGATGAGTGTTGGGACCAGATTTGGTTGTGCAGACAGTTGAGAAGGTTAGCAATATCCGGAATCATATGAAGGCAGCGCAAGATCGACAGAAGAGTTTGGTCGATACATCGAGAAGACCTCTAGAGTTTGCTGTTGGTGATCTAGTATTCTTGAAGATATCACCGACTGGAGGGGTGATCCGTTTCGGAAGTCGAGGAAAGATTAGTCCTCGATTCGTTAGACCTTTGAGATCTTGGAACGTATTGGAGAAGTGGCTTATCGTTTGGCGTTACCGCAATCCTTGGCGAATGGTTATGACGTGTTTCTCGTACCTCAACTCCGTAAGTATGTTCGAGATAAAACATGCGTTGGATCATTCGGAGCTAACTGTACGAGAAGATTTGACTTTTGAGGAGCGACCGATGTCGATTATGGATCGAAGAAAAGGGTTTTTAAGAACAAAGTTATCCCTCTTGTGCTTGTTTCTTGGAGTAATCTCCCGTATGGAGAACCAACTTGGGAACGAGAAGGTGAAATCCGGCAGAAGTTTCCACATCTACTCTTGAAATTTCTTGTTTGTTTGTCCTATTTTGTTCTTAGAATTTCGAGGACGAAATTCTTTTGTAGTTGGGTATAATGTAACACCCGAGTTCATTTATACCAATTCCAGTTTCCATTTTTACCTATCCATGGTCTTTTCTTAATTTAACGTATTTTGGGTGCGAATGGTAATTTTAATATTTTGCATCCCATTCGACCCGACCCGCTTGCTTGAACTTGTTTGATTCTTATTCATAGATTACCTTGACTTGTTGCAATGACACGTACATCTCATGTTTAGTACTTACTGGTATTTTATCTAGTATCGCATCTTTATCATATAACATTGTAAGTCATAGAGAATAATTTAAGATTGCATTTCATAGCCTGCATGATACCCCTAACCCCGTGGTAGCATCCGCGCATCTTGTTCTCGTCCCGTTCAGTGAAACGGACGTGTTTGGGTAGCTACGCGCACGTACGTGCATCCGTTCTTGGGGGTATGCCTTTTCGTTACCAGAGCATTCATTTTGAAATTTGGAAGTCGCATTTAATTTTCATCTTTTAAATCTAAATTTTGGACCCGACCCGGGCGCATTTCGGAATTATTTTGTATCCCGCCAGATTTTAATTTTTGTTTATTTTTCTTAATCTGTTTAAAATATTTTTTAAACAGCATACGAAGATTTCACAGCCAACAAAATATTCCTTAAACAAATTAAAATCTTTTATATTTTTTCCTAACCCAATTTTCATCCCACGACCAATCAAAACCTTCCCTTTTATTTTACTGGGCCCCACACGTCACCTATCTCCCACAAAATCTTCCTCTTTCTCTCTCTTCTCTCTCTTTTCTCTCTTTCTTTCTCTTTCCCCCGCGGTGTCTCTCTCTCTCTTCCTTCTCTCTCCTCTCGCGTCTCTCTCTCTCTTCCTTCTCTCTCCTCTCGCGTCTCTCTCTCTCATCTCGCAATCACTGTGCATTCCTCGAGTCGCGTCACCGCCACGCGCTACGCTCACCTCCCTTCCTGCTTTTCTCCTCTTCCTCCTTCGCTCACGTTATTTTTCCAGTCGTGAGAAACCCTAACCATGCCGTCGCCCGCGCCTCGCCGTCGCCGCCTCCACCTTCGACCTCGCCTCTATTCCTTCGCCTCCTCATCCCTCTCGACCACCTCATCACTTTTCGAGACACCCCTGCACAGAAACCCTGCACACCTGCAACCCTACCCTCGACTCGCCGGAGCTCTGTTCTCATTTACTCCATCACCTCGCCTCACCCTCTTCCACTTCACATCCTCTCTCCTGACACCACCGCCACCAATCCTGACTCACCCCTGCACAGCACCCGACCCACAACTCAAGAAACCCTACACACTACAAACCCTAACCTTCACCTTCGCCTAACCCTAGCCTCCTCCATCTTCTCGCCCTCGTCATCATCACCTCCACCTCCTCCACTTCCTTCCAACCATAGCACCCAAACTCTACACACCCCAACAATCAAGAACCCGTCTTTCACTGCAAATCCATTTGTAACCATCACTGCCCGTCGCCGGAAAACCCCGTCGACGCCCCCTCGCCTCCTCTGTCCCTGACCTAGAGCCTTACCTGATACCACAGTGCAGCCCTATCCTTCTTCCTTTCTTCCTCTTCTTCTCTTTCTTTCCTTTCCTTTCTTTTCTTTTCTTTGATTCTTGATTTCTGTGTTCCGTAGTTCGCCGGAGCCGGGATCGACGCCGACGATCCAGACGACCCAGGGGAAGTGCCATGCCTGTGTGATCACTCTCGTGCATTGCTTGGACCTGTTCTGTGTACCGTGCGCGCGTCGCGACATTTTGCCGACGTCGGACGTGCCGTGCGTATCCGTATCGCGATCCATCGAGGCAAATTAATCTTGCTACATGCTATACTATTACCTTCTATGTATATTTAAATTATTATACCCCATAATGATTATTTATGCAACCCGCATTGTCACTTTTCATGTTTTATCATTTTCGGATGTCCGATTACATCCGTATCATGTATTTCACATCTAGTGCGTGCAAGTAAAACTTGCTACATGCTAATTAATATATTACATATACATTTTATGGCTCATTAAATCCGTAGTCTAACCTTAGTACCATGATTTTCCCTTTTCATGCTCGATGTCGCATTATATCATTTTATTTTCCAAACTTGAAACCTACTGTGTGCATTTACTTGATTAAACTCAATAACCACATTTATATGTTTAAATCACATTTTAACTATTGACACGGCTTATGGTATTCTCTATATAGTTTTGCTCCATCGGACACTCATGTGCATTTTAACCTGTTTTAGCTAGGATTTCATCTAGTGAACATACTTATATATCATTGCATCCTTAAAATTTCTTAATACCTGATAACGTGAGTAAACATCCATTTTAGTTATGTTGTAGTTAAGTAATGTTAACACTATCCCTTAAACACAAAATGACAACCGTGCATCAATATAATGTAATCCGTACCATTCGTATATCATATTTCATGTGCCAGTTTATTGTTGTGATAGTACCCATGCTCGTTTATTTACAACCATGATTATGCTAGCTGTTTATTAGTACCCACATGTTATCTTTCACACCCTGGCCTGACTTACTGCACACATATTGATTGACCCGACATGGTACTGTACACTACTCGACTCGACTTGATGTACCATGGCTTGACCCGTTACTTGATCTTGTGTCTAATGCCAACAAACTTGACATGTAGTCCTCACGGACCGTTCATATTGTCTATCCAGACAAACCTGCTTTTCCCTGATCCTGTGTTGGCATTAGGTCTTGATTACTGAATACCTGACTTGACATACATAACTTGGGGGTATGGGGAAATCAATGATGAAACCTGACTTGTAACTCAACAGTTCGATACCTGTTCTGATCAGTCTTACGGGCCAGCCCAGCCCCGGAGTGATGATGCTGACATCACTCGTCTGTACCTGCTACCTTTTACTGCCTAGCGGCACGTCTCGGTTTCAGCCCGAGAGTCTGTAGACCGTGGTCCCGGGCATGCACGGGATACTATTGAGTTACATCGATGATTCATCAAATTGATTTCAAAGACCTTAGAGTAGAAAACCTAATAGAACAATTTAGTTTACTCACTGTACTCTACCCTTCACTGCCCTGATTTATATTACTGTTACACCTACTTTTCATTCATGTGTATATTTGCATTGCCTGTTTCCCTGTTTATATTTTATTGCTTGATGACATGACGCGCTGACGTCTGGGTTTTGCATGGCCCAGATTCTTCTACCTTGTTGCTGACTGATCAGGAGTATTGCCGCTGTTAGACGAGCGGTGAAGTTCCTGTCGGTATGTAGTTTCACTTCCAGGTGTTTCATTTATTGTATCTTTTGGCTTCCGCATATTGTTATTTCTTGACTCTCTTACTCTGGCTTATGGACATGTACTAGATATTTAGTTTACTTTCCTGTTCTTGATATCTCTACAGCCGTAATGTGACTGTGGAAGGATGTTTCCTATCCACAGGTAGCTGGTTGGCTATGTCACGTGCCCATCTTAGCGTACTCTGGGAAGCGGGGCGTGACAGATTGTCTTCCTCGTATTCTACGTGGATGACATACTCTTGATAGGAAATGATGTTCCTATACTGTACTCGGTCAAGCTCTTCTTATCACATAGATTCTCAATGAAAGATCTAGGTGATGCCTCCTACACCTTGGGGATTAAGATCTATAGAGATAGATCTAAACGGATACTGGGATTGTCCCAATGCAGATACATTGACACCATACTAAAGAGGTTTAGTATGGAAGAATCCAAATGTGGGAATTTACCCATGATCACAGGACTCACTCTCTCCAAAGCGATGTCTCCCAAGACTGATTTGGAGAGAGCTCGCATGCAAGGGATATGCTATGCTTCGGCAGTAGGCTCTATCATGTACGCGATGCTATGTACCAGACCCGATGTAGCATACTCACTAAGTGTAGTGAGTAGGTATCAACCAGATCCAGGAGATAGTCACTGGACAACTGTGAAGAACATTTTAAAGTACTTGAGAAGGACTAAAGAGATGTTCTTGGTGTATGGTAACGGAGAACTCCAAGTGGAGTCTTTTACCGATTCGAGCTTCCAGAGTGATAAGGACGAATCTAAGTCGGTCTCGGGATTTTTCTCTACCCTTAATGGAGGGGTGGTTTGTTGGAAGAGTTCCAAATAGGAAACCGTGGCAGACTCGACGATAGAGGCTGAATACATTGCTGCCAATGATACTGCCAAAGAGGCTGTCTGGATGAAGAAGTTCATAAACGAACTTGGTGTGGTTCCATCCATCGAGCATCCAATACTTTTGTATTGTGATAACAATGGAGCTGTGGCTTTGGCGAAGGAACCCAGGTCCCATCAGAGATCCAGGCATATTCTGAGACGGTATCACCTGATCCGGGAGATAGTTGATCGCCGAGAGATCGAGGTCAGGAGAGTTGACACGAAGAACAACACAGCGGACCCACTCACGAAGGCCATACCCCAGATACAATTTGAGAGACTCTTCGGGATATTGGGTATGTGATACTACAACAACTGGCCTTAGTGCAAGTGGGAGATTGTTAGTTATGTATATACCCTAGAGGCCATTATTATACATATGATGTATATTATAGTGGATGCTTAGATATATATAGAGAGAACTTTCTTGCTCGACATGATAGTATGCTAGCTGGTTGCTCTTTGTCTTAACATGTAGATTTGTATTGTGATACTTTCTTGCTCTCACATGTTGATAAAGCCCTTAGGATGTGTACTTGACTACTAGGACTATGATGGAGATCATACTAGTGGGGGCAGGGTAGTCCACAAGTACATCCTTTAATTGTTCCTAGTCGAGGGTGTATCGAGACAGGGCATCGATATTCCAGAGTAGAGTAGCGTATACGCTTCTTGACCCATATGATGGGCGATGGATAATCCCACGTCCATTGGTGTTTGACATCAAAGATGGTATACGGGTGCTCAGTGGAGACTGAGTAAACTAAACGGACTCGCCAAGAACTCCTAGTTGGTATTATACCTATCATCAGATAGCAGTTCTCTGGTGACACTGGTACAGTTAGTCTGTAGACCCGAGATCGTCATAGAGTCTTGTGTGATTCCTACCGTGCTTTGATTTCCACCTTACCACGTTCAAGAGAACGTGCAAAACGGTAGCTTTTGGGTACAGTCCCGAATCTCATGGAGGCAATGAGCGATAAGAGGGGTTTCGTCTCTCCCGGTATTGGGGGTTGATATTGCGCTGTGCTCGATTGGCTATAACAGGAAGTCCCTAGCCAGGGCTGATATGGAGATCTACTGGTAAGTGTTATCAGTAGTTTCTCGACCCGTTATGAGCCTCACATCGGCACGACTTATCGGTTACTGGGGTCTGACGTTTATCACCCTTAGACTGGATATGCGACATATCAGACGAAGAGACCGGACTATACGGTAGTATTACTGACAGACTTTATAGGAGTATGAGCAGGCTTGCTTATTGATCTTCTAATCGCTCAATACCTGGGTAGCCGTTACGTCCAGCTATTACCGCTGACGGCTTGTGGGTACTTGATGTGATTATCACCTACACAGAGGTTTACTGGCTCAGGCAAAATGAAGTATGAGCACATATGTGATATGTGCGGGACGAGAATAATATGAGTATGTGATACCGTATTATATTCGCATAATATGTGATATCGGTCAGTTATATGTGCTATTGCCGGGTTATTGAATCAAGTGTTGATTCGATAAGATGATACATAATATATTAGTCGGTTATATGTGATATAGCCGGATTATTAAATCAAATGTTGATTTTATAATTTAATATATAATTGTATATTTGATATGCTAATTTACATTAACTAATATTTGCTCACTGTTTAACGCCGGAAACCGGGAAAGACTGACGTCTTGCCTGAATCTAGGGGCAGATGCTATTTGGTTTTATCCGTCCACCTCTCCGAAGATGCCAAGTTGATTTATGGCACCGTGTATCGGAGGTTTAGATGGATGCGGCCGATGTAGCAGACTTCGTCAGATTCCCCCTCGCTTAAGGTTTTTTTTTATTGTGGGGACGCTCTTCCCTGCAGGCGCATGCCCCTGCAGT